>JADWQK010001024.1:0-600000 GCA_017933935.1 Sesamia nonagrioides
GCGCGAAAAAAACCAAGTCTATACAGGACCGCGCCCGCTGATCGAAGGTCATTGAACCAATATTTTTAAAGGATGTTCTATTCCGTTTGCAATTTTATGCGATTTAGTTTGTTTGAAATTTTCATTTTTTTATTTTTGATGCTAGGTTTTTTTCTTGGTTTAGGATTATTCCTATGAACCAGCATTGTTCGTGTTTTCATTTAATATCGTATTGTCAACACCACTCTGTATATAAGCTAGTTGCACAGTAAACTCTGCTTGCGAGATGTAGGATCTGTGTGACGTCAGTATGACGTGTTGTTCGCATGTAGCGTTGTAGATACTGCTACAGGGTCATTCGGATATAATGTATAAGTTACTATAACTTAGGTAATATTTCATCAAAATCCACACCCTAATTGCGTAACGTGCTCTTTCTATTAGTTGGAACCATTTCGAAGCAAATTGCCAATCCATTGTTTCATTTGTTGGAAAATGTGTCTGCTCATAAACGTAAAAAACGCAATGAATGCTGTTGAACTGTCAAAATGAAACCCATTGCTACTGATAGTGTGTTACGCAATTATCCTAGCGTTCAGTAGTTTTTGTGCTGAAAAGTATCCAACATCCATCCATCCGTCCTCACAAAATTTCGACGTTATATTAATTACTAGCTGTGCCTGCGACTTCATTCGCGGGGTTGTCGAAAACAAAACAATGTCGTTTAGATAAGAGTAGGCTATATACATACATATATACTTCATTCAAAAAGGTGATATAGTATTTTTGGGACAATAAAATTTGCGAATAATGATCCTGACTTTGGTACAGTTAATTAAGTTAATGCTTCTCCATATACTATGTTAGCGGTGGTGGAAATTGTACGCGACATTGACGTTGTACCAATATTTCTGCTCGTCTTAGTTCCTCTATTCTTTCCCTTTCAGAAGCAAGATAACTTTCATTGTTTCTTTGTATACCTACATACTTATGATATCTAGCTATTTTTAATCGTTCTTCTCTTTGTGAGAGAGATTCAGACTCGCGCGAGAGAGCGTGACGCTCTCGGTCAATGGACTCTTGGGAGCGCAGATTTGTGGTCCGAGTTCTTTGCGAACTTAAGCGCGACTCTCTTTCGGTGAAAGTCTCTGACTCGCGTGATAGGGCGTGACGCTCTCGATCAGCTGATAGTCGCAAACATATAAACAGACAGACAGACAAAAAATTCAAAAATAATGGAAATGGGTCCTGTTAGTTATCCTTTAACACACTGGCTATTTCTTTTTGCTATTTCTTTGATATTGTTACGAATGGACCTTATGTCGATGGCATAAGGTTCAATATCGCGTGACATGCAGTGTGTCACTTTTAAGCCTTATTTCCCAGATCTAGACATTTTCTAGGTACAATACAAAAACGCATTGCTAGACTTAGGATAGCCTATCGAATGGTACAGGTCTCAACAGTTTTGTCAACAAAGTGTCGACATCGAAATTTCTAGAAACGCGTTTCCGGGAATTACCGTAGGTACTTACTTGGCCGGTGACCTCGAAATTATGGGGTATTATTATTACGTCTAGAGGATTCTGGAATGTTCGATCAGCTGGCCTATATATAGCGCCGTGACGCCGGCGCAGAGTCAGTCTGCATTAGACTATCGATACGAAAACAGCGACAGTTAAGAAGCGATCTTTGAGAATACCTACTGCGACAACTGTAACGAGAACTTCGAGTACTACGTGAAGTAACATCTGTAGTGTTATTGCGTGTTTACAATACGGACTTCGTGGACGTAAGGGAAGACTTCGGTGCAACGTCAGCGACATTCTACTTGTCATTGCCTACAATCGACTGTGCCTTCGTTGCCAATAAACTTCGTAACCCTTAACCGGCATTTTAGTACCCCTAGCCCGTAACAATATACAAAAATGACTTTTCTACAGATTTATTATATGTATAAGTATAGATTAGTAGGATTTATATTCGGTAGAAGATTATTCATCTAGCAGCGGATACCGACACATTTCATAAACATATTAACATAAGGATCAACAAGAATTACAATTTTAAGTGTGATGTCACTTTTAGATAAATATTTCCCTCTCCTAAACGAATTTTGTTGTCTGATAATATAATAATGTTTGGTGACAGCCATGAAACTGACTCTTAACGGCTTCAGATAACGTAGATAACTATATAATAGTACATGATATGAGCTGTTTTTCTGTTAAATGGTTTGCTGTTTCGATCACACAAAACGGGAATCAGAAATATTATTGACAAAAATTCTTCTTAGTTTTTAAAGTGATTTGTTGTCCATTCATCATCATCATCATCCTTTTTATCGTCCCACTGCTGGGCACAGGTCTCCTCTCATTCAGAGACGGATTGAGCGTAATCACCACGCTTGCTCAATGCGGGTTGGCGATTTCAAACGTAAAGTCCAGATTTCCTCAAGATGTTTTTCTTCACCTTCAGTCATTGGTGTCCAAGAAATACTTAGAAAGTACATATAACATTAGGAAAGTTACATTGGTACTTGCCCGACCTGAAATCGAACCCGCGCACTCATACTTGAGAGGCTGGTGTTTTAACCACTAGGCCACCACGACATATGTATATACGTTGTCCATTAGGTACCTAAGAATTTTTAGTTAGACCTTACTTTAATGGAAGTAGCATCGTTGGGTGTATTTTAATTATTTTTGTTACTTAATTTTACAGTAACGCTCAAAACTCCGGTGGCATGTTAAGGACTACATTGATATTATGAACTGTTCGAACGCACTGACAGTGCGTGTGCGTGTGCTTGTGTTAGTAATATCTTAATATTCTACAGATAACACACACTAATGAACTGTCGCCGCACTACGCGAAATTATATTACACTAGCAGCCGCCAGCGACTTCGTTAGCGTGGAATTAATTATGCTCCACTCCTATTGGTCGCAGCGTGATGTTATATAGCCTAAAGCCTTCCTAGATTAATGGGCTATCCAACGCAAAAAGAATTTTTCAAATCGGACCAGTAGTTTCCGAGATTAGCGCGAACAAACAAATAAACAAACAAACAAACAAACTCTTTAGCTTTATATATTAGTATAGATTTCTGTTGCATTTATAAGCGTCATTTTTCTACCATTACCTTGCTAAAATTCGCAGAAATTATTCCTGTGCTGAAGTATTAATAATAATAATAATAATAATAATAATAAAACACAGCTATCTGGAAAGCATCTTATAAAAGCCTTGAATACCTTTGCCATACCAATATTGACCTACTCATTTGGCATAATAAAATGGTCAAAAACTGACATCGAACAGTTAGAAAGAACTACACGCACAACACTCACAAAACACAATAACCTACATCCTAAATCTGCGATCGAACGACTCGTCATCAAAAGACAAAATGGAGGGAGAGGCCTAATCGACATACATCAACTCTGGCAGAAACAAATCAATAGGCTACAAACATTTTTCTACACAAAATCTCGCACAAGTAACATACATAAAGCCATTACCTTAAATGATTTTAATTACACTCCGCTGAACTTAAACGAACAGAATACACAAGACACTAACACCATATACCCACAAACGCAAAAAATTGAAAACTGGAAAAAGAAAGCCCTCCACGGTAGACACCCTCATGACCTAGAGCAGTCCCACATAAACAAATTAGCATCAAACAAGTGGCTAAAAATAGGAAACCTTTTTCCAGAAACCGAAGGCTTTATTATAGCTATACAAGATCAAGTCATAAACACCAAAAACTACAGAAAATTTATCATAAAAGACCCTAGTGTAACAAATGACAAATGCCGCAGATGCCATGTTCAAGCAGAAACCATACAACACATAACGGGAGCATGCATAGCCCTCACACAGACAGATTACACTCACAGGCACAACCAGATTGCGAACATCATCCATCAAAAACTAGCACTTAAACACAGACTCATACAATATACTAACACTCCCTATTATAAGTACACACCACACTCTGTCCTAGAAAATGACACATATAAATTATATTATGACCGTGCCATACTTACAGATAGGACTATCCATTACAATAGACCAGACATAACCCTACAGGATAAAGTAAGAAAAATTACTTATTTAATAGACATTGCAGTTCCCAACACCCATAACCTACAAAAAACAATAACAGAAAAAATTAGCAAATACACTGAACTTAAAGAAGAAATAACAAGAATATGGAGACAAGAAAAAGTTTATGTCGTTCCTATCGTCCTTTCCACAACAGGTGTTATCCCCAACCATCTCCTCTGTAGCCTAAAACTAATAGACTTAGAAGAATCCACCTATATCGACATGCAGAAAGCAGCCATCCTAAACACCTGTAGAATAGTGAGAAAGTTCATGCAGTTAGAAGAAAATACAACACCATAAAATACACCACACTGCTACATTTACTTGGCTTTGGCCCGTAAATGCAGCTAAAACCAGCATTAAAGCTGAGGAAAAAGAACTGTCCCAATAATAATAATAATAATATTTATTTGCGAAAAACATGGTATACAAAGCTGTTAAAATATGAAATGCGCTCATGTTTTGCTTAAAATTAAGCATGCAAAATTATGATGAAATATACAGTTTATGGTCCAAAAATTCATTAACAGTATAAAAAATATTTTCATTTAACCAGTTATACAATTTAATTTTAAATAGTCTGCCATTTAGTTCCTTTAGTGCAATTGGTAATTTGTTAAATATACGTACACACATAGCCACACAGTTTTTATTGTATTTAGCACTTCTAGGCAGATCATCTAGAACTAGTCTATGTACGTCACGCCGACTTCGTGAACATACTTCTTCCGCTGTTTTGAACAGTTCTTTATATTTCTGTACAAACATACATACTTCATACACATATATTGAAGGCAATGGTAGCAAACCAAGCTTTTTAAATATTGGTTTACAGGATTCCTCGGTTGAAATCCCATATATGGCTCGTATACATTTCTTTTGCGCAATAAATGCTCTATTGAAGTCAGTACTATTTCCCCATTTTATTATTCCATACCGCAAAGACGATTCAACGTAAGCTCGATACGTCATTACAGCTGTTTTTATATTTGTTATCCTTTTAATCTGTCTAAGGGGATACACGAATTTATTTACTTTACTGCAAACATGCTCTACCTGCGCCTTCCAGTCCAGGTGTTCGTCTATTAATACACCTAAAAACTTAGTGTGTGTCACCTGGGTAAGTTTTGGTATGTTCAACTTGAAATTGAATTTATTATTATAATATTTATTAAATTGTATATATACAGATTTTGTCAGATTTATAGATAAATTATTGTTATTTAACCAATTAATTAGATTATCAATTGTAGTATTTATGTCAATTTCATGATCAGTAGTCGATTTATATTTTTTGTCAGAAGTTACAATTATGGAAATGTCATCAGCATAAAGAAAGCATCTATGATTAGTCACATCAACGATATCGTTTATGTACAGTAGAAATAAGATGGGACCCAAGATGCTACCTTGGGGTACACCACTTTTTATATACTTATATTCAGATGTGTACTGTAACATGTCTCCACTTCCGGTGAGTTTGGTGACCGCGACACATTGTTGTCTATCAGTTAGATATGACGATATCCACTGATGTGACAGTCCTCTAATTCCGAGTGCCTCTAGTTTTTGTAATAGGCTAACATGTGAAACCCGATCGAATGCCTTCGATAAGTCGAAAAATAGTCCTGTTACTAATTGGTTACTGTTTATACTGGCGAGTCCAATACCAAAGTCCGCAAATAAATAAAATTTTAAATACAAGTTTAAGTTACAAGTCATAGATAATAATGGGCACTTACGTTCCGATTTTATTCATCAGATATTAATTTACTATTAAGATAGCTTCTATGCAGAGGAAGAATAGCCCCCCTTGCTTTGTACGATTGCCTATGGACTTTTGGTCATCACCGTAAAATTGTTAGTAATTTTAATTACAAAAACAACTACGGCTAAAAGCAAAATTTTAACACAAATATGACGGTAAAGTTTTAATAACATCAAATCCAACGCTGCTTTTATAATAAATTGTAGTTAGGATTTAATAAGACAGTGCTACATTAATGTTGGTAGCAATGAAAAGTCCATTTTCTAATTTACAGAATTTTGAGATCTAGATACTAATATTGTGTCAGCTTATATCTATAATGGGTTTATTTGTACAAAATTTTATTTAGATAAACTGCTTATTCATCGATATTATGGTAAGGTCAACCGGGGCAATTGCGTCTTTGGGGCAATTGCGTCTAATCTAAATTATTTTAAAACTATTTGAAAACCTCCCTCTCCTGTCATCTATACGTTATATTTTTTTATTCAAAGTAAACAAAACAAGATGGCAGGAGAGTAGGTTTTCAAATAGATTTGAAATAATTTCGATTAGACGCAATTGCCCCGGTTGACCTTACTTATACTGTCGTGGTGGCCTAAACACCATGTAGTGTTACATTATATACCTACATATACTTACTTTATACTTATACTAGCTTTCCGCCCGCGGCTTCGCCCGCGTGGAGTTCGGTTATATCGCGTTTTTTAGATTTCCCTCGGGAACATCAAATTTTTCCGGGATAAAAGGTAGCCTATGTTCTTTCTCAGGGTCTAAAGATTGTCTGTGTCAAATTTCATCAAAATCGGGTGAGAGGTTTAAGCGGGAAAGCGTAATAGACAGACAGACAGACAGAGTTACTTTCGCATTTATAATACATTCATTTCTGCACATTCCAGTATTATGAAACGTTGTTCTGAACATATTTTACTACACCAAGACACATTATTCAACTTACAGAAACAGTCCTCGCCTATAAGCGTAAGTTTCGGCGACTTAGCGATATCTTAGCGTAGGTGGCTATACCTATACTGTGCTGTAGTTACTTTTTCCTACAAAACTCAACACTATAGTTTAATATTACTTAAATTTACATATTTACCACAATATTTTCATTGATATGACAGTTTTTGACAACGCTGTTGATTATGTCTCTAACAAGGATATTTTATCTAAACTGGAATGTGAACTTGCATAAGTCTCTTATTTAAAAGAAGACTCTATCGCAAGAGCAATAAGGTCGATCGGAAATACAACTTTATTTGAAGAGAACACGGTCCGAGGGAGAAAGCATCTCAGTAGCCCTCTGTCTCTTTCTAAGTGTTACCCGTATTTATTGTTTGTAATTTTGTTTGAAACCAATATAATTTCGATTAGAAAAAAGATGGTGAAAAAGGGTGCCATTAATGTCTGCAATAGTGAGTCATACTCTGGATGCGGAATATCATTCTTTAAGTAAGGTTTTTGCGGTAATCATACACAAGTTATTTTGTTTGTATGTAGGGTGACCATAAATTTCGGAGTAATTAATAAATGTGCACTTAGTCATTGTGTGCATAATAAGTAAGTGACTTTTATTGGGTATTTACAATGACATTAAATTCTGCTTTCTTGTAGATATTTTATTTATCTAAAGGTATAGTTTCGGATAGATTGACCTGCTGTCGTCCGTACATCATCAATTTATTCATCCATTTTTAAAAATCAATAATGAAATTAAAAAGTTCGCATCCATGCCTAAATGTTCATTAAAACTAAAAAAAAATATTTTACGTACATTCCTTATAAATTCCATTATAATACACAACCAGGACAGAGGGACCGCGTTTTGATCGATAGTTCACATTCCAGTTTAGTTAGAAATTCCTTGGTCTCTAATGACAATTTTTTCTTCTAAATTCTTGACAGCCTGCTATTTTTGTACCGGATTTGTTAACCGAACTCCTTCAATTTATATTTCCTATTTCTTATAACTTTTGAATATGGAGAAGCGCGGGAAATTTCGGTTGGATCGGGTGAATTTTTTTTTGCGGCAAATTTTTATATATTGTAAATTTAACTAAAAATAGGTTCAGTTAAGGTTTTTATGTAATTATATTTTCTTTTTAGTGTAAATAATATATATTTGTGTAGATAATTCCTGTATATAGGTAAGTTTTTGTACAAATTTATAAAATAGTGAAGACGAATCCCGGGTCGTATGAACGACCCGCCTATAATTGACTTGGTGGATTTAGGCCCTGGCTTAAGTCCCCCTGTTAGCAACTATGTCACCATATCTGCAGCAAATACAGATATCATGAATGGTATGAACACAGATGGGTCTGTAGCTACAGCAAGCGACGCGTCAGCCTCCCGTAAAATTAGTGCTGCCCGTAAGAGGCGCTCACTTAAACATAAAGTTTGCAAAAAATGCAACAAAATTAAAAAAGTAGGCAGGGGATCATTCCTGAGGGGCCTCCTCTCGAGACTGATTGTTCATGCACTTTCCATACAGAATCATCTCAAAATAATAATGAAACAGTTTCAGAATATAAACCTATTGAAATTGCTGACCCTTCATCCTCACAGCTAGATCGACCTGTAACACATACTGGTCAACCAGTAGGTAGGAATGAATACAACGGTTCTGACTCAGGGCCCTATTTAGTGCATGTGCAACGCATAACTGATACTGCTAACAGTGGCACCATTTTGCACCCTATTGCCTTTGGAAATTTCCTGAAGAATAGCAAATTTGAAAATATTGTTTCTGGTAGTGTAAAAAGAATTGGCAGAAATAAATGTGTAGTGGCATTCACTAATCCAATGGCTGCTAACTTATTTATGAAAAGTAATCTATTGTCAGTAAACAAATTTAAAGCTTTTCTTCCCACATACAATGTCACTCGGATGGGCCTAGTTAGAGGTGTCCCATCAGAATGGAGTGAGGAGGAAATTAAACAAAATATAAATACTCCCATAGGTACTGGCACAGTATTAAAAGTTAGGCGGCTGAATTATAAAGTCCAAGTGGATGGGTCATCTACTTGGAAACCTTCCCAAACTGTAGTGCCTTTGACGGCCAAGTGTTGCCTAAACGTATATATGTATGCTATAATGCATTAACTGTGGAGACATATGTATATCCAACGATTCAATGTTTCCGGTGCTGCCGTTATGGTCATACTAAAAACCAGTGTCGATCTGCTACACCTAGATGTTTTAAATGCGGTGAAAACCACTTAGCTGAAACATGTGTTGTAGAAGAAGATTCTGCATTCTGCATAAATTGTTCTGGATTACATTATGCAACAAATAAGACTTGCCCTGAATTTCAGAGACAAAAAAGCATAAAACATACAATGGCTCACTCGTGTGTTTCATATGCAGAGGCAAGCAAAACACATCCAGCGGTCTCAAAGTCGTATGCAAATATAGTCAGTACAGGTGCTCCTTCAGGTATTCATAAAAGAAATAATTACTACAGTTCACAACCTATAGCACCAACTTCTCCATCACACAAAAAGACTGTCTTTCTTAAACCAAGAACTCCTCCCAAGTTAACATTGGGGTATGACAGAGCGGCTCATAATGCTCTTGTTAAGGACTTTCAACCCCCATCTCCTGCGAATGGGTGTGCTTTGCCTAAGGAACCCGAGAATGAGCAAGTTGTTGATATTATTATAAACTTAATTAAAATGTTATTATCTAAAAATATATCTTTACAACCGTACGACGTAGAGCGCATAAGCAGTTTTTTAACAGTTAATAAAAACCAAAACGATGGACACAATAGTTCAATGGAACTGTCGATCAGTAATTCCTAAAAAACCTGACCTATTTTACTTATTAAATAAATTTAAACCAAATATTGTAGCATTATGTGAAACCTGGATTAAAAGTAACCAATTATTTGGTATTCCAGGTTATGTTTGTGTACGCAATGACAGAGCTGACGGATATGGCGGTGTGGCCATACTGGTTAAAAATAATACTCCATTTTCACGCGTTTCTTTCTTTCCATGTTCTGACATTGATATTGTAGGGGTAATTGTTGGTAATATTACCTACATTTCCATCTACATTCCTATTGCTAATGCCAACGCCTTACAAGAACTTGAAAATATTTTGTCATCCCTCCGTAGTCCATTTTTATTAATGGGTGATTTTAACTGTCACCATCGGTGTTGGGGAAGTGGTGAGACAAAAAGGGAAGGAATCCGATTGTTAGAAATTATAGACGACCACAATCTATGTGTTATAAACACTGGCGAACCTACTCGTAGAACTAATGTAGGTGAAAGTGCTAGTGCTGTGGATTATCCATTTGTTCCCCTAGCTTGGCTTCATCCTTATCTTGGTCCTGCTTCTCTTCGTCTACCTTTGGAAGTGACCACTTCCCTTTAGTAATCGTTTCCTCGGAAAAGTTTATTACCATACAGAAAAGGCCACCTAGACTAAAATATAGACTTGTAGGTGCAGACTGGGATAAATTTAAAACACTTGTTGATGCTAAAGTGGCTAAGCTCCCGCAAATTACTCAGGGTGGAGAAAACGATTGCGCTAAGGCTTTGGCGCTGTGCATAGTAGAAGTAGCTGATCGGGTGTTCCCTTTTAAAAAGAAATTAGGAGATAGAATTCCTATGCCGCCTTGGTGGGACTCATCATGTTCCGATGCAATCAATAGGCGAAAGAAAGCCGAGAAAGAATATGCCGAGAACATGTCAGCGGAAAATTTAAACAAGCTTAGAGACATTATTAATGATACACGCGTTTTTCTCAAAGATAAAAAACTTCAAGGATGGAAGTCATTTTGCATGACTCTATCGCCCAGTACATGCCCGTCAGAAGTTTGGCGCAATATCAGAAGATTCAGAAAGGCTTTTAGCGATAGTACTGCTCCCTTCTCACAGTTACCTCAATCTCTTACCAATAGTTTCCTTGACCAATTAGCCCCAGCAACAGCTCCAGAACATGAGCTTATTTACCCTGATTCCACTTTCTTAGGTATTAATAATAGTTTGTCTTCGAACTCTCCCTTCTCAATGTATGAATTAAGAGGAGTGTTAGCGTGTTTGAAAGACTCGGCCCCAGGGGAAGATGGTATTCCATATTCATTCTTCTCACATTGTAGTGATTATGCGTTATCGTACTATTTACAAATAATTAATTCTGTTATGGTTTCTGGAAATATTCCAGAATCCTGGCGTTCTCAGGAAATATTACCGATCCTGAAACCCAATAAAAATCCAAAAGATATTTCATCATACCGGCCCATTGCACTATCATCTGTCCTGACTAAAATAGCAGAACATTTGGTTAAAAATCGGTTAGAGTGGTTTATAGAAAATAAAGAACTTTTATCAGGCAGTCAGTTTGGGTTCCGTAAAGGAAAAAGCACAACTGACAGTTTAAGTGTCTTTACCACTGACCTTAATATAGCTTTCTCTAAGAATAAATCAGTTGTTGGCGCATTTTTAGACATAACAGGAGCGTATGACAATGTTCTTATATCTGTCCTCAAACAAAAGCTGATTTAATTAAATGTTCCCACTATTATTATCCGTTTTATAATAAATTTATTATCAGTCCGATTTATTTCTTTATTATCTGGTGACCAAAAAATAACGAGGATAGTGTTCAAGGGCCTTCCACAGGGGTCAGTATTGTCGCCTCTGCTTTACAACATTTATTCATATGATTTAGAATCATCTCTACAAAAATCTGCTGATGTTTTACAATATGCTGACGATCTTTTAATTTATACCACCCACAACAACATTTCAGATGCGTGTACTGCGTTAACTGCCTCCCTGAGTCTTTTGCAGGGTTGGTTACAAGTTAATGGGTTAAGTCTTTCAATAGAAAAAAGTACTGTAGTAGTTTTTTCAAGAAAACGTAATATTCCTTCTCCAGTCGTTACCTATGACAACATAAACCTTTCTGTGAAAAATCATGTTAAATTTTTAGGATTAGTCTTAGATAAAAAACTTTCTGGCAAACAACACTTTGATTTTGTGGTTGAAAAATGCGAGCGTCAACTGAATATTATGCGATGTCTTTCCGGAGTATGGTGGGGGGCTCATCCTTTTAGTCTTAAATTGCTGTATAATGCAATCATTCGAAGCATACTTGATTACGGAACTTTCTTCCTTCAAGACGGAAACAGAAAAGGACTTAAGAAGTTAGATAGCATTCAGTCTAAGGCTCTTCGAATAATTTCGGGAGCCATGAAGTCTAGTCCGCTAAATGCCTTACAGGTAGAAGTAGGAGAACCTTCACTTCACCTGAGAAGGCAATATCTATGTGATCGATTTCTATTTAAATTGATGCAGTTTTCTAAACATTTGCTTCATTCAAAATTATTAATGCTGGATAAACTTATACAAATTTCTTCCTACTGGCACCACAAAGATGTTCCGTGTTTAGTGAAAAGTCTCAGAAAGTTTAATTCTATAACATCAAGTGTTCATCGTTCACCTACTCTCCCTTTATTTGATTGCGAAACATTTGAACCTTTACTAATCTCTCCGATAATACACTATGACATAGGCATAGGAAAAAATGATGCAGGGGCTAAAATAAAATATAATGCAGCTATAGAAAAAGACTTTACTAATTGCCATTACATATTTACAGATTCATCAAAGACCCAGAATAGTTGTGTGGGAGTTGGTATATACCATTCTCAGTATAAAATTGCTCAGATGGTAAAACTTCCTCCTGAAACTTCAGTTTTCACTGGAGAATGCTTCGGTTTGTTTAAGGCATTGGAGTATATTTTGATCGCGAAACTTAAAAACGTCATAATATTATGTGATTCTAAAAGTGCATTACAAACCATAGAAAAATTTATATTTAAAATGAAACCCTCCTACCCCATTATAATTGACATTAGAAAACTGCTACACAAATGTTCATTGAAAAACTACATAGTACAGTTTGCTTGGATCCCAAGTCACTCTGGAATTCAAGGGAACGAAAAAGCTGACCAATTAGCAAAACTAGCGGTGCAGAATGGTGATATATTTCCCTATAAAAACTTCTGCCATGATCTTGTCAACCTTCCTAAGGAATATCTGCGGAATTCTTGGGATCTGCTTTGGAAGGAAAGCTCTAGAGTAAAGGGCAAACTATATTCCTCTATTCAACCTTCTATTCCAGTCAAACCCTGGTTTTCTAAAATAAAATGTTGTAAGTCTATTGCTAGCATGATAATTCGTATGCGGCTTGGTCACGTTTGTATTCCTTCCCACCTTGCTAAGTTACATATTGTAGATAGCGACCTTTGCGAGTGTGGTGAGGATGTTGGCACATTAGACCACATATTCTTCTCCTGTCCCCGCCATGACCGTACATCATTCCTTCATTCTCTTGTTTCCCATAATGTTCCCCTTCCCACTTGCGTCTCTTGCATAGTAATGAAACCTATAGAATATTATAACTTGATATCTGTGTTCATGCTTGAAAATAATATAAAAATTTAGATAAGTAAATACTCTATAATTTATAGTGTAATTAGTACTGACTTCTGTATATAAGTATTTATTTATTTACACCCTTTTTTCCCCGTATGAAAATAATCCATTACCTTTCCTGAACCTTTCCAAATTCCTAATTTTCCGTTTTAAACTTCCATAAAAAATGTTTCCCTACCTTTTACTCGAAATTGGCACAAAGTCATAACTAGTGCCACACTACAAAAACAAAAAAAAAAAAAACTTTTGAATATTTAAATTTCGTCCTAAAGACGTTCTGCGAGGTTTCTTCGGAAGCCCTCGCAGAGCAGTGACAGTTTCGGGCTGACTTCAACAACATCTTTCCTCAACAGATTTTTCCTCCAGAGCCCTCCCAGGGTTACCCTCTCCCTTGCGTAGAGAGGAACCTCCTCATAACCTGTGACATGAGCATCCTGCCTGTGCTGTGCTACTGGTGCTAATCGCATCCGCTGCCGTCTGCCACTTCTACTGCTGCCGACCCTTTGCAGCTGGCGCCTCTTCTGTTGCCGGGGTCGCTTTTACTGCCGGCGACGCTTTTGCTGCCGGCCCTTTGCCGCCGGTGCCTTTTCTGCTGCCGGCGCCGCTACCGATTCGCTGCCACCCTCCACCTGGCCTGAAGGCCAAGTTACAGGCCCTCTGAAGCTGTATCTGCGGCTACCTATCTAAGTAGCGTGACTAAGTAAAAAAAAGAAAGGCAGCGAGGACCTCCTCGCTGCCTTTCTTTTTTTTACTTAGTCACCTCACCCATTCATCAAGCATTTAATTTTTTTTAATCTTAAAGAGTTAAAAATATTGAACTTTTTTGCTTGAAAACTGTTTTTTTTTTTTTTAATAAATTTTAATCTACCGAGATCCCTTTTTTAATTAGTTTTCTTGTCCTTACACGACAACCAGCCTCTCAAGTATGAATGTACGGATTCGATTCCAGGTCAAGCAAGTACCAATGTAACTTTTCTAAGTTATATATACTTTCTAAGTATATCTTGGACACCAATGACTGATTACAAGGTGAAGGAAAACATCTTGAGGAAACGTGGACTTTAAGACTGAAATCACCAACCCGCATTGAGCAACCGTGGTGATTACGCTCAATCCTTCTCAGTATGAGAGGAGATCTGTTCCCAGCAGTGGGACGATAAAAAGGTTGATGATGATGATACTAATAGTTCAAAGACCTAGATTACGTCCTTTGTGAATTGCGTTTAAAATAACTTTGCCATCACCAGACATTCAAAAATTCAGTTCAATTCTGATGTTATGCCATGTGTAAAGAGCGGCACACACCATATAGACCTTCCAATCGATTACATCGACACGCGTGTGTGCACATCGCTTGATACGAGTATTTAGAAATAATATTTGAGCGCAATTCCGATCGATTGATCAACTTTAAGTGGAGGTAGAAGTGGTGACCAGATAACTAAATAGTCGTTACTAATATTATAAATCAGAAAGTGAGTTTGTTTCTCTTTCACGCCGTAACTACTGAACTGATTGATTTGAAATTTTGCAGACGTAAAGTTAGAGGTCCGGATACTTTTTATCATTAAAAAATTGATATTCCCGAGGGAAATCTAAAAAGCGTGGGATTAAAAGAATTCCACGCGGGCGAAGCCGCGGACGGATAGCTAGTAATAAATGAATAAGAAAACTGTCTCAAGAATTTTTTTGATAGAGTTTGGCTATAAGAGAAAAAGAAGATCAAAGAAGATATGGATGGACTGTATCAAGGGTAACATAGATAAAAAGGGAGTAATTACTAAGGTGACGATTAATGAATAAGTATGAAATAAAAATAGTAATAGTCCCACACTGGTTGACAGAAGTGAAAACTGAAATCATCAAACAACACAGAAATCACAAAATCTAAACGACGAACACGGTGTCGGGTCGCTCACGTGAATCCAATGCTTTTTCCCAATCCAAAAATGTGCTCAGCGTGTCTAAAGAAATTTTCACTTCAAAAATGTTGTGTCAACCCTAAAAAATGCCTGGAAATTATGTGCCTAAACAGCATATAATCTATGCTAAATATTGCTTCCTGCAACTTACGACGTTTTCAATATTATTTTACAGTGATTTATAATTATGTGTTCTCGGACCGGTGGGCTTCTCCCATGTTGCAGAGGTGGATGCAGCTCCAAGCAAGGTATTAATTCATCATCATCTCCCAATAATCATCTCATTAATCCCAGTCGCATCCGAAGCTTTTTCAGCTTTGGAGTCTGGGGTCCGCTTTACCAGTCTAACCGTTGATTTTGGCTAAACTTCGATATTTTCCGTGAAGTGACTGCCATGTGACCTCCACAACCCGAAGGCATTGCAGGTAGACCAATTGTTGGACTTTTGAGGGCTCCAACAACCCGTAACGACTGCCATTAGATGTTCGTATGGCAACCGGGACCAACGGCTAAACGTGCTTTCCAAGGCACGACCAGACCAGTGTAAATATTCATATTCATGCATACAATATATTTGAACTGCGCGGAGATCGAATCCACGCCTCCTTGCGCAGCGGCCGCGTTCGCTACCGCTACGCCACGGAGGCTGTCAAACGCTAGGTATTAATTATATTATGTATGTATGTATATCAGTGTTTTATATTTGTGTCTGTAATCTACTAACACTAGGAGTAAAGTAAAATTGATACTAAACTTATGACTAAATTAAAACGAAATATTCTATTCTATTTATATCCTGCAATGTAATCTACATTGCAGGATATAGCCATATTATGTAATTATGTAATCTACATAATTACATAATATGGCTATCTTATGACACGGATACAGGTTGTGGATGCAGCAAAATCAAAATCATTAGTCATCATTAATCATTATTCAAATTAAGCTGAATTAAGATTAACATCAATATTACATAAGACAGTCTCCTAAAATGCCAGCCCATCGCCACTTCCCAGTGCTTTCGCTGGGAAGAAGATGTGGCGGAACAAACTCCCCAGCAGCACAGCTGTCTGTTCATTTAAAAAAACACATGACTTTATACAATACCATATGGCAGTTAGCCACGCCAAAATAACAGCGAAGCAAAAGAATCATTAAACATGGATACGCAAATAAGACAAAACTTATCATCCAAATAAAAGCCCAGACTAAACAGCTCACATATTTATACATTGTAAAAAAAAATACAATTATATGAACTCATATAATGTGTCAATAAGCTAATTTTAGAGAAAGAACACAAACATTTTCTTGAGTTAATGGAAGTGTAGCTTCCATTAAGTCAAGCTATTCTTATCATTTATATAGTCGATTACAGAATAATATGCCTTTGAAGAAAGATAGGATTTATATGGAGCTTCAAATGCATTGTAAGGCAATTTTTTTAAATCATTATAAACTAGTGCTTCACTGCAATCTCGCCTGGTGGTAAGCAGGAATGCAATCGTTGATGGTAAAGCGCGCTAGTTTATTAAGCCTATTCACTTAGTGAATAGGAAGGAAGACGGCAGTTGAGCGCGGTGATGCAATGTTAAACCCAACAGCACGACCAATGATGCTGCGCCAGAGGGAGATTGATCTGGAGACCCTCCACGATCAAACTCCCGACACAACAACATTTGGCGCATCGTACCCGGCAGATATGGCAACACAACTGCTACTTACCGGGCGGCGAGCTGCCCACTGCACGCCGCCGGAGTTCGATGTTGTCTCCAGACCAGAGCGTCTCCTGCGGCGGCTAGAGGTGTGAGGGCGCTGAGATTCCTATCCTCCTCCTTGGCCAGCGTCACTGCTTCGCAGAGAGAGGTGACGACCTGGCATGCACTCTCGGACCATGGCCTGGACGGCTGACGGGACGACTGACCGGATGCCGCCACCACGAAGAGACGACCGTGCTCCGTCCAAGCCGGGCAGACCACCACCGTATGCTTCATTGTCTCCTCAGGGCAATCTAATCCTACTGGATAGACTTTCAGGCTTCTGACTGCCTATATCGACTGTCGAAGATCCAGAAATGGAAGTTTACAGTCCTAAAACAAATTCTATAAATATTTGTCTTTATCGACATTGATGAGAACCTTCCCCCATTGTTTCATCCTTCGTCACCTTGCTGTTTATTTAACAAAATCCTCATTTTACTTACTTTGTTCTACGCCTACGCCTCAGCTAAATGTCGTGTCGTCTATGTAATGTCTAGCATATTAGAAAATAATGTTCCATTGTACATTTGACCTCGTTCTGAAAAGCTATTTCATGTTCTTTCATTTAATGTGCAGAATTACTCTAGAAATACATTAGTTCTAACTGGTTTATAGTGTGAAGTAAAAGGAACATTTAGTGGGTACTTTTGCTTATAAGGATTATTATTTCGCTCCTACATATAATACTGTAGCATCTAGGTTACACCTCGAGGTTGATAACGCGTATGCTCGCGTAACGCGGAATTTCAAGGCAATTTACTGAACTGCGGTGCGATTGTCTAACATTTCTCATAATGGAAACTTACAAGTGAGCTTGCAATATAATGCCATCCTTATCATTACTAATAGGAAAGTGAATCGGAAATTGAGTTTGTTTGTTTGTTCCGCTTTCACGCCGTAACTACTGAACCGATTGCTTTGAAAAATTTCAAGCGTAAAGTTGAAAGTCCGGAATAAATAATAGGGAAATTTTTATCCCGAAAAATAAATGATATTTCCGAGAGAAATCTAAAAAGCGCGATATAACCGATCACAACGCGAGCGAAACCGCGAGCGGAAAGCTAGTTCCAAATAAAGCTTAGCGATTGACAGCTCACTTTAGGCTCACTTCAAAAATAGAATAGAACACTGTTTATTATGTACTATCAGCTGTAGAAGTCCATTCCCACCGTAAAGACTACTGTCGCCTGCGCTAAACCGGCCACGCACACTACCGCATTATTTTTTTATCGCAGTCTTCGTCTTTCTTTAAAGTAATGCAAAATTTCGTTACTTCATTTGAAGTTCAGTTAGCGGCCGCACTTAACAATGGTGCTATCAAAACCGAGCGATTGTGGGTTCGATCCTTATTATAGGCAACTCTTTTTGTTGTTTCATATAATTTAAAATTATGATAATTGATTTGTATTTTAAAGTAAAAATGTTTGCAAATAATATTTAAACAAATAGGAAAATTTATTGAATATTTATCCCAAAAAAGGGTTTTATTATATGTTTTAGTTTACTATAGGGGTAATATAATAAAAAATATATAAAAATAAAACAATAAGCATATTATAATGCAATATATTATAAAGTTATATATTATTCGGTATAGATATACTTATACTAACAAATGAAACAAACGTTGAAACGGCAGCATTGTAATATTTTATATAAAAGTAATCCTTGACAAACTTATGATATTGTTATGGTAAAAAATACAAAAAACATTTTTGGTTTTAGATATGAAAATTATAATATTATACGTATATTATGATTAAAGAGGTTAAAGCTTAATTATTCATTTTCTTAAAGAAAAGAGGATTGAAGCTTAACCTGAATATTATTGCAATCATAAAATAATCTATACTTAGGACACATAATAGTGCTTATTACATTTATAATTTTTTTGCGTGTATAGCATGGTACTAATGCTGCCATCCTATAGTGACTTTTTTCGGAGTTTGATGGCATGAGATTATAATCTTCAAGCACTTTCTTAGTTCAAAAGTTAACTTATTTCTTATCGAATTCCGAAATTATTGTTTTTATAATTAACCAAAAGTAATTTGTATTGAAATTGCAAAAGGCGACATCTGTTAGCCATTAAGCCAACCGAACATATTACTGTCACTTAGCTAAATTACTTTAGAGATGGTTTAGAGTCCGTTATTTAGATATTTATTGGTATATATTTAAACAATAATATTTTATAAGAATATTTTTTGTGAAGTAGTGATTCAGATTCTTTTAAGTCTACCGTCATCTTTTTATAATGACTTTAATATAGAAAAAATCTTAAAAGAAAGTATCATCTTTAAGTTGCAGATCGGTATATTTAGATATTTTTGTTGTCAGCATTCATAACTCACCAATAAACATTTAAAAAATATTTTTGCAAGTTATTAGATTTGAACTCGAACCACCTTGCACGCCTATCAAGGCGAAAACCTTTAGGCCATTGAAACACTTACTGTAGACGTTGAAATTAGTAAGTAGTACCTAACAATCATAAGCGGGCAGCAAGTGTATGAGTGTGTATCAAACTTTATTATAGAAGAAGGTCGTAACTACAACTAGTATTGCTTGGCCATAGTTTTGTGAGATTGCAACTCGACTTTTGGTCTTGACTGTACACCATATAAATTACAGAACATACATAAATATAAAGATTTTACAAAGGGTGACAGAATCATCGCGGTCTTATCGCCAAGAGCGATCTTTTACAGACAACCTTTAAATGGAATATTAAGGGGAAGCTGAAGGAGAGAGAAATAATTTAGGTAGCCTACAGTGTACTATTTACATAAATTATACTATTAATATGTGCGTAAAGTGTATAATACTAGTTTAAATAAATATCACACAAGAGCAAATAAAACATAATGATATGTTTAAAGAGAGAGGAAGTGCTTTTATATCATACTTTTAAAAGTGGATAGAAATTAACTAACTTTTAACGGTGAGAATTTTACAGGATCTATCGGATGATAAATTTACGACCAATTTCATTAAACGTGTATTACAAAGAAACTCTGACATTCATTATCATCATCATCTTTCACAGCCTTTAAGTCGTACTGTCATGATCTTTCTCGTTCACGTTTTCCGCACGATCTTTTGGAGGTGGTCCACCCACCAAGCTATTGATCTGCAACGATCCTTCTACCATTCTCACCAACTTTCCGTTAGGACTCTGCTCTTTGCTCGATCAATTAAACGCCACAAATGTTTGTTAATACTTATGATGACGTCAGCGACGGCGGAACGATAAGGTCGTCACGATCTTGGTGATCGTGGTGTGCACAAATGTAAATATACCCTTCCATCTTCACAATAACAATTTAAATAGGCAAACCGACAGTTTCGCCCCGGAGAAGTGCCCTGGTCCGCGCCCAAAAACGAAGTCACCGTTGGACAGTCCCTTCTTTCCAAAATGAGTCTGTCCACGTGCCGCCATTACAAAATAACGTCACAGCGTTTGCCCCACTACTACGTAAATCAAATGAGCAACTTCTAACAAAATGACACAGCCATCCATGACAACATATGCGAATCCATTGAAAGCAACACAAACGTAGTTTCGCGTCCACACCGTCAGAAATTCTAGACCCATATGCGCTTTAAAGCCGCAAATATTCAGAAAATAGACAGTATCCAGAAAAGTTTGCTTTGGCGAAATTGTAACGCGAAATACGTAGCTCACCGACAACAGTCTGTTCATGTTACACAACGGGGCTGTAAACTAATCCGAGTTTATATCTGTCAAGCAGGCCTGTCGTATGGAATTATACTACAGCCTCAAAACATAAATATATAGACGCATTTGCAGTGTTAATTTACTAAAAGGGGAAGGATTCATTGTCGTATTACCAGGCAAAACTAATACGTATTATGTGGGGTATACTAGTAGGGCGAGGCCCTCGAGAAAAATGGGGAAGCGATTGCCGTCTCCCTAGATGTTTCGAAGGCCTTCGACCAGATACCTATGCCACGCAGGCCTTTTGAGTAAGCTTCCAGCATACGGCATTTCCCCTGGCCTGACTGGCTGGGTAAAAGATTTCGAAGACAGTTGTTGTCGACGGATGCTCATCGGAGCCCTTGTCGACTAATGCCGGTGTTCCTCAAGGATTTGTTCTCTTTGATTGGGACAAAGCCAATCTTGTAGCATTCAATGCCGCCAAAACACAAGCGTGTCTATTCACCGCCAAAAGAAGCCCCTGGCTCCTACTTCCCTTTTTTACTTTTTAAACTTTTGCGATTTTGGTGCTATTTTTACAAAATCGATGACTATTCCAAACTACTTCATTACATACTATAGGTACTTACCTTGTTTATGAAACAACTATAAAATATAAACCCTTTACAGTCCTCAATAGAGTGACTTTATAACCTTTTTACAGGCGTGTTGAATGCTGAACCTTTTGGAAAAGTCGTTTTAACGGGCCTTTTATTACCACGTTGATAGATGGTAGTACCAGCTTACCACCATCGAGGGCTACAACAAGCTGAAATAGCGTGAAACAGAAACTATAAAGATAGGACCCGATTGATGTCGCTTTTACGATTACGTGGAACACCTTCGTGGGGATCCGGTACAAAAGGCTGTAAAAAAATCTAGGTTAGAGCATCACTCTTCAAGTACTTAACTATTTTCTTTTTAAGCGACTAGCTGTCTACTGTAAGTTTTAAGTGAGACTTCTTAGGCGGTCATCCGATTTCGATAATTGTATCATCATCATCATCATCATTTCAGCCGAAAGACGTCCACTGCTGGACATAGGCCTCCCCCAAGGTTCTCCACGACGACCGGTCCTGCGCCTCCCGCATCCAGCGGTTTCCCGCGACCTTCACCAGGGCGTCGGTCCACTTTGTTGGGGGCCTACCCACGCCACGTCTTCCGGTGCGTGGTCACCACTCGAGAACCCGTCGGCCCCATCGGGCATCGGTCCTACGGGCAATGTGTCCAGCCCACTGTCACTTTAGTGTTGCAATTCTTCGGGCTATGTCGGTTACTCTCGTTCTTCTGCGGATCTCCGCATTCCTGATTCGATCGCGCAGTGAAACCCCAAGCATAGCCCTCTCCATTGCCCTTTGAGTGACTTTGAGCCTCCTTATAAGGCCCATTTTTAGCGACCACGTCTCAATTCCATAAGTCAGCACTGGCAGCACACACTGGTCGAAGACTTTGTCTTGAGACACTGCGGTATTTCGGACGAGAAGATTTTATGAGATTTTTTTTTGATAAATGTATGAGATTAGAGAATTTAAATTTCAAAGACGCGTCATGTTATCTAAATATAACTACCATTTAACAACTCTGTTTCTGACGCTTAATTTCTCTTGTTATAAAAAAAACATACTGGCCTTCCCTTGTCCACAAACTACGTTTATTTAAGTTCAGTGCGTCTTTTTTATTTCATTAAGAAAAGGACAGAAGATAAAATGTTAGCTTAGACCTGTCAAATTAGTCCGCTCCTGATGTAAATTGGCATATTTTTGATCGCCATGTTTATTATCGCATCTAAACTTCTGCCTATAGAGCATCTTAATTTGACAGGATTAAACTAAAATGTTATCGGATGCTTCTTAATATTGCCACTATATGAAACGTAGGTCATTTTTGAGGATGATGTTCTCGTAGTTTTTATTTATCCTGTTTATCTGTTTATATTCCTGTTTGTGTTTATTGAAACTGTTCTCTGAACATTTACATTTAGATTTACTTTTTATGTTTTTACTAGCTGTGCCCCGCGGTTTCGCCCGCGTAAGCTTCGAACCGAAAGAGCTCAGTTGATATAAAATAAGCGCCTGTTAAAATAATGGGAGCAATACTCCGCATTGCTTCAGTTTTCGAAACATTTTTTGTTCCTGCTCTGCTCCTATTGGTCATTGCGGGATATTACATAGCCTATGCCCTTTCTCAGGCTCTAGACTATCTGTGCACCAAATTACATTACAACCGGTTCAGAAGTTTTGCCGTGAAAGCCGGACAGACAGACAGACAGAGATACTTTCGCATTTATAATATTGGTATGGATTGTTACGTTTTTATTTTTATTGTACTACAGTTTCATTGTCACTTGTAATTGTTTGTTGCATCGGGTGATGTCTTTACGTCGGCGGCGGCTGTCGCTGAATACCAGCGCTGTGCTCTGTTTTGAATAGGGTCGCAGCATAATGCTGAGCGACAGCCGTTTTGCGTGGATGTGACGCATAATTCCCTCAACTATTTTTTGCTTTTTTGTAAACTTTTGCGTATTTCTTCTTTCTTTCTTTTCTTTCTTATCTTCTATATTTTTCTATGATTTTACTTTGGGGCTTTTATGGGGCTATGTCAGCCCCAATGCACTAAACTTAAAATTAGTTTAGTTTGCAAACAAGAAGATCAGCGCCATTGTAGTATGGCGTCAATAGATTTAAAAAATGTTTATTTGTGGTATTTTTTATTGGCTGGATACTACAGAATCTTTTTCTTCAAATATTATACAATATGTAAAGAAAACTCCGTCCGACTCGAAAGGATAATAAAGGTTAGGTATACACATGACCAAGTAAAATATGAAATCAATACTAATATATAAAGCTGAAGAGTTTGTTTGTTTGTGCGCGCTAATCTCGGGAACTACGGGTCCGATTTGAAAAATTCTTTTTGCGTTGGATAGCCCATTAATCCAGGAAGGCTTTAGGCTATATAACATCACGCTGCGACCAATAGGAGCGGAGCATAGCTAAATTACACGAACGAAGTCGCTGGCGGCTGCTAGTTTTACATAAACATCATAGTAACAGTACTAATGAATTTTGAAATAACCTTTTTTTCCGCGAATTAATTCCAACTTCCCCAATTATTTTTTTAAAGTGATAATACCGGTTTAGGCATTATTATTATTAGTGATGCGACCACGTGCCGCGTGCCCTACCCCCTTCACCCGCGCATGTATGCCTACCGCACATGTAGTAAGTTACCTAGTTTTTCAAAATAATATTTTTTTAAGTTTAGCCCGGCTTTGTAGTCATTATTAGAATCAGTTAACGATACCTGACAATACCTTCATAGATCGGACTGGGTTTTCTTTTGCATATTGTAGGTAAATATAGAATTTTATAATGAGATGAATATTTAATATTAACCACTATACAAATACTTATATAAAATATAAATCCCATAAAATACTCTAGTTTAATGGTACTATTTTTATTATCATTTATTTATTTTTTTATTATCTATATTATAAACTAGCGCTTGACCGCAATCCTGCCTGATGGTAAGCAGTGACGCAATCGTTGATGGTAAAGCGCACTAGTTTATTAAGAGCCTATTCACTCTAGCCTTGAAGACACTCAAATTGTAGTCCGACGGAAACACCGCCGCTGGCAAACTATTCCAGTCCCTCGATGTACGCAGTATAAAGGGGGAGGCGAAACGCTGTGTGTGAGTAAGAAAGTGGTGTTAACAACGTAAGGATGGAAACCAGCCGTACGACGGGTCGTCCGCTGGTGGAACGGAGATGGGGGAATTAAATCATGCAATTCCATCGCACACTCCCCGAAATGCATCCTATAGAACACCGAAAGGCTGGCTACTCTACGCCTGTGCTCTAGGCTTTGGAGACCGACTCGAGTTAGATCAGGGTCACCAATCAGCCTCTTTGCACGTCTCTCCACTGAATCCAAAGTGGCCAGGTGACACTTGGCAGCACCAGCCCAAATGTGGCTGCAGTACTCCACACACGAACGGACCTGTGCTTTGTATAACATTAGAAGCTGCCCAGGTGTGAAGTACTGCCGAACCTTTGCGATAACGCCAAGTTTCTTGGCAGCCACCTTTTCCTTAATAAGGGCGCCTTCATGCTCTCTACTATTAAAATTAAAAATATTTTGCTGTGCCCTATAGGGACCATAATTGATTCGATATTTTAATATACCAACTATTATGTAAACATTATAGAATGCAATAAATTATTGAGTGTTGAGTGCCTCAAAGTCATTTTCCGATGACTATTAGAAACTTGATTATCCTTTTAACTTTGCCCGATAAGGCCGTTGACTTCACGAATAAAGCCACAGGTCATGCCCTTAGTAATAAACACGATTAAGGTTGCTACGCAAACTTCTAAAACACTGAAAGCCTCAATGAAGTACAGCCAATAAAATAGTTTGGTGTGTCATGTTCATTATGTTCAATCAAAATGATCCGGCTCGATCCTTCCACTTTATAATCGCAGATGTTGATGCTCCCACAGTCGGAAATATTGACCTAATAGTTAAATAATTATTACTTACTTTTTAATGTAAGCGCATCCAATCGAGCGATGCCAAATCAATTCAGTTTACTCAGCAGAATGAAAAAACTGAATATGCCTAAAAATATAAAAAGACATTTCAAAAAAGGAGGTGACTGCCGATATGATAACTTATGTCTAGGCTACGATGGAAAGAAAGCTACATGTAACGTGAACCCCGAAAAGTGGATGACAGAAGATAAAACTAAATAATTTAATAACCTACATAACTATTTATCTTTTTTACTAACTGTACCTCCGATTATTCCCCAAAGAATGACTCAACTCACCGTGAGTGGTTTGAAATTTATTATTTATTATGTGGGCAACATTTTGTTATCATTTATGAGGTAATTTATTATCAAAATCCTCGTAACATCGTGCCGCAGGTGGCTCTGTGACATGTTCAGACGATTATTCATATTCACCAAATTTGGTAGAAAAAGTTGCGATGGGGGAGGTAAAAATTATGTATTGTTGTTGGGTAATAAAGTTTAGGGTTAACAACAGCGGCATGAGACAATCAAGGGTTAATCTATGATTATCGCGGTTGGTTGGTGGATGAATCATTTCGAAGTATATTTATTGCTAATCCATTACTCCATAAGTTCAAAAACATGTTTGCTCAACAACCCAAATAACGCAATGAATGTTGAACTGTGAAAATCAAACCCATTGCTACTGATAATGTTTCCGTAATTACCCCCTATTGGGTTTGTGCGAAGTTTCTATTGACATCGAAGGATTAGGCCACGGTTTGTTCCAAAGGGATACCTTGGCATCTCGTGTAAAGGCAAACGAAGGAAGACGGGTGAGTTTTAGTCAGTAAAAGTCTGATCCCGTCCGCTTCGCCCAAAGCATTAGTCATATGACGATATACTATAAAAAAAAAGAACGTTCTCACGAGATAAATCTTGTTTTTTTATGCCAACCACAAAATTCGCTGCCAAATTCTGTCTCTTTACCTATTCTGATGAAAGTCAGAGCTAGCCACATTTAACACAGTATTTACTTCTCACAACAGAAGCATACCGTCCACCAAGAAAGTAATAAATCAGTGCTCAATAAAACAATTTTTCATCAACATCATGCAATGTTTAATACACACATCAAAAGTGTCTAGGGATCAACATATATTTTTGCAATAACTTTTCTCCTGATTGATATTAATTAAAATTTTCTTTAAGGATTCATCAAATAAAGTGTTTTCGTTTGTCACAGTAACGATAAACCAAGTCACCTTTGCATTAATAAAGAAATTTGCCATTTTCCTAATAAAGGGATATTTGACATTTGAACCACTAACACAAAAGTTCGAAAAAAAGACTGAAATAACAGTTTTCTCTAAAATTTTATTGGGTAACTTAAACAATTAATAATCCGTGTTTCTACCGCGAACACTAACAACACAAGAACATCGGTTTGGCATACTCAAAATGAGTTCATCCAAATCACGCTGTGGAATGGCCGCCCATGTTCGTTGCAACAACAAAAAAGGTCTTCTTGCGACTGGATACCCTCCATATTCGGCAGAGCTCTTCTCTGTAGCATATCCCATGCATGCTCAATCGGGTTCAAGTCTGGCGACTGAGCAGGCCAGGGCAGGACATTGATGTTAGCTGCGGCGAGAGTCTGTCTTACAACTCTTGCGGTGTGCGGTCGTGCATTATCATGCATTAACTGAAATAAGGGACCGATTTGCACTTGTAGAGGAACGATGACGTCTGATACAATCGTTTCAGCATAAATTTGAGCGTTGAGGTTGCCTCTGATCCAAATCAACTCAGTTCTTCCGCCGATCCAAATACCCGCCCATACCATGATGGTTCCACCACTATAAGGATGGACTTCCTGGCAGGATTTTAATCGCTGTTGGCGTCCAGGGGTTCTCCAGTGTCGTATACGTCTTGTATCCGGTCTCATACCAAAACGAGACTCATCAGAAAAGCACACGAAACGCCATTGTTCTTCTGCCCAATTTCTGTGTTCAAGAGCCCATTGATATCGAATCCTACGATTGTGCATTGCTATAGGTGGTACCCGTAGCGGTCTTCGGGAATGAAGGTTCACTTCATGCAAGCGGTTTCTGACTGTTTGGTCGCTAATTAAGTTCCCTGAAGAGTGATGAAGCCTCACGGCTAACATCATGGCGGTTATTGTTGGAGCTCTTCGAGTTAAGATTTGAATGTATCGGTCTTGTCTCCGTGTGGTGCAGCGATACCGTCCTCCATGGCGCTCAGCCACGGTACCAGTGCTTCGGTAACGTGTCCAAAGTCGACTGATAACACTCTGACTTGTATTCAGAGCTAAAGCCACAGTACGTTGCCGGGAACCAGCTTCTATCATTCCCACGGCTCTGAGCATTTCTTCCCTGCTTAAATGACGTCGCCGCTCCATAATAACGTTGGTTTTAATCAGTAGTAGGGAAACAGTAGCACTAATAATGTCTTCAATGCGTTGTATGTTTTTATAGGGAAAATATTGACAGCTGATTTTCATCTTTTACTCGAATTTGATTCACAGTTCCTGATTCAAATTATGAAATGCACCAAAAGGATCCATATAAATTTATAAAATCATAAATTTATTACAAAGCCACATCTCAATCTCAAGAAATCCGCATAAAAATGCTTGATCCCTAGACACTTTTGATGTGTGTATTAGTCTGTTCTTATTTTGTTCTATTTTTAGTTATTCCTGACAGTTCGAAAAAAATTAAATTATATCGCTAGTAACACCAGCTTCAATGAAAGCTTCACGCCAATTTAGAGCATCGTGACCATGCAGCATTTCAACGTCACGAACACCGACATCCATTTAATTGGGTTACATGTAGGGCTTGGAAATAATACAGTTTTGTCAACTTTTATGTTCTATTTCAACGGAAAAATTCCTTACAATTTATCAAACAGTATATTGTCTGGAAAGGTAGTCAGAAAGCAGGTGTCAGTGGAAACGCTGGCGCTGGAGAGAACGCCGTAGAAAGATCTATTGGTGTATACATACTAATATTATAAATGCGAAAGTAACTCTGTCTGTCTCTCTGTCTGTCTGTTACGCTTTCCCGCTTTTAAGCCAAAATCAAAAATCGGTCAACAAAATTTCGATGAAATTTCGCACAGAAAATCTTTAGACCCTGAGAAAGGACATAGGCTACCTTTTATCGCGGAAAATTTTGATGTTCCCAAGGGAAATCTAAAAAGCGCGATATAACCGAACTCCACGCGGGCGAAGCCGCGGGCGGAAAGCTAGTTCTTTATAAAAATCAGATGCATTGCATTGCAACACATCACAAAAATCCTCCCAGATCACTTTGGTAAATTTTGTATGAACTGCTGTGGATTGTCTAGGTATGGATGCTATAAGTGTGCGAGGGAATTGCATGATTTAATTTCCCCGTCTCCGTTCCACCATCAGACGACCCGTCGTACGGCGCGTGGTGAGCAGTGGGCACGCTCGCCGCCCGATAAGGACCAGGCCCGGGTCGACGGCGCGTTGTTTCACGCGCGCCTCAAAGAGATGTCAGCACATCGTGACGGAGTCCACGAAGACCGATGCCTCCTGGGTCAGGGTTGCGGGTTGGTTAAAAAAGAAACCGTGGCCCTGGCGCAGACGCAAGAGAAGGAACACGGGTGGGTTTTAGTCGGTAAAAGTCTGATACAGGCGTATCAGACTTACCGACTAAAACCCACCCGTGTCCCACTCTGGGCGGTGCGGAAGGGCTTCCGCACCGCCCAGAGTGGGAGAGGTGATTTAATGATTGCCCATCCAGAACAAAAAAGGCTCTTCCCGGCGACCATCGAATATTAAAGTATAGGCAAATTACCCCTCAGGTGTTGTGTATATTTTGCAAATAGAAAATTCATAGAATTTCGTTTCCCAGAAAAGGTTTCATATAATATTCGGTCGTTGTATTTTTATTTTCAATATTATTGTTACAATGACTATTTACTTGCTTGAAACATAATATTTCATGAAACAACAAAAAATATTTTTCTGTTTAAGTTTATCAAATAGAAGAATTAAATTTTAACGAACATTGTTTGTTCACTATTCATATTTTGCCATGGCATTTTATTTTAACGAAAGTGTATTAAAATAGATGTTGTACTATTTTGATGAATCTTCTAAACAATTGCGGAGCGCATTTAAGCGTTTAAGAAATATATGATTTAATTATAAAATACTCACTACCTACTCTAAAAGATTTCACATATTTATTTAGAACTAGCTTTCCGCCCGCGGCTTCGCCCGCGTGGAGTTCGGTTATATCGCGCTTTTTAGATTTCCCTCAGAAATATCATTTTTTTCGGAATAAAAGGGATTTCTCAGGGTCTAAAGATTGTCTGTGCCAAATTTCATCAAAATCAGTTGATAGGTTTAGGCGGGAAAACAGACAGACAGACAGAGTTACTTTCACATTTATAATATTAATACGGATATAATGGATTCTTTGCAAAGGTTTTTGTATTTTTTTCCTTGGTTTTATTTATTCTGTAAAATAAAAATAAAATATTGGTCATGTGGTCTTCACTGAACCAACTCCACATATTTTTGTCTCCAGACACACTTTCTGTCTTCACATAAATCACACCTGCTGAATATTCCATGCTCGTTTACATTCTGCATGCTTACTTGCACGCAACATGATTCATGCTCGAATTCATATGGTAAGTTTAGAAACTGTATTTTCATAAAATTTTATTTTTGGTAATAGAAGCTTTATATTAAACTAGCTTTCCGCCCGCGGCTACGCCCGCGTGGAGTTCGGTTTTATCGCGCTTTTTAGATTTCTCAGTGTTTCTCTACTATATTATGCATTTATTATACATACAAACCTTCCTTAAGAATCACTCTATCTATTAAAAAAAACCGCGTCAAAATCCGTTGCGTAGTTTTAAAGATCTAAGCATACATACGGACATACAGCGAAAGCGACTTTGTTTTATACTATGTATTGATAAACAATATGTAAATAAAGAATGTTTGATTTGTTATTCTAATATTAAACTTACGCCTCACAAGAATTAATAATTTCAATTTCTTCAAAGTTAATATTCTGCTTATCGATAATTCTATAAACCGAAAATAAGAGAAATTTATTATGTAATGAAATTCTATGAAACTATTAGCTATAAAAATATAAAGCAAATATCAATGTAACGAGAATAAAATACTCTAGGGTCCGCTTTACCAATCTAGCTGCTGATTTTGGCTAAACTTCGATGTTTTCCGTGAAGCGACTGCCGTCTGACCTCCATAACCCGAAAGTGATATCAAAACATTGCAGTTAGACCAATTGTTGGACTTTTGAGGGTTCCAACGACCCGTAACGACTGCCACTAGAAGTTTGTATGGCAACCGGGACCAACGGCTTAACGTGGTTTCCAAGGCACGACCAGACTAGTGCAAATATTCACACAATGATGCACGTTATACAATTAGAGTTTTGGGCGAAGATAAAGGCAATTAAATTTCAATACGTTAGCGGACACACCGCGCCACAGCCACAACCACACCACAACGGCGCCACGTGGTTGGGCGTATAGTAAATTTTGTATTGATAACGAATATTACAATTTACACGTACCACATTTTGCCGTTGTTATCGACCACCTGTGTAATACCACCATATCGCAACCATATCGCGACGGCAACGCCACCAACGGTGGGGGCACCGCGGCCACATCGTCACGACATGACGTCATCAACAGCGCGCGCCTATAGTCGTATTTTTAATTGGACAAAGTCAATTGACGTTTACTGTGTTGTCAGTTTTTGATGAAATAAAAATAGTGTCGTGGCAAAATACAACGCAACCGCATCGACATTTTGTCGGTACCACAACGCAACTGCAAACAGCCGCTGCGACACTATTTAGACGTCACCACAGTTTGACCACATTTTGTCGCTGCGCTGTGGTGTGTTTGAGGTACTTGTGAATTGACCCTTAGTGTAATGAATATCCATTAAAATGGAATCGATACATAGAATATTCCAATTGGAATTTCCTGAAACCTGCAAAACATGTAGAATGTAGATACTCCCGACGGTACGTTGATATTGTTTTACCTATTCCCCGTTTTCAATTAATATTCGCTTCGATATATCAAAGGATTCTGTGAACCTCATTGCACCATTGCTTTACTAAATTAACCCCGTGAATGGTTTCATTAAGTTCTACATAAGTTGGTAAACAAGGCCTCGAGTGGAAACCGCGTCTCGGCAAACGTAGCGTGGGACGCCCTTGGGCGAGATGGAGCGACGACATCAAAAAGGTGGCTGGTAGTAGCTGGCGGAGAACTGCTCAGGATCGAGCTTTTTGGCGTGCCATGAAGGAGGCCTATGGCCAGCAGTGGACGAGTAGGGGCTGATGATGATGATAATGATGATGAAGTTGGTATATCATATCAAGTGATGTGTGTTTGGCATATCGTTTGATAACATTTTAAGAAGCCGTGCCCTTGGTGTATACAACTTAATTTTTTGTTTTTGCGAAACCCGAAACATGTATCCAGTATTTTTAAGTAGGTAATGAGTCTATCTACAAAATTTCAAAAAGATATCATGAAAAACCACAAAGCTTGTTATCCTACTTCGGTGTCCAAACAAAAATATGGTCAACGCTCCGCTCTGGCGGGCGAGCGGCGTGTTGACAAATAAATACAAATGTACAATTTCGTAATACAAACAATTATAATTAGATTTGTTTGAACAAATCCAAAGAAAGGAAGTAGATAATTGAGATGATTATATATTTACATAAATTATTAATGAAAAATATAAGTATTCACAGCATTTGGATAGATATTATTTTATTACCTTTACAAAACATGACATGAAGTCCTTTTATAGTCGAGGTAACGTTTCAAACGTATTAAACGTAACAGCCCTTGGGAAGGTAGATACTTGGTTATCAATTCTCTTTGTGCAAATTAAGAGGTAGATTGCCAAGTAATTAACGTCAAATTATATGTATTTAACGCTATTTCATAAATGTAAGTCTATTTAACGCTATTTCATAAATGTAAGGCTATTTAAGCCATTTCATAAGATGATGTGTTTACTTTAAGATCAAACATAATTGTTATGATATGTCATCAAATATGTAAGTACAAACAAGAAAATAAACAGTAAGATCTGCGTAAGTAGCACCTTAATTACGTAAGTCAGTGAATAATTGTTAAGCATATTGCTAATCCATTGCTCCTTATGTTTGAAAAAAGTGTCCGCTCAATAACGTCAATACCTACTTTCAAAACAGTAAGATCTGCGTAAGTATCACCTTAAGGCGGTTCCGGGGGAAAAACACACCGCAGGCCGTTTTTATGTAGTTTTTCGGAGCTATCTACTTTTTATCCAAAAGAGATATCAACTTATTAAAAATACATAAATTTTCTCCATAATCTTGGCTCCAAAATTGTAGATTTCTTTTTTTTTTTTTAGTAAGTATAATGTTTAAATAATTCCTTCACAACGAAACCACTGACAAGAGAAATAATTATCATAAACGTGCATCTCCTCGGAAAGTAAGCATTATTTAGATTGCGTTCTTACACTAATGGATAGGTAATTTCATGACGAACATTATTGTAGAAATATTTTTTAAAACGACCAAAATCAAAATTTTATTCAACAATCTGAGCGTATTCGCCATCATTTCTGTTGCCCGGGCTATTGAGATTCAGTATGCCACAAGCTCTCGAAGGGGGAACCCGTGTCGTTCGTCATCGCGCGCTCCGCTAGCATAAGCGGGCGGCGCGTGAGCGAGAAAGCATCTGCTTGCTCGCTCACGCACCGCATGTCGCATAGAGTATAATACTATCTTAGAGTGTCTCTGTTATTGATGTTTATTTTGGTGTTCGTTTTTTTAACCGATTTCAAAAAGGAGGAGGTTGCTCAATTATATGTTTTTTAACCGACTTCAAAAAGGAGGAGGTTACTCAATTCGACCGTATATATGCTTTTTTTTATGTTTGTTCGCACATAACTTCGTCGTTTATGAACCGATTTCGATAATTCTTTTTTTGTTGGAAAGAAGACATTCCCAAGGTGGTCCCATTATAAGGACATCAGGGTCTGATGATGGAAGACCAGAGAAATCAAGGGGAACTTTCAAAATTCGTAGGGGCGTTTAGTGCATTTCTTAGTATTTTCATTAAGTATTTTAAAGCACTACAATTTGATAAAGGTCTGGAGTAGATCTGATGATGGAGCCGGGAGACAGTCGAAGGAATTCCTCAACAATTCACAGCAGCTACCTTATGTTTGGGCTTGATTAATTTGTATTGATAAGAACTTTACACCTAGATGGGTTGTGACTGTCATAAGAGCACTGATGATGAAGACAAAGGCCAGTTCCGGGAACTCCTCAACGGTTTGTAGGAGCTACTTTGTGTTTGGTTTTAATACATTTATATTGATGAGAACTTTGCACCCATTGGGTTGAAATAATGGTCTGCAGTAAATCTGATGATGAAGACCATAGGCAGTCGAGAGAATTCTTCAAAATTACGGGTAAAAATTAAAGTATACAAAATTACGTAATTTCCCAACTATATTTGCGTCAGCCTCCAGTCTGACCGGATGTAACTGAATACATAGTACCTACTTTTCACAACTAAAAAGTGTAAAATAAAAACTTTTTTACAAAAAAACAACCGACTTCTAAAAAGCACTACAAAGTGAAAAATAACTATTTTCGGAAGTCGGTGTCAAAAACTAATATACAAAAACTAAAGACACCGACTTCCGAAATTAGTTATTTTTCACTTTGTAGTGCTTTTTAGAAGTCGGTTGTTTTTTTGTAAAAAAGTTTTTATTATGTTCAATTTTTAACCGACTTCAAAAAGGAGGAGGTTACTCAATTCGACCGTATATGTTTTTTTTTATGTTTGTTCGCGCATAACTTCGTCATTTATAAACCGATTTTGATAATTCTTTTTCTGTTGGAAAGAAGACGTTCCCAAGGTGGTCCCATGATAAGGATATCAGGGTTTGATGGTGGAAGTCCAGAGAAAACAAGCGGAACTTTCAAAAATTGGGGGGCGACTAGTGCATTTCTTAGCATTTTCATTAAGTATCTTAAAGCACTACAATTTAATAAAGGTCTGCAGTAGATCTGATGATAGAGCCGGGAAACAGTCGAAGGAACTCCTCAACAATTGACAGCAGCTACCTTGTGGTTGGGCTCGATTAATTTGTATTGATAAGAACTTTACACCTAGATGGGTTGCGACTCTCATAAGAGCTCTAATGATGAAGACAAAGGCCAGTTCCGGGAACTCCTCAACGGTTTCCAGTAGCTACTTTGTGGTTGGACTTAATTCATTTATATTAATAAGACCTTTACTCCCATTAGGTTAAAATAATAGTCTACAGTAAATTTAATGATGAAGACCCTAGGCAGTTGAGGGAATAGGTACTTACGGGTAAAAATTTAAGTAAACAAAAGTACGTCGTTTCCCAACTATATTTGCGTCAGCTTCCAGTCTGACCGGATGCAACTGAATACATAGTACTTTTAACAACTAAAAAATGTAAAATAAAAGCTTTTTTACAAAAAAACAACCGACTTCCAAAAACCACTATGTAAAGTGAAAAATAACTAATTTCGATAAAGTCGGTGTCTAAAACGAATATACAAAACCAAAGACACCAACTTCCGAAATTAGTTATTTTTCACTTTGTAGTGGTTTTTGAAGTCGGTTGTTTTTTTGTAAAAAGTTTTTATTTTTATGTTTGTTTGCGGATAACTTCGCCTAAAATTTGGTATTTCGATGAATTTTTGGGTATTTCGACATGGGTGTCGTGATAGGGGTTTTCGGGAGTGCAGATCACGAATATGACGTAATTTTTGAAATCCAAGATGGCCGACACCAATTTTATGCTATTTTGACATGGGTGTCGTGAAAGGGGTTTTTGTGGGTGCTAATCACGAAAATGACGTCATTTTTGAAATCCAAGATGGCCGACAGCAATTTTATGATATTTTGACATGGGTGTCGTGAAAAGGGTTTTCGCGGGTGCTAATCACTAAAATGACGTCATTTTTGAAATCCAAGTGGCCGAAATTCAATTTCATAATATTTTGACTTGGGTATCGTGACGGGTTTTCAGGGCGCTGATCACGAAAATGATGTCAATTTATAAGCTGTGGCATAGCTTCTATTTCTTTATCAAAGTCAAAAATAAAACATCAAATATAGTTTAGTCGCTAAATCGCCACCGTTTTTCGCACTCCTTCAATGACGTCACTGGTAAAAAATAAATAAACTACAAAAAAGAAAATACATACTTATACAAATGTATACGTTAATTGGCAAAATAAAAAAAATACTATGTCATAAATAACTAATAAAAAATTCCTACTAACTACATACTGCGGAACTCGGTGTGCACACCTTTGCGATTTACCCCGCAGCCACGCGCAGGATTGCGTTTTTTATCTGCATTTTCATGCAGATCTGCAGCCCTGCGCGTGAGCGCAGATTCAATGTATAGTACCAAGTACCATGCGTTTCTCCATACAAAATTTGGTACTAGCGAACATCTATCTTATATATAAAATTCTCGTGTCACAGTTTTCGTTCCTATATTCCTCCGAAACGGCTTGACCGATTCTCATGAAATTTTATGAGCGTATTGAGTAGGTCTGAGAATCGGCAAACATCTGTTTTTCATCCCCCTAAATGTTAGGGGTAGTCCACCCCTATTTGTTTTTTTATTTTTACACAAAAATTTTAGTTTCTATTTTTTTACAACATACAAAAATACATACAATCCTAAATTTTCACCGTTCTATGATCAATCCTTAAAAACTGATCAATCGTCATTTAATTAGTTTTATTCCTGAGGGAAATCTAAAAAAAACGATATAACCCAATTCCACGCGGGCGAAGCCGCGGGCGGCAAGCTAGTACTAATATATAAAGCTGAAGAGTTTGTTTGTTTGAACGCGCTAATCTCAGGAACTACGGGTCCGATTTGAAAAATTCTTTTTGCGTTGGATAGCTCATTAATCCAGAAAGGCTTAAGGCTATAAAACATCACGCTGCGACTAATAGGAGCAGAGCATTACTAACTCCACGCGAACGAAGTCGCTGGCGGCCGCTAGTATAAAATAGCTTTACCGCAGCAGCCCCGAGTGCCACATGTTTTTGTTTAATTAGAAAGACGATATCTTCAAGGTAGTCTCATGTTTAGGAAATTAGGGTCTGATGATGGAAGACTAGGTAAATCTAGGAGAAATTTAAAAAATCAAAGGGGCGTCTAGGGTTTTTCTAAGTTTTTTCATTAAGTGTTTTAACACACTACAATTTAGTAAAGTTCGGAGTTGATGATGGAGCCGGGAGACAACCGAGGGAACTCCTTAACGATTCACATCAGCTGCCTCGTGTTTGTGCTTAATAAATTTGTATTGATAAGAACTTTACACCTAAATGAGTTGTGATTATCATTAAAGCTCTGATGTTGAAGACAAAGGCCAGTTAAGGGAACTCCTTAAAGGTTTACAATAGTTACCTTATGTTTGGATTTAATTCATTTATATTGATGAAAACTTTACACCCATATAAGTAGGTTAAAATGAATGTCTGCAATAGATCTGATGATAGAGCCGAGAGAAATTCGAGGGAACTCGAACCTTGTGTAATCTCTTGATTAATTTGTATTGATAAGAGCTTTACACCTAGATGGATTGTTATGATCATTAGGAGTCTGATAATGAAGACAAAGGACAGTCTGTTGAGGGAACTCCTCAAAGGTTTACAATAGCTGCTTTGTGGTTGGACTTAATTCATTTATATTCATGAGAAATTTGCACCCATATGGGTAAAAATTAAAGTCTGAAGTACATCAGATGATGAAAACCATAGGCAGTCGAGGGAATTCCTCAACAATTTACAACACTCTACTTTAACATGGTACAAACACTACCTACTCGTCATGCTTATGCAAAAATCAATTAAAATCAAGAGACTGAATTTAAGTTGTGTTATTTCATTGCGTTATTTCTAGAAATGCTCATACTTTCATTGTGGTCTTAAAGGAATTAAAGCAAACGAAATAGGTCGTTTGCTTGCAGGCCTTTTCCAAATATGCTGGCGTCAACGTCCAGTCTGATCGGATATTGTATTAGTCGGATGTTTATTATTTTTCTGCGAAAGGAAGCTTTGTGTAAATAATATTATAGTATATGTATTTGTTATTTATTTTGATATACGATAGTTTTATTTTTTACAATTTACGTAAACGAGAATAATAATATAATTTCACAGTCTTGCCTGGTCCCAAAACAAAACATGTTTTTTTTTTTTGAAGGTGTCAGTTCTGCAGAAATTTATTTGACCCTGATTACGTTTTCCCTTAAAATAATAAATAATGATAAATTAAACTTTATTATATTATTTTTCTATCCCTTTGACCATCTGACTTAGCTAACTTTCAATCTACAAAACTAACTTCCAACCCTGAAGTTACAGTCATAACATATTTAGTTATAAAGGTCTAATCAATACACATTAAATAAGCCCAAACACGTGACAGTTGCTTCCGATGTGGATTCCTTTGATATTCTGTCATCTCCATCATCAGGTCAGGCCCAAATCTTCACGGTTTTATAGTATCATCCGATATAAACACGAGTATCAAGTTGTCACCCGAAGCGTGCCTACAATTTTCGATAATTGGCCTAAATTTCTCAGAATTTCCATTATCGACACTGACGTGGTAACAATGGGACTACATAGGCAGCATATCCCTTCATATAAAAAAGAATGGTCAAAATAGGTTCATTAACCATAAAGTTATCAGCGAACACAATAAATCGAACTGAGAACCACCTTTTTCTGAAGTCGGTTAAAAAATAAACACTGCAGAATTTTTATTATGAAGTATCGTCAAGATTTGTTTCAGTACATAATAACCAAAAGTATTTGGGAGCACCAATAAACATAAATAAAAGTGCTATGTCTGTTACTTCTGTGGTCTATATTTCTAACTTGTATTTGTAAGTACTACGTCCGCCAGACGGCGCTAGTAAAATTTTACGAAGTATTGTAGAGGTGGGGCGCGGTGAAGAGGGAGCAAATGCGCAAGGTCATTTGGTGAGGGTACGGTCTTAATTACGTAAGTCAGTGAATAATTGTTAAGCATATTGCTAATTCATTGCTCCTTATGTTTGAAAAAAGTGTCCGCTCAACAACGTCAATATTTTCAAAGTAAACAGTAAGATCTGCGTAAGTAGCACCCTAATTACATAATTCAGTGTATATTTTTTATTCTCTCTGAGCTGGAGGAGGGCAAGCGAAAGCATGGCGGACAACTCCTCCGGTTCAAAGATGTCTTAAAACGACACATGAAGAGATGCAATATTGATCCCTCTGAATGGGAGCGTTTGGCAGCAAAACGGTCAGAATGGCGCAGTATGGTGTACGGACAAGTAAGCGAGTTTGAGGAGCAGCGCAAGGCTGTCCTCGATGCCAAAAACGACCAATTAAATGCTGCCATCACATACAACTACGTCGACGGCGTGCTTACGTGCCCTCAGTGTGCATGAAGTTTCGCCGCCAAGATAGGCTACTTAAGCCATCTTCGGGCGCATGAGCGCCGAATCATCGGCTAGGAGTCGAAGTGGTCGCCGTGATCGAAATCGGTCGGGAACATCATCATCATCCATATGTTTGAAAAATGTGTCGGTTCAATAACGTAAATAAGCCAATGAATTTTGTTGGCTGTCAAAATAAAAAACCCATTGCTACGGGTAGTGTCTTACGCAATTTCCACGCAGGATGATTCTGGACTGGAAAGGACTAGGCATCAACATAATAGTTTTCGACGAGTGTGTGTTGCCAATAATGAAATATGGAACTGAGACATGGTCGCTATAATTAGGCTTGAGGTTTCACTGCATGATCAAATCGGAAGTGAGAACATCCGCAGAAGAACAAGAGTAACACTTAAGTGGCAGTAGGCCGGGCACATTGCTCGTAAGACCGATGCCCAATGGGGCCGACGTGTTCTGGAGCGGTGTCCACGCATTGGCAGACGCAGCGTGGGTAAGCCCCCAACAAGGTGGACCGACGACCTGGTGAATGTCGGGAAAAACCGCTGGACCGGTCGTCGTGGAGATCCTTGGGGGAGACCTATGTCCAGTAATAGACGTCTTTCGGCTGAAATGATGATAATGATGACGCTGGCATCATTGCCGCAAAGCCAGCCGATCGATTCCGGAAATTTTCACCGTAAAAAGTTAGGTGAAGTGAGTGATGGTGTCAATTCCTAACAGATGGGGTGGCGATCGGATCTAGATGGAGTGGCGGAGGAAATCACCTCGGAAAGCGACGTTCAGAGCGCTGCTAAACAGAGTTTACCAGTTCACGGAAAAATCGAAAAAAGACATACATTTCGTAATTTAATATTACGAAATGTATGTCTTTTTTGATTTTTTATTCAAACTTCTGCTGCCAAAAACTAGTGTGAATTATTATGAATTTTATTCACTCAACTTTGTGCACTTTCTCTAGGGTCAGCTTTATTTCTTCCGTCAACCCTGTTGGTTAGTATATTTATTTCGGTAGATACATTTCAATTTTTTTTTTTTTAATATTTTATCAGGGAAATTGTTCAAAATGATCATACCACGTCCATTTGCCTTGGCAATTTCTTTTTTTTCCCCGTTTTATATCAAACTATCAAAAAATGACGATGATCCTGATTTGAATAAAGTAAATATATTATTTAAACTGTTATATCAAATGAACAGTTTATTTCCCTGACTTTGCATAGTTATCATAATAAGGGCAACTCTCAAACGCAACATTCAGAAACTTTTTTTGCGATATTTTTTTAAACCGCTCGATATTCAAATATTCCATTTCAGAATGACATTATTTGACATCCAACAGCGTTGCAAGCCAGCAATGTCAGCCACGTTCGATGGACTCGGCCACACATATTTGCATGAAAATGTCCACACTGGAAACGTTCGTACGCTTTTGTAGCTAAAATTGCATTCGTAAATGGAACATGTTTGAATAGGTTGGGTTTTGGTTTTATTGTCTATGGAATCTTCAACTTTTGTACGTAAGTGAATTAGTACCTAGGTATATTCTGCCTATTGATTCGATCACAACATTTATTATAGGAGTTTTGGCGGGAAAGTCAAGCTCAGTGTCACGCTCAGTTTTCATTGAACTTTTAAAATTATTTATAGTGTTGTTTACTAAATAAAAGTGCGCGATTTATGTAGTAAAAAGTGGATTCAGTAAATCCATACTAATATTATAAATGCGAAAGTAACTCTGTCTGTCTGTCAGTTTCGGGTTCCCGCTTAAACCTCTCAACCGATTTTGATGAAATTTGGCACAGACAATCTTTAGACCCTGAGAAAGGGCATAAGCTACCTTTTATCTCGAGAGAAAACTAAAAAGCGCAATTTAACCGAATTCCACGCGGGCGAAGCTACGCGCGGAAAGCTAGTAATTCATAAAGAACAGTGAAATATCGCAGCATAGTGGCCACATCATGACTTTGCCTCAAACCTGCCTCGTAAGACGGTTCACGCGGCCGTCTTTTTCGACATGAATAATTCATTACGATACATTGGCTAAATGCACAAACCGTGCGAAGCCAAAAAAGAAAGAAATAAAAAAAACATTTATTAGCTAGCTTCTTCGGCGTGTACACAATAATTAACCATTAGTACAATAGGTGACGACGTTTTTAAGTTTTTTCGGGATTAAAAACGACAATTGAATCCTACTAATATTATTGTAGAGATGGGTGTTTGTTACTCTCTCACGCACAAAACTCATTAACGGATTTGGATGAAGTTTGACACATATGTAAATCTATATTACTAACATATAAAGCTGAAGAGTTTGTTTGAACGCGTTAATCTCAGGAACCACAGACCCGATTTGAATAACTATTTTTGTGTTTGATAGCCCATTAACCCAACAAGGCTTTGGGCTATATAACATCACGCTACAACCAATAAGAGCGGAGTATAATAGCTAACTACACACGAACGAAGTCGCGGACGGCCGTTAGTTGTTTATAACCTATATAACTATAGGATATAATTATAACTCATAGGACAATTTTTTATCCTGATTTCCCCATGGGATCGAAACTTACGCCTTTGAAATGGCGTTACGTTGCTACTTTTATGTACGGACGATAGCAGGTCAAGCTACACGAAACTACAAAATAATCCCAATCAACCTTGAGTCTTAATGCTTAGGAGATAAAGTTGAAAATCTAATAAAGAAATCTGACAGATTGTAGAAGCTTGACATGCTGTCGTCTGTACTGTGTGCACATTTGGGCTGGTGCTGTAAAATGTTACCTGGCTACTTTCGATTCAGTAGACAGGCGTGTGAAGAGGCTGATTGGCGACCCAGTTTTACTCAAAACGGTCAAAACAGTCCAAAGCCTCCAGGCTTTACACCGAAAGGCTGGCTACTCTACGCCTGTGCTCTAACTTTAAGCAGCGTTTATGAATAAGAGAGGAAATGTTTCATATCAGAGCTGTTCATTAAAATCCTAATACTTTTCAAATAATCAAAACATATCCATTAACAAATCCACTAGGGCTTAGTGGATTTGTTAATGGATATGTTTTTCCACTAAGCCCTCAAAGGCGAAATCCACACCAGCTTTAAATCCCCCTAAAAAAATAAATATTATTTCGCAAAAGGAGGTAACTTAATACATGTGCGGTAGGCAATACATACGCGGTCGACGGGGGGCGGGGCACGCGACACGCGTTCGTATCGCTCATAATAATATCGTCGGAAATAGTGTTATCACTTTTTTTTTTAATACCAAATTTTGGAGAAGTTGGAATTATTTCGCGGAAAAATAATATTATTTCAAAATTCATTTGTACTGTTACTATGATGATTTTGTGAAATTTCATATTTTATTTGGTCATGTGTGTACATAACCTTTATTATCCTTATGGGTCGGACAGGGTTTTCTTTACATTTTGTATACACGTGCACCTACATATAATATTGGTCTTGCGTTTCATTTGAGCCGAACTAAGTCGAGATACCAGTAATCCTAGTTTCTCAAACGTTTCAATATCATATAGCTTTAGTGTAGATTCTGTTGTCATACGTCACCGGCACCCTAATTACGTAACAGACTTGTTCAGAGATTAATCGGAATCTGCATCATTTTGGAGCAAATTTCTAAACCATTGTTTCATAAGTTCCAAAAATTTGTCCACACAACACTTAAATACCGCAATGAATGTTGTTAACCCGTCAAATTGAAACCGATTCCGATTGATGATATTGTTACGGGCTAGGGGTACTAAAATGCCGGTTAAGGGTTACGAAGTTTATTGGCAACGAAGGTACAGTGGACTGTAGGCAATGACAAGTAGAATGTCGCTGACGTTGCACCGAAGTCTTCCCATAAGTCCACGAAGTCCGCGTTGTAAACACACAATAACACTACAGATGTTACTTCACGTAGTACTCGAAGTTCTCGTTATAATTTTCGCAGTAGGTCTTCTTTAAGATCGCTTCTTAACTGTCGCTTGTTGTTGTATCGCTAGTCGAATGTAGACTGACTGCGGGCTGGCGTCGCGGGCCTTTATATAGATCAGCTGATTGAACATTCCAGATTCATCTAGACGTAATAATAATACCGCATAACTTCGAGGTCATTTAGTAAGTACCTACGGTAATTCCCGGAAACGGGTTTCTGGAAATTTCGATGTCGACACTTTGTTGTCAAAATTGTTGAGACCTGTACCATTCGATAGGCCATCCTAAGTCTAGCAATGCGTTTTTATATTGCACTTTTAAAATGTCTAGATCTGAAAAGTTGCACAATGCATGTCACGCGATATTGCACCTTATGCCATCGACATAAAGTCCATTCGTAACAATATGTTACGTAATTGCCCCGCTGTTTAGATAATCAACTAATGATAAACAGACACTTCAGTTGTCAGGTTAAGTAACAGATTTGTCAACAATTTAGATATCTTATTAGAATTGACATTTAAAAGGAGACACAACCTTAAAATAAAAATAGCATGTCTTTGTTCTCAATTTAAACATCAAATGTCACCTATGCCAATCCCAAGTAGCACAAAAGCGCTCTAAAACAACATTTTCATAATGCACAATGGAAGCATTGGCTGTATAAAAGCGTGGGCAGCGCAACCAGTGCTAATATAATTTCTATAATCTAATTTTTTTGTTTTGAATTTCGAAAAAGGTGGTGAAGAATAAAATATTTATATACAAAATTTTTTATATTGTAATTAATTTTAAAGTTATTAAGTCTTTCATGCAAGATCCCTAGACATTGTATTTAAATGTATATCCTACTAAACTAATACTAATATGCTAATAATCCTTACTAATATTATAAATACCAGCGCTGGGCTCTGTTTTGCATAGAGTCTCAGCATAATGCTGAGCGACAGCCGTTTTGCGTGGATGTGACGCATGTTTCCCTCAATTATGTCTTATTTTTAGTGTTTTTGTAAACTTTTGCGTCATGTTTACTGCAAATAAACGTTTTTTCTTTCTTTCTAAATCGGAAAGTGAGTTTGTTTGTTCGTTCCGCTTTCACGCTGTAACTACGGAACCGATTGCTTTGAAATTTTGCAGACGTAAGGTTAGAAGTCCAGATTAAATAATAGGGTAGGTACTTTTTATCCCGGAAAAAAAAATATTCCTGAGGATAATCTAAAAAGTGCGATATAACCGATCTCCACACGAGCGAAGCCGCGAGCGGAAAGCTAGTAATAATTATACCTAAATGCGAAAGCTTGTGAGGATGTATGGTTGTTTGTACTCTTTAACGTAAAAATTACTGGACGGATTTGAATGAAATTTGGCACACAGGAACAATAGGTACTTTTTATCCCACCCACGAGATCGAAACTTACGCGAGTGAAACCGGGGAAAGTTAAAAGTATTTCCACTAAATTTAATACGATCCCTGAATGAAGTTTTACAGCATAATCAGACTATAATGTTCCAACTCCTGGAACAGATTCTTCCAATCTGTTAAAGAGAGAGGTAGATGTCACATATCTTAATTCTTCTTCGGTTCTATAGAGTGTCCGTTTCTAAATAATTTACACAAAGTAAAGCTCCTATTCGAACGACCTACAAAAACAAAATCCAGGGTTTACCAAGATTTTGTTTATACCTACATACATTAAAACGATCAAGCAAAAATTTCTACTCCCTTGGGATATTAAACAAAACATAACTTATAATCAAAATCAAAAATACAAATTCCGCTGGGTATTAACACATTTCGATAAAGTCGGTCCGTCAAATCGCCTGACTATCATCATTTCCTAGTGTTTCCGCTGGGAAGAAGTTATGGAACAAACTCCCCAAAACAACAAACTTCGACCATTCCACTCGCAGAATATTGCCGTATGCAAATAAATTAATGAAACATTTCATAGCACCATAATGGCACGCCAGCAGCCGCATTTCCAGCAGAAATAAAAAACAATTTAATCCTGTTTCATTTGATAACTGGGTTTCAACTAATATTAAAGCTTTCAGACAAGTAATAAGAATACCTATGAGAAATATAAACGACTTGCTTTCCGCCAAAGAAAACAAAATATTTACTTTAATACCTAAGTCTACGCATCCCTAGATAATTGAATTTAACCATGTATACCATAACGTATGTCAGTGTGTATAATCATCATAATCATCTACCTTTTTTTAATCGTCTCACTGCTGGGCACAGGTCTCCTCTCATACAGAGAAGTGTGTATAATACACAGTGATATTTGTATCTGTATTTGTGTGGGTTTGTCCTTGGCCTAGCTACTCCAGTGCCCTATATCTTATGCGCACTTGACCTAAATACAAGATGGCGGGAACATCGGACGTCAATACGCAAACTGTAACCAGGAATTCGCAAAACATGATTCTGTATTCAAATTTTGTTTGTTTTTTTTTTTATAATTACAAACTGGTGCTTGATTGCAATCCCGCCTGATGGTAAGCAGAGATGCAATCGTTGATGGTAAAGCGCGCTAGTTTATTAAGCCTATTTAATCAAAAAAAGAAACCAACTGAGGGAATAGGAAAGAAGACGGCAGTTGAGCGAGGTGATGCAATGTTAAAATGTATGTAACTTCAATTCATTTTCATTTCTCATACTCGGAAAATAGTGTCGTTTTGATCTGATTATTGCGTTGTAAAATGCTGCTTCCCTCTCTAGAAAGACTAAAAAGGCCGGAATGAACTTTATAAGTAGCACTGCTATCAGCAGTAAAGAGTTTAAAAAAAATAATTAAAAAAATGCAGCGCCCATGTGAGTTTCTAATCCAGCCAGTGTGAACTTAGCGCAAACTTCTTTGAGCGGAATAAGCCGCAACAATCACGCCGTGAGTTCCATATTTAAAATTTAAAAAGTCGACACAAATTGATGGGATACTAATCTGTTACGTATCTGTGACGAAATTCAAAAAAATAGTCTAAATGAAAAACTAGTTTTATTTTCCTCATAATTGAAATAAAAAATAGAGAACACGGGTAAAAGAATTAATTCCTACTCATACTATAGCCTAAATACCTCGGGAATTGACCCTAGAATAACTATCTATTGTTTTGTCTAAATATTCTTGGTTCTCAGAATTATAAGATTTGCCTATAAGAAAGCCTATAATGATCGCACTCCTGAGACACAGGCCTCCTCTTTGAAACCAAACCTTTTTGATACGAGGGACCATTATACCAAATTTCTGTCCTTCTGACCCTTACCTACCCTTGTATTTCTGACCCTTTGGTTTATTAGTATTAAAATAATGTAAATAAATAAAGGGTTATTTGATATATCTTTAAATCAAAAACGAATAATTTTAGGACTAACACTCGTTTATTCATTAATTTGCAAAAATCTAAAATACAGTTATGATATTTTTGAAATTGCATACTCCTTACTAACTTCTGAATCCTCGGTTCAGTGCTACTCAAAGTTAAACTCATGTCAGCAGTGACATCAAACCGATTTCGGTGTTTGTTTTTAATAATCATCAGATGAGCCGAAAAATCCCTGCTCGCAGAGATACGTGGATGAAAATACAAGTTAGGTAACGTAAAAAAGAAGTACAAATATTTTTAACTAACAAGATAATAAAGAGTTGTTAAATCAGTTCTATGAGCCCGTATTTCAAATACGTTTTGCCCGTATTTAGTCGATTTTTTAAGCAAATAAATAAATTGAACCTTCAACTGCAATGGTCAGAAAATTTAAAGAACCAGAGCACGAGTAACATATTTGCGTATCAAGCCAAAAATCATGGCGTTTATCGCTAAAATCGAACTCTGGATCGAAAGAAATAACTTTGCGGCACTTGATACGCTCAACCAAATTATTGATACGCTCAACCAAATTATTGACGGACAGGGTTTAGAGATTAAAGGCAGAAGACTATGGTACTCCATTTGACAGCCTCCGTGGCGTAGCGGTAGCGGACGCGGCCGCTGCGCAAGGTGGCGCGGTTTCGATCCCCGCACAGTGCAAGTATTTGTATGCATGAATATGAATATTTGCACTAATCTGGTCGCGCTTCGGAAAGCACATTAAGCCGTTGGTCCCGGTTGCCATACGAACATCTAGTGGCAGTCGTTACGGGTTGTTGGAGCCCTCAAAAGTCTAACAATTGGTCTAACTGCAATGCTTCGATGTCGCCTTCGGGTTGTGGAGGTCAGACGGCAGTCGCTTCACGGAAAATGTCGAAGTTTATCCATATCAGCAGTTGGACTGGTAAAGCGGACCCCAAACACCAAAGCTGAAAAGGCTTCGGATGCGACTGGGATTAACGCTGGGATGATGATGATATTTTATTTATTGATTTACCAATAGACTTTTATTTTTAGTTCTTTTATAAATATCATTTTTTAGTGTAGAAGTAGTGATAAAAATTCAAACCTGTTAACCTCCGTTAAAATAATCTGGTACCTAGTCTCGTAGGAAAAATCAACCCTAAAACAAAATTTTCTAAGTCCCTTAGACAGTTAGGTATATCTAGGTACCTTTACTTAAAAATACGGATGGATGCGGTTTCTCAGTAATTGAGGTGTAAATATACCTATATTTAAATCCGGTACTTATTCTTTGCAAAAAAATAAATGTGGTGCCTTGCATAAACTTCTAATGTTATACAAAGCACAGGTCCGTTCGTGTGTGGAGTACTGCAGCCACATTTGGGCTGGTGCTGCCAAGTGTCAAAAACTGGCCACTTTGGCTTCAGTGGAGAGACGTCCAAAGAGGCCGATTGGTGACCCTGATTCCTGAGCCTTCCGGTGTTCTATAGGATGCATTTCGGGGAGTGTGCGATGGAATTGCATGATTTAATTCCCCCATCTCCGTTCCACCAGCGGACGACCCGTCGTACGGCTGGTTTCCACCCTTACGTTGTTAACACCACTACGATCCGGACGAAGCGTTTCGCCTCCTCCTTTATACCGCGTACATCGAAGGACTGGAATAATTTGCCAGCGGCGGTGTTTCCGTCGGACTACAATTTGAGTGTCTTCAAGGCTAGAGTGAATAGGCTCTTAATAAACTAGTGCGCTTTACCATCAACGATTGCGTCACTGCTTACCATCAGGCAGGATGGAGGAAGCGCTAGTTTATAATATATATTAAGAAAAAATAAACAACGCTAGATAGCAATATCTACATCATTTAAAGGTAAAATGGTAGGTAATGTCATTTTCCATCTATGTACCTATATTTATATGCTTGAAGTATCAATACTAAGTAAACATCTCGTCTATGTACGTAATAGTTTAATCCAATTTTAAACTAAAACAAATAACTAAATTATAAGAACAATCATTAAATAACTTAATTTAATAATGAAAATAACTCCTAAAACGAGACTTGATAAAACTGAATGAAGACGTGAGCGAAACTAAATAGAATTTGATTAAAGTGTGTTTAAAACTTAAAAGTTTAATTTTAACTTTTCTTTAAATTTTTTTTTTACTTTCATCATCAACCTTTTTATTGTTTTTTACTTTACTTTGATATAATTTATAGTCTTTTTTAGGATTGCGTACCTAAAAGGTAAAACGGAACCCTATTCATGAGTCTTCACTGTCCGTCTGTCTGTCCGTCTATCACCAGGCTGTATCTCATTAATCGTAATAGCTAGACAGTTGAAATTTTTCAGAGACTATGTATTTCTGTTGCCGCTATAACAACAAATACTAAAAATAAAAATATATATTTAAGGGGGGCTCCCATACAACAAACTTGATTATGTTGCCATGTTTTTTTTTTTTGCTCCATGTTAATAACGAAAATAGATAGACGCTTGAAATGTTCACAGAATATTATTTTGGTCATATATAAAAATTAAAAATAAATAATTAAAATAAAATAAAAACTGAAGGGTTAACATACAACAAACGTGATTTTTTACCGTTTTTAACGATAGGTACCTAATGGTACGGAACCCCTCGTGCGCGAGTCCGACTCGCGCTTGGCCGGCTTTTCTTCAATTGTATCTAATTTACGAACTTGTGCAGGGCGCGGTGGTAACGGCCGAGGCTTACAAGCTAGGTCGTAGGGGCGAAGACAGATACACGCTTTTTCTACATAACTTACTCTGTACATTATTCACCACTGTTCTCAAAACAATGAAGGGAAACATAGTCAGCAATCCGGTATTTCCTAAAACTTCGATGACACGTTACATACATGTACCAACACGCACTGGGCCGTGATGGATTACGGCCCACTCCGTATGACCGTCAAGAGGCCTGTGTCTTATCAGTCGGAACGTTGTGGGCTGATTATACTAATGAACTAGTCGGTAAAATAATAATAATCAACCTTATCAATCTTAACATACAAACTTTATTATATTAAATAGTACTTCACGACCCTGTTCTTGTGCTTTTCTGTGGTATTTGTCCGCGGAAACGACGGAACACGACATTGAGCTACCAAAAGTCTTCTTCCACAACACTCGCAGCGTAACTCGTCTTCTGGGGCACGTAAGTAACGTTCTCCGGATTAGTGGTGTAGTATAAGCGGGACATGTACACCGGTTTGTGCGACTTTTCGGCACTCAAGCTGACTTCGGGCCCCGTAGGAGGAAGCAGGAGCTTTGCCGCAACGGTATTGTCCGTTCGCTTTCGTTCGTCTTTAGCATAACCGTTTCAGGCAAATTGTTGCAGTCCCTCGATGTACGCGGTATAAAAAACGAGGTGAAAAGTTTCGTCCGGATCGTAGTGGTGTCAACAACGTAAGGGTGGAATACTCGCCGTACAATTGATCGTCCAATGATGGAACGGAGATGGAGGAATTAATTCATGCTATTCCCGCTCCCACTTTCCAAAATAGGATGCATTTTTGGGGCAAACCGAAAGGCTGGCAACACTTGTACTCCAGGCTTTGTAGACTGTTTTTTTTTTATGATTTCTACATAATATTATGGATGAAGGCAAATCCCACGTTTGTTTACGGTTATTATTCAAGAATACTTATACTTATAATATGAGCTAACATTTAAAATAATACTCCAAGCCATGGGATCCGTTTGCGCACGTGGTTTTCATGGTTTCGTCTCTTTACGTGATCGGGCTGGCGTATTTCTTGGCCAAAGAATTAGAGCATCATCACACAACTTGACAATGTTGCCAGCATTTGGACACTGTTCCTGTTGGGACGTGGAAAAAATGTCGATGCCTTTTGATTCTTATTTATATGACTACATTTACTTATAACCATCGCATAGCTCCATAAAGAATAGAGGTAAACAAATCAATTTAGGGTTATCACAACTCACGTTTTACAAATCTCCTGCGATCCCCAACCCGCCTGACAATACATGATTATCGACTTTTACATGCTAGTTATTTATTAACAATTCCTATTGTAGCATATTTCAATAGAATCACTAAAATAACATGCATAATAACTTGATATTTCGAAAAACCATTAAAAAGTCGACATTAATTTTACGTGATAGCCCTACAAAAAAAGAAAGATGGATGAAATCCAGGTATTAAACACATTTTGTGGAATTCAAACAATGAATAAAGTTGAGGCTTTTGTTAATACAATTTTGCGTATTTTAATTACCAACTTTTAAAGCAACTGCATAACACATGCATTGTAATACTTTCAAGTATGGACTAATTATAATATACTAGCGGCCACCAGCGACTTCGTTCGCGTGGAATTAGTCATGCTCAGCTCCTATTGGCAATATGTACGGCTGCGTTAGCTCCCGTTTTCGCAACATTTTTTGTTACTGCTCTGCTCCTAATAGTCATAGCGGGATGTTATATAGCGTAAAGCCTTCCTGGATTAATAGGCTATCCAACGCAAAAAGAATTTTTCAAATCGGACCAGTAGTTCCTGAGATTAGCGCGCACAAACAAACAAACAAACAAATTAAAAGAGCATAATAGCTTTTTATTTAGTTTGAGTTAACAGTGGGTCCCAAACTAGGCGCAGCCTGTATCTTGGTGACCCCAACACTACACATAGTTACTAGGTAAGTCATCTATCAAAATCATCTATGTAGAAAAGGTTGTTAACATCTGTCTTTTAGGCGTAAACTACTCGTTGCCTAACAACGGTTTGTTTACCTCTATTCTTTATCGAATTTGGCTCAAATATAGGTATTAATATTTTATATGTCAGCATATATTATGATGATACTGAGTGTATATTAAATATTTATCTTATTTCAACGAAGGATCTGTTACAAATCTAATTTAAACGAAATTCGATCACTTATCTTGAGTGTGCCTACCCTAATTTAAATAATAACAACACCGTCGTTCTACCCTCTTTACACAAATTTCATTGTCTCATGGACCCCTGTAGATATTTACTTATGGCCAAGAACGTTGAAATTTAATGAAAATTATGTTATTACAGTAAAAATATTTGATTTTCATTATAGAACCGGTACCGGGCTCAGAATAGTACCAACCCATATCCTTCGTGGGTGTCGTAAGAGGCGACTGAAAGAACTCTAACCAGGGAAGCGGGCAGCAGCGCTTCTCCTGTGGAATATCAAATTACTGCGATCCCCAACCCGCCTGACAAGCATGTTATTATGGATTATGGCAAACCCCCCAATGTCTTGGGGGAGGCCTTTGTCCAGCAGTGGACCTCTACAGGATGAAGAAGAAGAAGAATAGAACATTTCACGTCATTGGAAAGTAAATTGGGGACGCTATGTGGTAGCCTTAACCGTCTTTTTAGATATTTCATTTACGCACTTCACTGCACGACTTTCTACACGTGCAGCCTTTTTTTTTTGTGGATGGAAAATCATCAAATGACCTCTCCTGCTCTGGGCGAAGCGGAAGAGCCTGTCAGACTTTTACTGTATAAACTCACCCGTGTTCCTTCACTTGCCTATGCTCCAGGACCATGGTACCTCTCTCATACAACCCTGGGTATACACGTGCAGCCTGTGGATCAACTTCACACGTCACGCGCTGAGGCCAGTGTTGTGAATGGGTGAGGGTTGCGGTTTGGTGAAAAGAAACCGTGACCTTGACCTACAGGCAAGTGAAGGAACACGGGTGGGTTTTAGTCAGTAAAAGTCTGACACGTCCTTGCGCTCCGCGCAGGGCGGGAACAAAAAGACAGTGTTTGAAACGCCTCGGGTGCTTCAACAATGTTTGTGGGTGCCTCCATCATAGGAATGATCTACATCGATTATTGGCAGGGTTCGCGGTAGCACCAACTCCTCAGAACGTAAGCGTGTATGAACAGAAATGAAGAAATTGTTGCAGTGTGGTTACCGAGCGCGCCACGCAGCTTACGATAGATTATAATAGTACTGCGCACGCCCGCGCAACAGCAGACGGCAGGGTACAACGTACCGCTCGCCCGTCCGAGCGGAGCGTGGTCCATGTTTTTGTTGGGACAGCCAAGTAGGATAACAAGCTCATAACTTTGTGGTTTTTCATGATAGCTTTTTGAAATTTTGTACATAGATTCTTTACATAAAAATACTGGACACATGTAGGTTTTTCATCTATTTTGTATATTACTACTACTTACGCGGGTAAAACCGCGGCAACCAGTAAACAAATACTAAAATAATATAAAAAAAAATTAAAATACTGTAAATACAGGATAAAATTTTATCCAGTGCGCAAACTTTGTCAACTTATAGCTAAATAAGTTTTATAGATAAAAATATTATTACTGTGATATGTTTTAGTACAAAAAAAAATATAGTTATTGATAACGAAAGATGTTTATTATGAAATCGATGTTATGGTCACCGCACGCGTTCCCATTCATGTTCGGCGGAGTGGGGACGGCGGGAAGATCACAGGACACCGCGCGCCCGCGCCGCCCGCATGTTCACTACGCGGCCATATGCTAATACTACGATATTGATATGAATAATTGGTGTCTCTCATTTGCTGATTTTAGGGCGGACAAAAACATGATTTTTTATTTTAAACTAATAATGCCGATTTGTTCTGTTATTGATTCTGAGCCACCCATTATTTTTTGCGCACTCGAAAAAAGTTTCCCTGTATATACAAATGTACATTTGTAGACAACTGACAACCCCAATAATGTAATCTTTGTATAAGTGTATGAACGCTTGTCTGTAATAAAGACAAAATGAAATTAACATTCTAACTGTGGACTGTAGCCATTCAACGCTTTTTGAACTTTGCAATGCAGATAAAGTAGCACTCTCTTCTAATCCGAATGAGTCCCAAAAAGCTAATTTCCATGCAGCTCAGCTTTACATAGTTGGCTGCATGCAAGTATTAAATCATTTGTTTTAATCCATAACCTTATCGAGAGAGGTATGCGAAAATGCCAAGAATATGTTAAGGAAAGGATTATCTCTACTTAATATATAAAACTGAAGAGTTTGTTTGTTTATTTGAACGCGCTAATCTCAGGAACTACTGGACCGATTTGAAAAAATATTTTTGCGTTGGATAGCCCATTAATCCAGGAAGGCTTTAGGCTATATAACATCACGCCGCTACCAATAGGAGCGGAGCATAACAAATAATTCAAATGTGTGCTGTATATTTTAGGTACACATCACGGCATCACGCTGCGACAAACAGGAGCGGCGAAAATAAAAAAAAAAGACGCGCGTGAAACCGCGTGGCGCAGCTAGTGTATTTTATATAACTACTTGTAGTTGACATCGAAATAGTGAAAACGATCGATTTCGATGTCAACTACAAGTAACTTGTAGTCAACTACAAAGGACGGTGATAACTAAAGAAAGAGTTATCAATTCAGACAACACATGGGAAGTTCGAAAAATATTTGTTTGCTTCAATCCCGTGGCGAGTGGTGGGAAGGGTTGTACCATGGAGATAACCAGCGTCACTCAGTAATTTAAAAACTGCAGTAATGCTGTTCCTAAGATAGTCTTCGGAGTTTTGGCGGGAAAGTCAAGCTGATGTCTGAAAGTCACGCTCATTTTTCATTGGACTTTTAAAATTATTTATAGTGTTGTTTACTAAATAAAAGTGCGTGATTTATGTAGTAAAAGTGCATTCAGTAAATAATTCATAAAGAACAGTGAAATATCGCAGCATAGTGCCACATCATGACTTTGCCTCAAACCTCCCTCATAAGACGGTACACGCGGCCGTCTTTTTCGACATGAATAATTCATTTAGTTACTGTCGTCATGTGTCATATTGCAACTATGCATTTTACTGAAAATTGGAGATAGTTATTTTTATTTGCATTGTATTCAGTCTTGCCTCAGCCACCAGCTCATATCCTGTATATTTTGAAATTAAATTAATATTTGAAAATAAATCTTTTTTTTAACAAAAGTCCTGACCGCTGAAACATAACCCCCGTATTTTTTATTTTCTCGAAATTACCAAAAACTACTGTGATGTAGCGTATTAAAGTTACAGAGTGGGGGCTAATGGGGGGTAAATGGGCGGCGTCACGCCGTGGTATATTTTGTACCACGGCGTGACTTCATGCAACATTTCAAATCAATATATCTTCCTAAATATATGAATGAAAGAAAAAATAAAAAATACGTGTTCAATTTTTTTTATAAATTTATCTGATGGACATTAAATTATTTTATCTACTCTCATATCAAAAAAATTAAAAATATAAAACCAAAAAGGAGTTTATATTAACGTACTTTACCAATAGTATATCGAAAGGAAATTAAAAAAATAAATTATAACATTATTTCTCTAACAAAATAATGTTATAATTAAATTTTTTTTCATTACGGTACAAACCATAGACAGCCTTTGATATAATATTAAACTAAGGTAGATAAGTCACTAGCGCATTGAACTTGAAGCGTACAAAATATCATATCTGTTTAATATTATATGAATGTAGACAGTACTATTTCATTTTTTATCTGTGGCTGCGTGGGCATGCGCTGTGATGCAGGGTGCAGAATTGTTAACATTTTGTATATTACAATTAAGAAACTGAATAAATGGAATTGTGTTGCGTTGGCGCAAGACGCACTGAGATTAGATAAAGTAGTGTATGAAATTGTACATAATTAGGTATTACACACTCGTGTGATACTATAAAAAAACTCGCTTCGCTCGTTTTTTAAACTCACACTCATGCTTAATACCCCTCATTATGTATCAGTATCATAAACTACTATTTTAGGATACGGACAACCCAATTGGAATCATTTTAAAGCATTTTGATAATCCATTATTCCATATGTTCGAAAATGTGTCTGTTCATCAACATAAAAAAACGCAATGGATGTTTTTGAACTGTCAAATTAAAACCCATTGCTACTAATAGTGTTACGCAATTACCCCGCTGGTTATCCTCCATCTTCCTGGTCAAGGAGAAAACGTTCATCATCATTCATCATTTCAGCCAAAAGACGTCCACTGCTGGACACATTGACCGTAGGACCGATGCCCGATGGGGCCGACGAGTTCTCGAGTGGCGACCACGCACCGGAAGACGTAGCGTGGGTAGGCCCCCGACAAGGTGAAGGTGACGACCTGGTGAAGGTCGCGGGAAACCGCTGGATGCGGAAGGCGCAGGACCGGTCGTCGTGGAGAAAACCTTGTATGAACAAAATGAAGAAACTAATCTACACAAAAACAATCTAACTTTTGCGTGTAGACGCAATCATGATGTTGAAATAAATCCTAATTTAAATCTCACTAGTACGGAGGGTAACTTCAAAGCGGAGTGAGGGTAAACAGGGTCAGAACTGGTGTATAGAAATGCTGACCAAGTGTGTTTAGCTATGGTCTGAGCGCTGCCGGTAAACCGACGTTGGCTTTCTTTTGTGTATAAGTTATAAGATAATGGCGATTACGGATCAACGACGGTAGTTTATAATTTTTTTTTTTTTAATGTATAAATATATACGGATAAATCACACAGATTGAGTTAGCCCCAAAGTAAGTTCGAGACTTGTGTTATGGGATACTAACTCAACGATACTCATCGTCATCATCTCAGCGTTAATCCCAGTCACATCCGCAGCTTTTTCAGCTTTGGAGTCTGGGGTCCGCTTTACCAGTCTAACTGCTGATTATGGCTTAACTTCGATATTCTCCAGCAACCCGTAACGACTGCAACTAGATGTTCGTGTGGCAACCGGGACCAATGCCTTAACGAGCTATCCAATGCAATTATTCATATTCACGCATACAAATAATTGTCATTGCCTCCTTGCACAATGGCCGCGTTCACTACCGCTACGCCACGGAGGCTGTGTTAGTTTTTATATATAAATATACTAGCTTTCTGCCCGCGGCTTCGCCCGCGTGGATTTCGGTTATATCGCGCTTTTTAGATTTCCCTCTGGAATATCAAATTTTTCCGGGATAAAGGTAGCCTATGTTCTTTCTCAGGGTCTAAAGATTGTCTGTGGCAAATTTCATCAAAATTGGTTGAGAGACTTAGGTGGGAAAGCGTAACAGACAGACAGACAGAGTTACTTTCGCATTTATAATATAAGTATGGACTAGCTAACCCGTGCGAAAAATTCGCACTATATAAAATAGTATTCCATAGTACCAGGGACGAATATCTGTCAATTGGTGGGTCGGACATTCAGATTGGTTCGATAGAAAGAGAGAAAAAGGGAGAAAACGGTTTCAGACCCTTGGAGAAATAATATATGTTGATATACCTACGGACAAATCACGTTGTGGTGGCCTAGTGGTTAAAACACCAGCCTCTCAAGTATGAGTGCGCGGGGTTCGATTCCAGGTCAGGCAAGTACCAATGTAACTTTTCTAAAGTTATATGTACTTTCTAAGTATATCTTGGACACCAGTGACTAAAGGTGAAGGAAAACATCTTGAGGAAACCTTGACTTTATAAATCTAAAATCGCCAACCCGCATTGAGCAAGCGTGGTGATTACGCTCAATCCTTCTCTGTATGAGAGGAGACCTGTGTCCAGCAGTGGGACGATAAAAAGGTTGATGATGATGAATAACACAGATTGAACTAGCTCTAAAGTAAGTTCGAGACTTGTGACATCCAAGACCCAGGCCAATCAAGAAAAGATCGTTTTCAATCATGACCTGGCCGGAGATCGAACCCGGGACTGCCACGTGGCAGGCAGGCATGTTGACCGCTGCGCCACGGAGTTTCCGTGTCCAAAGTATAAAATTAGGACCCCTTTGCTAAAACCCCACTATTTGTCTGTTTGTCTGTCAATAGGCTGTATCTCATTAACTGAGATAGCCAGATAGTTGAAATTTTCACAACTGATGTATTTCTGTTGCAAAAAATCGCTATTACTACAAATACTAAAAACAGAAAAACTTTTTTTTTTTTTCATAGATCCGGAACCGCAGCGCTCAGTGTGCGAGACCGACTCGCACTTTACCCTTCTATATCTGTTCTCGGGTCCTCGGTCGCGTCCTTGTATATCTATCTCCTTAGCTAAATAATCCTAAACCATAGAAAAAAACCTAACACCAAAAAAAAAATTAAAACAGACATAATCGCATAAAATTGTAAACGGAATAGAACATCCTTTAAAATATTGGTTCACTAACTTCCGATCGGCGACAGCGCGGTCCTGTATCGACTTGCTTTTTTCGCGCCATTATTATTAAAGTTTAATACCTACCGCTGGATGCGGCGGTCATCAACCTGTAAGCGCTTCATTATCAACATGCACATCATGTAGAGAATGTGAAAAATGAAAAATAATTTCCTGTGACTAAAATAATGGATATATTTATATGATTTTTATGGCTAGATTGAGAATGTGTTGAGGTACACGATGTTTAATTTATTGTCGTATTGTCATCACCACTTTGTATGTTGCCTTATTATGTACTAGCTTTCCGCCCGCGGCTTCGCCCGCGTGGAGTTCGGTTATATCGCGCTTTTTAGATTTCCCTCGGGAACATCAATTTTTTCCGGGATAAAAGGTAGCCTATGTTCTTTCTCAGGGTCTAAAGATTGTCTGTGCCAAATTTGGTCAAAATCGGTTGAGAGGTTTAAGCGGGAAAGCGTAACAGACAGACAGACAGATAGACAGACAGACAGACACAGAGTTACTTTCACATTTATAATATTAGTATGGATATACTACATGCAACAAAAAGTAGAACCTCAATTTATTATCTATCAGCGTATAGCTCACACCACACTCCAAGTCAAGTACATTCATAGCTAGCAGAATAGTTTTAAAACTATTATTTAAGTTGACCGCTTCACTTTATAGTTCATACGATATATATATGAACTTAAGTGCAAATGATGATTTCTAAGTCTACGGGCTAAAACCGCGGGCACTCGTGCAGTTTCATACAAAGTGCCCCGTGGCGAGAAACCGCGCGGGCATCCGCCAGCGGGTAATACGCACAGACTTGTTCAGTCAATAAGGGCTGAAACTGCGTTAATCGTGTAATGCGTAGTGGTATATTAAGTTCTATATTGACACGACTATACATGCGTACAATAAAATTGAACTAGCGACTTTGCGTAAATCCGGCTCCCGATGGGTATCCGCAACGAGGACCGTCGCGTTCCCAACGGAGCCCGTCCGCGTGTCCACGTGCATAGACACGCGACGGTTACTCGTCACGGGCACCCGCTTACCTCAGTTTCAGCCCTAAGTGGTTCATCAGTCAGGTAAAGCTATACTTGCCACGTTTATTCCGTGGATGGGTGATCTTTACTTACCAAGACCCACTATGCCTCAAAAAGCACGTTAAGCCGTTGAGCCCGGCGGTCTTTGACAGTCGTTACGGGTCTTCAGAAGTCCGAAAGTTTGACTGTCTAACCAAGCTGCAGACTGCACGGTTAGCGCAATGATCAAGCTATTGACTGCTGCTCTGCGTGTCGCGGGTTCGATTCCCGCACGGAACAAATATTTGGTATGATCTACAAGTAGATGTTTCGGGTCTGGGTGTTTGTGTAGTGTGAGTTTATGTTTGTAAATACACCCACGATACCAATAGGATAAATTCCTAGTGTGGGGACAAGTTAAAAAAGGCGTTATCGTATAACCACAGAAATCGTAATAACAAGTCAATAGAAGTCGCAAAGACGCGTGAACCGACTCTTGGGATTATATGTTTTTAGAAAATATTGTGTTATACTATTGCTCAAAGGTATAATTTTGTATCAATAATGCAAAATGCATGGGTAAATGTTCGAGTGTATCTTTTGTTTGTTCATGTGTTGGTACCTGCGGACCGGCGACACTTGTCCTGGTATTAAAGATAGTAGATAGCACTTCTATCGACTTGTTATTACGATTTCTGTGCGTATAACCCAAGACCTGGGTTGTAGATATCACATAGGCTGTCCCTCCATGTTAGACTGACTTCTGAGTTGGAAAAAGCCACAAAAGTTGGAAAAAGCATAGGTATAATTGAGGGGATATATTACGCCATGTGTGATATCCTTTAAATCCTGACACTCCGCCCCCCATTCAGAATCGCATCGAGAGCATTCACTCCCACACCCAACACTACAGTTTGACAACCTTCTGATAGTCTGCAGTCCTTCACTCTCTGCTTGCTACTCTAATTACAGTGCAGCGTCCTCAATGACACGTTTCTAATTAGAGCACCTGTAAGCAAAGACACGGTTCTTGTCTCAAAAGAGGTCGTTTAAATGGTAATTTTAGACTACTATTATACCTTAGCGCTTGTTAAATTGTTTCTGACTGGAATAACTACGCATTAGACGCTGCAGACGTGATTTCAAGGTTACTTACCTTCTATATGTATATAATTGTATGTAGTTACAAATTACAGAAGAAGTTTAAGAAATTCCCAGTCGCAGCTGAAGCTTTTTTCAGCTTTGGAGTCTGGGGCGCTTTACCAGTCTTACTGCTGATTTTGACTAAACTTCGATATTTTCAGAGTGCAGGGCAGTGGCGATTAAGAATTACATGCTGGCACGCAGGTTTGCTCGTTGCAATGAGCATTTTCAAATCTTACTTTTTAAAGCGTATTGGCAAACATTTTACACGGGCAGTCTGTGGTTTTGTTATACACAGAGATCTTTCAGTGCCTTGCGAGTCCAATATAACAATGGTTTCAGAATGTTGCTGGTGCTGATTCATTTGTGTAGTGCATCTGGCATGTTTGAGGAATCTCATGTTGTCAAACTAGTGCTTGACTGCAATCCCGCCTGATGGTAAGCAGTGATGCAATCGTTGATGGTAAAGCGCGCAAGTTTATTAAGCCTATTCACTTAAATCTTAGTGAGGAGGAAGGAAAACGGCAATTGAGCGAGGTGATGCAATGTTAAACCCAACAACACGACCGACAACACGACGAACGATGTTGCGCCAGAGGGTAATTAATCTAGAGACCCTCCACAACATTTCGCGCATCATACCCGGCACACATCGCAACACAACTGCTCAGACCCGTCCTCCGTACCTCCTTCATGATACGCAGAGTGCGGGGCAGCACTAACAGCATCTTGAAGTTAGTAACTGAAAAGATCGACTTTAAAATAATGCAGTCTTTCATACAGGTCCTAATTAGACAGTATGGAGTGTCTGGCTGAGACCCGGTAATAAGTCCTTGTAGGATTGGTAATTTACCCGATAATAGTAATTTCAAATAATTTAACAGCAATATAATAGAAAGACCAAAGATTGTATCAAAAGGCTCACACAACAAGATCGAAATATTATAGTTGTTAACACGACTACGATCCGGACGAAGCGTTTCGCCTCCTCCTTTATACCGCGTACATCGAGGGACTGGAACAATTTGCCCGCGGCGGTGTTTCCGTCGGACTACAATTTGAGTGTCTTCAAGGCTAGAGTGAATAGGCTCTAATAAACTTTATCATCGCTTACCATCAGGCAGGATTGCGGTCAAGCGCTAGTTTATATTATACAAAAAAAAAAGTAAAGATTTTCATAAATTTTGACGACATTACGCATCGGCGATTTGATTTTTGAAAAGGAAATGAATTTTAAATAAAGAAGGTTGATATTGTTTTATTCCCTTTACATTCCGTTTCAAATGCTATGATTAATATAACCGTCAATTTTCCGTCCGTATAACCGTCAAATAAATACTACCAGTATGAAAAAAAACATACCCTTCGACATGAAACCTCCATTTTTTCTTCGCCCTTTTAATATTTAAACTTTGTTGATTCTACATAACATTAATATGGCCTCTCAGTTGAAGTGTTATTTTATTTACTAACTTTTCGAGGACAAAAATAAATTTCACTACCACTGTCTGCCTAGTGCGTCATAGTGTTACCTATTTTTATTATATTTATCTAATTATATGAAGAGTTTGTTTGTTTATTTGAACCCGCTAATCTCAGGAACTACTGGTCCGATTATAAAAATTCTTTTTGCGTTTTATAGCCCATTAATCCAGGTAGGCTTTAGCCTATATACGACAAATAGGAACGGAGCATATACGGAGCATATCATATCGGAACCTAAGTGGGTGTAACCGCAGGAAGCAGCTAGTTTCAAATAAAAAGGCTGTTTTAATTACACCCCTAACTATAGTTTATTTTATTAAAGTGGGTTTTATTTTCCAGCCTAGTTTTAGTTTTCTCCCAACCCCCAAATTACGATTACAATTATAAAAGACATATAGCACCTTTTGACATGTTTTTATTTTCCCATAATCCATCAGATTATGGGCCCTAGTAGAAAAATTTGTTAAGTTTTTTCGAAACTGCGCTATCCGCTACAAATAAAATGGCCGGCGTTTGGGTACGTAATTTGCCAAGGATTCACGAGTACCTAATAGCTGGATTGACGTATTTTCCGACGCATAGAGGGGTATGGATATGTAAAGAACCAACTGCGGCAAGCATTTATGAACAGGTAGGTACGCCAGTGACAAGTTCAATTGTTGCAAAATGTGTCATAATAATATCTTTTCGCCAACCCGCATTGAGCAAGCGTGGTGATTACGCTCAATCCTTCTCTGATTGAGAGGAGACCTGTGCCCAGCAGTGGGACGATAAAAAGGTTGATAATGATGATGATGAATATCTTTTAGTTACCTACATCTCTCAAATTCGGTAAGTAGGTCCTCATTACCTCCAAATGGGGCTTGTAGGTGATCAATTAGCGCTGTAGGATAATAATGTAGCTAGAAAAGCCCTAGGGCGGTAAGTAATAGAAAAGCTCTTCACTGTTTTAAAAAGTTCGCGTACATCTAACCATCATACTGGCAATAAAAATCATGCATTGAGCCCAATGACAAAAGAGATCGCTTGGCTATTCAGCCTTGTCTTCGTATGATTATTATAGTCATCAATTTCAAATATCGAACGGCGAAGCTCAATTTCGTAAATAAAAAAAAATATAAAAAAAAGGAAAAAGGCGGGTGTATAAAAACTTTTACTTTAAAATATTGTTTACCAAATTTTGTTTCGAGCTTTAAAGCAGAGTTGTTGTACCCTCGAACTATATACAATACTAGCGACCCACCCCGGCTTCGCACGGATGAAATTTGCAGAAAAACTATGAACGTTGTTGTATACAAAAACATAGCGGTACGGCGCGGCGCCGCCCGGCCAGCCGCTACGTCCCGTAAAATGTGCTAGCCTATATTGACCAAATAGTGGGAGCAAGTAGTGGCCGGCAGGATGGACAGCCCGATAGTGTGGCACTGGATGACGATGCATCGAGCGTCACACTGTTATGTGGACTGATTAGTCTTAAGTTTAATTTTATTTATTTTGACTGTGTTTGTTTTGATTTAAATGCATGCCTAAATTTTTTCCAATTTTAATTTAAATTAAATTTTTAATTCATATTTCTTTGACATTTTATTAAATTTTATAAATTGAATTTTATTGTATAATCATAAGTAGTTACATTTTATTTTAATTTTATTGTTAAATTTAAATATTGTAATTCTGTTTTATGCTATTTCTATGGACCATGGTCTGAAAATAAAAATTTATTATTATTATTATTATCTCTTTATTTTTCTACATATTATTTTACATTTTTAAATATTTATATAAATAAATAAAAAAAACATTTAAAAATATAAAAAAATAGTAGCCCACCGGTATCGGGAACAGGGTCCAAGCTACCGGCGATCAGGGCTCCAGAGAGAGGAACTTCCTGACGATGCGAGCCGTGTCCAGCAGTACCGCTTTCTGAATCAAGCCCTTGATCCAGCTGCCTAACGAGAGCCTCCTGAGGTGTTGGTCGAGGCTCTTGGCAATTAAGCCATTGGCTGTCACGACTATCGGTACAATGATTGCTGAATCCACTTCCCACATGTCGACAACCTCGTGAGCCAAATCAAGATACTTGGTTTGTTTATCTTTCTCAGCTTTCACGAGGTTCTCATCATGTGGGATGGTTATATCAACAATCATTGCACGCCGCTCTGATCGATCCACCAGCACTATATCAGGCTTATTGGCAATAATAGTCCTGTCAGTGATGATGGATCGATCCCAGTACAATGTGATATGGCCATTTTCGAGAACTGGGTCGGGCATATACCTGTAGTACGGCACCTCCGATTCCACAAGTTTGTATTTAAGAGCAAGTTGCTGGTGAATTATCCTGGCTACAAGGTTGTGTCTATGCAAGTACTCTCCGTGCTGCCAAGCTGGTACTACTGGTTTCGGTCGTGTAGCTCTAGAGTCACTAGGAAATTTAACATGAGCTATACGACAAGCTGCTACAGCTGCGCAGTACAGAATTGAATGAGTATCAGTGAGGTCCTCGCAGGTATCAAAATAATTCGATAACTGCGCATCCAGTGCAGCCATCAGTGCCCTATTTCGGTTATGCATGGGCAAACCGAAATTATTATTATTATTATCCTTTATTTCATTAAATACACTTATAAATTATATTTTTAAATATTTCTACATAAAAAAAATATATAAAAAACATTTAAAAATATAAAAAATAGTAGCCCACCGGTATCGGGAACAGGGTCCAAGCTACCGGCGGTCAGGGCTCCAGAGAGAGGAACTTTCTGACGATGCGAGCCGTGTCCAGCAGTACCGCTTTCTGAATCAAGCCCTTGATCCAGCTGCCTAACGAGAGCCTCCTGAGGTGTTGGTCGAGGCTCTTGGCTATTAAAGCCATTAGCTGTCACGACTATCGGTACAATGATTGCTGAATCCACTTCCCACATGTCGACAACCTCGTGAGCTAAGTCAAGATACTTGATTTGTTTATCTTTCTCGGCTTTCACGAGGTTCTCATCATGCGGGATGGTTATGTCAACAATCATTGCACGCCGCCGGTGGGTCATCGCTTTCAGCCGCGCAAACGGTACATGCCCTGCACATCGATTCGATCGCTTCATCAATACCTGGCCACCAAACATAACTACGAGCAAACGACTTCGTTTTAACGATTCCCATGTGCGCTTCGTGTAATTCCGATAGTACTTTTGACCTACACGCATCCGGTATCACTAACCTATAACCCCATAGAACACAACCAAGCTCTTCATACAATTCGCGTTTTCGGTTATGATACGGTTGAAGTGCAGGGATCTCTGACGTCACCGGCCACTCGTTACGCAAATAACTCAAAATTCTACCTAACAATGGGTATCGCTGAGTTTGCTTTTTTAAATCATTGTAATCTAACAATAATGCATTTTGTGCGAAATGTAAAAATGTTTGGTCTGGTATTTTACAACAATTATTAGTAGGGGAGACTAGTGCTGTCTGTAATCGTGATAACCCATCTGCTCCATTCGCCTCTGACCTAACGAACTGAATATCATAAGTATAAGCGGATAACTTAATGGCCCATCTTTGGAGACGGCTCGCTACCATAGAAGGTATACCTTGTTTCGGTCCAAAAATCGTAACCAGAGGTTTATGATCTGTACGTAGAAGAAATCGCCTACCGTATACATACTGGTGTAATTTTTCTAAGCTAAAAACAATAGCTAGTGCTTCCCGTTCGATCTGCGAATAGTGCTGTTCGGCGCTCGAAAGCGCTCTCGAGACATAAACAACGGGGCGCTCGAGTACGCAACCGGGCGATGCCGCCACTGGTTCCAGCTGACTAAGAACTCCACCTATACCCTTAGAACTTGCATCACATGTTAAAATTAAGGTCTTATCTGGATCATAATGAGCGAGCACTTCAGCACTAACGAGTAATGATTTAACTTTTTTAAAAGCTACTTCACAGTTGGTATCCCATATCCAAACGACTCTTTTCTTAAGTAATCGGTATAAAGGCACGAGAATAGTGCTTAAACGGTTAACAAATTTCGCATAGAAATTAATCGTTCCTAAGAAAGCCCTCAACTCTGAAATATTGGTGGGCTGTGGTATTTTAACTATGCCCTCCACTTTTTCTGGGTCGACCTTAATTCCATCGGCAGATATAACATAACCCAAATACTTTACTTCGTTAGTTAAAAAACGACATTTATTTGGTTTGAGTTTCATTCCATTAGAATGCAAACGATGAAAAACCCGTTCTAAAATATTAAGATGTTCAGTAATATTACCTCCTTTCGTTCCTATAATGACATCGTCAAGGAAAACTTCCACATTAGGGATATCACTTAAAAGATTCGACATGATTCTTTGAAAAATTCCAGGGCTCGAAGCTAGACCAAAAACTAACCTTTTATATTTAAATAACCCCTTGTGAGTGTTAATTACTGTCAGATTATCGGGATCATCTAACTCTATTTGGTTATAAGCCTGTGATAAATCGATTTTTGAGAAAATGGACGCACCGTTTAACTTGACTAATAAGTCCTCGATACGGGGTAACGGATACCTATCTACAATCGGAACTGGGTTCAAAGTAACTTTATAGTCTGCGCAAATACGGAGTCCACCATCATCCTTACGCACCGGTACGAGCGGAGTAGCCCAGTCCGCACTGTCGATGGGCTCGATGACGCCGTCACGCAACATTCCGTCCAGCTCAGCTTCGACGGGGTCCCGCAGCGCGTACGGCAAAGGACGAGCGCGCCAGAAAACAGGAGTCGCTCCCTCCCGCACACGCAGCCGTGCCTTGCCTCCTTTGAATCGACCCAGTCCCTCCGTGAACAATTCTTTATATCTGTCAAATAATTCATTTAATTTATCTTGACCGTTAACTCTATTGGGAGAAACAAAATTATTAAACACTGGAATCTTAATTTTTAGTTCAGATACAGAGCTGTTTTCCGGCATGTTCGGCCCACGGCCCTCCATCTGGACGTGAGCAACCGTATTATTGCCGGACTTGTAACTCCCAGCTCGTTGAGGACAAACACGGCGCAGGTGACCACGTCGTCCACAGCGACCGCAAATAAATTTCTTGTAGCGACAATCATCCTTGATGTGATCACCACCACATGCTTCACACTGCAAGGTATAGTTCCGCTGCGGGCGTGTTCCGAAGGGCAGTCCGCCCCCGCCGCGGTTGCTTCGACCCCGCCCCGAGTTGACCGCGTGTACTGGCGTAGATGCGCTCGTACTTCCGCCTTTATCATACTCTCCGGGCCCTGGATGTTCTACGACCGCCGCATCCCGTTCCGCAGCTTCCATCATGTGTGCTATCTTAACTGCCCTCGCAAAAGTCAAATTTTCTTCACCGAAAAGCCGCTGCCTTATTATCTCCGACCGCAGACCGCAAACAAACTGATCGCGTAAATTTTCATCTAACGAAATGCCAAAACCGCAATTTTTCGTCAACTTTTTAAGCTCCGAAACATAATTATGAATGGCTTCACCGCCACACTGTCTACGTTGACGGAACCTGTACCGTTCCGCAACTTCAGACGGTTCTGGTTGCAAGTGATCTCTTAAGATTTGTACCACTTCCGCGTATGTTTTCCGATTAGGCTTCATCGGGCTGGTCAAGTTGCTCAGTAACTCATAAGCCGCGTCTCCCATAGCCGCTATCAATGTCGGCAGTCTCATTTCTACCGACACATTATTTACCACAAAATAACTTTCCAGCCTTTCTATGTACGTGGCCCAGTTACCATCACTCACTTTGAACTCCGAGACCTTTCCAATAGACATTTTCACGCGTGTATCTCTTTAAAATAATAAAAATCCTCGTCGCCAATGAATTATTATTATTATTCCTTTATTTCATTGTATATACATATAAATTACATTTTTAAATATTTCTACATAAAGAATACATAAAAAACATTTAAAAATATAAAAAATAGTAGCCCACCGGTATCGGGAACAGGGTCCAAGCTACCGGCGGTCAGGGCTCCAGAGAGAGGAACTTCCTGACGATGCGAGCCGTGTCCAACAGTACCGCTTTCTGAATCAAGCCCTTGATCCAGCTGCCTAACGAGAGCCTCCTGAGGTGTTGGTCGAGACTCTTGGCAATTAAGCCATTGGCTGTCACGACTATCGGTACAATGATTGCTGAATCCACTTCCCACATGTCGACAACCTCGTGAGCCAAATCAAGATACTTGATTTGTTTATCTTTCTCAGCTTTCACGAGGTTCTCATCATGTGGAATGGTTATATCAACAATCATTGCACGCCGCTCTGATCGATCCACCAGCACTATATCAGGCTTATTGGCAACAATAGTCCTGTCAGTGATGATGGATCGATCCCAGTACAATGTGATATGGCCATTTTCGAGAACTGGGTCGGGCATATACCTGTGGTACGGCACCTCCGATTCCACAAGTTTGTATTTAAGAGCAAGTTGCTGGTGAATTATCCTGGCTACAAGGTTGTGTCTATGCAAGTACTCTCCGTTAGCTAGACGAGAACACCCGGAAATAATGTGTCTAATTGATTCTCCCGGCCGGTGACATGCCCGACAGATATCAACTGTGCCGTCTTTCACAATGAATCTCCGGTAATTGTTCGTCATCATAACTTCGTCCATAATTGCAAAGACAAAACCTTCGGTTTCCCCAAAGAGGTCACCGAAACGTAGCCAGGCTACGGACGCTTGAAAATCTACATCAGGCCCGTGTAGGGCTCGGAAAAAGCGTCCGTGAAGCTCTTTGCTCTTCCATACCTCCATGCGATCATTTGTGTCAAGCACTACTGGTTTACGCCAGTTCTCTTTAGCCAAGGAGAGCGGAGTGAGGCCCTTGTCAGCCGCGACCACATCTCGATGCATCCCCGCGTCGGTTTCTAGGAAATAGTCCCTGAGACTGCATATCTCGCGATTGTGGAGAGTCTTGGCGTTTAAAAAGCCACGACCTCCACATTTTCGCGGGATATACAGCCTCATAACTGATGACCGTGGGTGATGCAATCGATTTGCAGTCAGTAGCGTACGGACCCTCTGATCCAGGGCGTCAAGCTCGGTTTGAGTCCATTTGAGTATGCCGAAAGAGTACATCAATACCGGCATGACCCAACCGTTGAAAGCGCGCACCTTATTTCCGCCTGATAGAAGACTATTAAGTACTTTCTTCAGGCGGCCAAAGAAGCGTTCTTTCAACGATTGCTTCATGTCAGTAATATTGATACCCAACGCTTCCGACATACCCAAATACTTATAGGTTTCGGATGCGGAGAGGGCTCTAAGGTTTATGGAACTCGTGAGTTGGATTCCCACGGGTTCCATAATCTCTCCTCGCTTTACATGCATGACCGCACATTTGTCCACACCAAATTCCATCCTGATGGAGCTACTGAAAATTTCAGTAATTTTCAGTAGCTCGTTCAGTTGTGAATTGTTGGGAGCAAAAAGTTTCAGGTCATCCATGTAGAGGAGGTGCGATATAACCTGACCACCTCTCCGCAGCCGATAGCCTAGACCTGAATCCTCTAATAGTGTACTTAGAGGATTCAATGCTAAGCAAAACCAAAGTGGACTCAAACTATCGCCCTGAAATATTCCTCGCTCGATCCTTATAGGTTCGCTATTCCTCTGAATATTTCGACATCCTGGATAGCGAAGGACTGTCCTCCATGTCCTCATACACGACATCAGGAAGGTGCGCAGAGTTGCATCCACTTTATACAACTCCAGCACCCGCATGAGCCATGTATGTGGCACTGAGTCATAGGCCTTCTTATAATCTATCTAACATGTCGACAGATCCTTTCGGGAACGACGAACCTGTTGGCTAATGGCCATATCAATAAGGAGTAGCTCCTTAGTACCGCGGGACCCGCTCCTACATCCATTTTGAGAGGCAGACAAGATGGAGTTGCTGTCAATATGTTTGTTAATTCTAGTTTTCAAAATGGATGTAAGAACTTTATAGACCGTCGGTAAACAGGTGATCGGCCTATAATTTTTGGGTTCCGCGGTGCTACCTGATTTATGGAGCAGGTGGGTTATTCCAGTAGTTAGGAACTGAGGTAACGAACCAGATACTAAGGCAGTCTGGAATTGAGATGCCAAGCGAGCGTGCGACCTTGGAAACCATTTTATCCAAAAGTTATGCAGCCCGTCCGGTCCTGGAGACTTCCAGTTAGGTAACGGACGGACTGCATGAGCTACATCTTGGGGGCAGATGGTAATAGCCCCCATTTCAGGTATTGGATCGCAGGCTCTCTCGACATCCTGGGCCCAGTCACCTTCAGTATGACTGACAGGTACCGACCAGATACTGCGCCAAAATGAACACATGGCATCATCATCCGGTAGGCACGTGTCAGTCACACCTTGTTCTGGTCGTTCCCAGTCCCTATAAACCCTCCTTTCATTGCTTTGGAAGGTGCGATTCTGGGTGTACCGTTCCACTCGTCGTTTATATCTTCTAATACAGTTCGCCCATGCATACACTTTCTGCTTCAGGAAGTCGATGCGCTCCGTGACACGGGCCATATAGTTTTGAGGGCTGGTATTTGTACCTGAGAATGCCCGCCTCACAAAGCGCATCACTCTAGGACGAGTATTTCCCTCCCTGAAGCAGATTAGTTTACCGATGAGTGCTCTGGCCCCACCAATACGACGTTCAATCCTGTGCTGCCAAGCTGGTACTACTGGTTTCGGTCGTGTAGCTCTAGAGTCACTGGGCAATTTGACATGAGCTACACGACAAGCTGCTACAGCTGCGCAGTACAGGATTGAATGAGTATCAGTGAGGTCCTCGCAGGTATCAAAATAATTTGATAACTGCGCATCCAGAGCACCCATCAGTGCCCTATTTCGGTTATGCATGGGCAAACGTGGCAGGCGTGGTCTTAGCTCTGCCGAGATGGAACGATATTCCCGAATCGCAGCCCCCAAAGCATTTCTTAACTCCTCATTGCACTGGGTACTTACATTTGTAGCCCTATCATTACTTCCCTCGTCAGCATAGATTGTTGGCTGCGGTGGTATCTCCGCAGACTGCGACTGGTGAGCAATGATACGGCTACTCTGCATTTCGTTTCGCAGGCGATCAAGCACAGTATCATCCAGCATATGATTACGCTGGATAACCCGTACCTGATCCGACAGTCGTTGCGCCGACACGTTGACAGCTGGCTCAAGCACCTGAAACAGAGAGAGCATTCGAACACGGTACGCGGTCAGGTTGTTCCCTCCCTCTGTAGCCCCATGGTATGAGCGCATGACATTTTCGTTGATGGATTGTGTCCATCTCATGCGCTGCACACTTCCGCCGGGAGCTGGGACCCTGTCAGAAGCCGATGGGCCTCGAGGTCCTAAGCAGTCCGGCGGCCGGCGTCCTCCCCGTCGGCGAACAGGTGGTGGCGTCGTCGGCGGAGAGAAATACTCGTCGCTCGAGCTCGACGCAACTGCCGCGGCCGGAGTCGTCACAGCGCTTACAGTGGCGCTGGAGACCGGCGGCGGCAAGGCGGAGCTGAGCAACGAGTCCGGAGATGGTGGGCGTGCACGTCGAGCGGCATATCTTGTCAACATCTTCAATCAGTATAAATCTTCAGTATAATTTACATTTTTCCGAAATTTATTGATTTGACATGACAGATGTCAGTCGATGTCGGCTATTTATTTTCTTGCATATTGTAATTTATTATTCACTAAACTTTGGTTTTTGCATAATTTTGGTTCTAAATAGTTATTATTATTATAGGCTAATTATGTACAATGTTATGTATATCAATGGTTGTCTGTTTTGTAATAATTATATTTTATTCTTTATAAATCACTGTAAAATTAAAATCTTCATCTTATATTGATCATGATCACATTGGCTATAATAATAATATATTTATCTTGTCCTTATACAAAGTGTTGAAGACTATACGACAATAAATTAAACACCGTGTACCTCAACACATTCTGAGTCTACCCATAAAAAAACATAAAAATATATTCATTCGTTTCTTCTTCTTCTTCTTCTTCCTCAGCCTATAGATGTCCACTGCTGGACAAAGGCCTCCCCCAAGGCTTTCCACGATGACCGGTCTTGTGCTCCCGCATCCATCGGCTTCCCGCGACTTTCACCAGGTCATCGGTCCACCTTGTTGGGGGCCTCCCTACGCTGCGTCTTCCAGTACGTGGCCGCCACTCCAGAACCTTACTGCCCCATCGGCCATCGGTTCTACGAGCAATGTGCCCTGCCCACTGCCACTTAAGTTTAGCGACTCTCAGCATTCGTTTAGTCACAGGAAATTGTTTTTCACTTTTCACATTTTCTACATGATCATGTTGATGAGGAAGCGCTTATAGGTTGATGACCGCCGCATCCAGCAGCGGTAATAAACTTTAATAATAATGGCGCGAAAAAACTAAGTCCATACAGGACCACGCTGTCGTCGATAGGTCAGTGAACAAATATTTCAAAGGATGTTTTATTCCGTTTAAAATTTTATGTGATTTAGTTTGTTTGAATTTTTTTTAATTTTTTTTTTTTTTGATGCTAGGTTTTTTTCTATGGTTTGGGATTATTCCTATGAACCAGCATTGTACACACCACTCTGTATACAACAAAATTTTAATATAGTAACGAGACTTAAACAAATAACTATACTAACCTCCCAGCAATAAGCATATGGGTGTAGGTAGGTATGTCTAAAATGTGAAAATATAAATAAGTCCTACATACACCAATGGAAAGTGATTTTAAACATAGAATTATAGTAAAATTTTTATTAAGTTACTACTTTTGAGATTTTTTCCTATTTTTTAAACATAGGTATGTTGAAAAGTTTGGGGAGGACGCATTATTTTTTTACTTTTGGAGCGATTATTTTCGAAAATATTATATTAACATTAACATAAAATGTTTTTAGTAATCCTCCATTCTTTTTTACAATACACTAACACCTACCAATAAACACCTAGAATAAGAATAAGAAATTTTATTTGCCCAAACATGTGTATACATACAGAATAAAAAATTTATGCATGTAGGATCTTGAGAAAGAGTGGCTCACGACATGTCTGCCATTTCTCATGGCGTGCAAATATTTTAGGTACATACATAATTGCTATAATAGAATGGATTACTTATATTAAATTTTACATTTATATAATAGATATCGATCGCAACTCAAACAATTTAATAAAATGAAATTCAAATATTTACATTAATTAAACAATTACTAGAATATTTAACAAAAAAATATTATTTATTTAGCATGTCTATATACAATATTAATATTATATAAATTTTTCAATATTTCATATCATAATTAAGATTTACAACAATATTAAAACAATTCAATTTTTATAAAGTTTATAATAGGTATAGGCATTTTTTTCACCTATCCAGCAATATATCACTTTAGGGTGGTGACTCGTGAATGAAGTAAATGTTGAATAGCCCCAGCAAGGTTTATTCAACCTATGTTTACCTGGGGTGCTCTGGTGAGCTGTGAGTCCACATGATACCAGAATTTCAGACGATAGTTATCATGGTGAGATTTTAAAGAACCGATCAAATTTTCCAATATTTAGTACTTCGATATTTCATTATTAACTTTACCATTGAAACGGTACGCCTGCAGCGAGCAATCGAATGTTATTTACGTGTCTAGACAGCAATTTTAATGACTTACAATAAAATGGTGCTACAGTAAGAGCACTATTTGGCAGTAAAATATCTGCCATCGACAGCTTAATTTAGTTTAGCTTTACGAGAACTTATTTACACTGAAATTCGCTGTTATGATATCTTTTAGTGTTTAATGTTAGGTTTCTCGTGTAAAAGAAATATTCAATTGTAGCGAATTGCAGAAGCCATTTTGTGTTGATTCTGCAAAAAGATTTTAGATACTACTACGTACTTGGTAGTTTATTTGTAACGTCGTCAGGCTACTGCACTCCACGGTTGGACATCATCATCATCATCAACCTTTTATCGTCCCACTGCTGGGCACAGGCCTCCTCTCTTACAGAGAAGGATTGAGCGTAATCACCACGCTTGCTCAATGCGGTTTGGCGATTTCAGACTTAAAGTCCAGGTTTCCTCAAGATGTTTTCCTTCACCTTGTAATCAGTCATTAGTGTCCAAGATATACTTAGAAAGTATATATAACAGCTGGACATGGTTCTCCCCAATTGCATACCATTCCGCTTCATGCTTCATTTTCGACGACTCTCATGCTACCGCTACCAGCCAATCTGTGAAGATCGTTCCACCTGGCCAGCTCCTTATTATTCCCTGATTCTCCTGATTACATCTCTCACAGTGGTCATCAGTTCTACGGCTGTTAGAATATGTCCGGCCATATTAGCCTTTTCATTTCCACTTTAGCTCGCTAATTCATCGAGTTATGTTGACAAATTGAACTCATAGAGATTCTAAGCATAGCTTCTTCCTTGTCTCGCTGAGCGAACTTGAATTTATGGACCAGCCGTATCGTTAGTGTACTGCAGTCAATAATTCGGTTGAAATGATTATACTTAAACAATAATTTTAATGTAGGTATCTTTTATTTTATTTTTATCTGTAAAATCATATTGGCACATAATTACTGTGGAGGCATGAGGAACAGGGAGTAAAGTTCACTCATTCTACATAGAAAAGGATGAATCCACCAGGCAGACGGGTGTTCTGTCTGGTGGGCACTTGCCCAACGGTTGAAGTTGAGAAGTTGTATGTTAGTACGACGTGTTGTTTATTTGTGGCGTTTGTAGGTACCGCTACATACAAATAGATTTGCCTTTTTTTTACTAAAAAGTACGTATTTAAAAAACAAACATTTTTAACTGAGTTCTATTTAATTTTAGAAAGCGAATTGAAAGAATCTCTATATAATATTTATGGTATCGAGCCGTAAAGCTTTTGAGTTCCAAAAACGTGGGAAGTTCAAAGGTGTACTTGTAAAGACTACCCATCACAAAGACGTGATTTAAAACTAATCTCTTTATTGCAGTCATATTGTTATAATATAAGCAGCTTGTGAGTTTATTTCTGAAGTCTACAACGTTGAAAGGTGCATGGAATTTATAGAAGACTAGCTGACGTACGGTCGTGATCCTGCCTGCACACCTACCGTCTCTAATCATTGAGCTATTATTACTCAATGTCTCCAATTGTGAATATAAGCCAGGAACCACTCAGGGACACACTCAACCACACATAAAAATAAACATCAATATTGGTTGGTTTACCCCAACGGTTGTCGGTCCTGCGGCATATGTGACCAGCCCATTGCCACTTCAGCTTGCTAATCCTCTCAGCTATGTCGGTAACTCGGTAGTGGAGACCGCGTCTCTGCAAACATAGCGTGGGACGCCCTTGGGCGAGATGGAGCGACGACATCAAAAAGGTGGCTGGCAGTGGCTGGCGGAGAACTGCTCAGGATCGAGCTTGTTGGCGTGCCATGAAAGAGGCCTATGTCCAGCAGTGGACGAGTAAAGGCTGATGATGATGATGATTGGTTGGTTGGTTCATCATTATCAACCTTTTTATCGTCCCACTTCTGGGCACTGGTCTCCCTGTGCCCAAAAGTGGGACGATAAAAAGACTAATCCTTCTCATACAGAGAAGGATTGGTTGGTTGGTTGGATCTTCATATTTATTTATGTTCTGTAATTTCTAAGGTGTATGCAACATTATATTTTGTTTATGCGAAACCCGAAACACGTGTCCAGTATTTTTAAGCAAAGAATGTATGTACAAAATTCAAAAAAGGAATCATGAAAAATCACAAAGTTATGAGCTTGTTATGTTACCTGCTTGTTCCAACAAAAATATGGTCAACGTGCCGCTCGCCCGCCCGCGCCTTCAGTGGCGCGGCACGGACCTAGGAGACTATGATTCGCTGTGAACTGTTATGCGCTTGGTAACCATACTGGAACATTTTTTAAATATAACAAGCCATGGAAAAACATAACAGGGTATAAAAATGATTGAAATCGATTCAGATGCTTATTCTGAACAAACTATATTCAGGTCAGAAAAATAACGTTGTATAAAAAGTGCATTCCATTGATTCCGCCATTTATGAGGACTTATATGAAATATAGACGTACACAAGATGTGCATATAGATATAACCACTAGTCTAAGTTATCTGATACAATAATATAAACAATTAGAATTGGAGTTGTTCATGAACTGTAATTACATTGATATTGTTTGTCTTACTGAACATTGGTTAAAAGCCCATCAGTTCATGTTCAGCTTTAATAACCATCAGATTGCTAGCTCGTTCAGCAGAGTGAATATGATAAGGGGTGGCTCCCTAATAATTGTTCATAACAATTTCAAATTTAAAGAAAGGACTGATATCGTAAGCCTCTCTGTTGAGCGGGTTATTGAAATTGCTTGCATCGAGCTTGAGCGGTTCATTGTAATAAGTGTCTACAGGCCCCCATGTGCTTCCTATGATATTTTTGAGAAATATATGGAGGAAGTTTTATTAAAGACTTGTCACAGTAACAAAACAGTTGTTGTTTTTGGAGACTTCAACATTAATGTTCTAGAGAAATCAGCTACAGTTAATAAATTTATGTCATTATTTAAGTCTTATAACTTGTACGCAAGATTCTTTGAGCCGACTAGAATAACTGCCACGAGTGCCACCTGTTTAGACAACATCTTTACTAACTCAAGACCTTCTGACCATTTAATTATAAACGAGTTAGACTCTGATCACTGTGGCCAGTTAGTTACTTTTACTCAGAAAAGTGCAGTCAGAGCTCAAAGAAAACTTGTGAGTTTTGTTCCTATAAATGAATACCGTTTAGGACAATTTAAAAATAATTTAATTGAAAAGCTACCGGACTTGCCTTATCACGCCAATCCGGATCATGCGTATAGTGTACTATTTAACCTAATTAATTGTGAATTTATGAAAGTTTTCACAAAAAAAACATTGCCTGTTAGCGACCGTATCATATTTAGTGACTGGGCAACCCCAGGTATTTATAAAAGCAGGGAAAAAATGTATGAATTGTATCAGGAAAAAACATTTAACCATGATGAAGCTTTTCAAGAATTTGTTAAAAATTATTCAAACACTTTTAAAAGAGCCTGTTCCTCGGCAAAAGCCATACACATTAAAAATAAAATCTTCTGGCAATAAAATCAGAACAACTTGGGGAATTATAAATTCTGAAACTGGAAGAACCAAAGTACAAAATCGCGATTTCCATCTTAAAATTAACGATGAAGATATAAAGGCGGACTTGGAGGTAGCAACTGAGTTTGAGAATTTTTTTACTAGTATTCCAATAATGACAACAAAAACTTTGTCTTCTTCCTCCACTTCTGCTTATGCCATACTAAAAGAATGTGTTCCAGATTGTGACAATCACTTTGAATTTGCATTTGTGACCAGTAAAGACATTATAGAATCTTTTAAGGATCTTGATGTAAAAAAAACTGCCGATCATTGGGGTTTGCACTGTAGCTTCAATAATAGACGTTATCGCACCTTTCTTAGCAATTGTTTTTAATTCTTGTGTCACATCTGGCGTATTTCCTGATTTGATGAAACTAAGCAAAGTAATTCCACTGTTCAAATCTGGTAGTACAACTGATCCCACGAATTTTCGGCCAATATCGATATTACCAACTTTGAGCAAAATTTATGAAAAATTAATTTTGAAACAGTTGTTGAGGCACTTTAACTTACACAATTTATTGCACGTGAAACAATTTGGTTTTACAAAGGGTCGTTCAACTACAGATGCGGGCGTGGCGTTGCTAAAGAACATATTTGGGGCCTGGGAGGAATCGCAAGATGCTCTTGGTATTTTTTTGTGATTTGTCCAAGGCCTTTGATTGCGTACATCATGATACTCTTATCAGGAAATTGTACCATTATGGTTTGAGGGACAGAGCTCTCGACCTTCTGACTTCTTATCTGAATAATCGAATTCAGAGGGTTGATGTTAATGGCAAGAGATCTGCAGAATCTGTGGTCACCATGGGCGTTCCGCAGGGCTCAATTCTAGGTCCATTCTTGTTTTTAATTTATATTAATGACTTACCTCATCACGTGAGGGATAATCACAACATAGTATTGTTCGCGGATGACACTTCTCTTATTTTTAAAGTCAAGCGTCAGCTAACACATTTTGACGAAGTTAACAATGCACTCTCTAAAGTTGTCCATTGGTTTAATGTAAATAACCTCCTTTTAAATGAAAAAAAAACTAAACTCATTAAATTTTCTACGCCAAATGTCAGACAGCTAAGTACCAATGTTCAACTGAATGGAGTAGAGTTGATCCCTGTCGAGTCGACAGTTTTTCTTGGATTAACTATTGACGCCAAGTTACAATGGGGTCCTCATATTGAGAAGCTGTCGGGTAGACTCAGTTCTGCCGCCTTTGCTGTTAAGAAAATTAGACAGATAACTGATGTGGATACAGCCAGAATTGTTTATTTTAGTTATTTTCATAGTCTTATGACTTATGGGATTCTTCTCTGGGGAACTTGTGCGGACATCAATACCATCTTTGTTTTACAGAAGAGGGCTGTTCGAGCCATTTATAACCTTGGTCCTAGAGAATCTCTTAGAGAAAGGTTCAAAGAGGTGAACATTCTGACTGTAGCTTCACAATATATATTTGAAAATCTTATGTATGTTCATAAAAATATCTCGAATTTTAAGAAAATGAGCGATATTCATAATATAAATACCAGGAACAAACACAATCTCGCTGTACATCACACTCGTCTCCACAGAGTAGGCAACTCGTTCATGGGTCAATGTATACACTTTTACAACAAGCTTCCCATGGACGTTCGAAACTTACCCATTAAACGATTTAAGAACCATATAAAGGCCAAACTTTGCAAAAAGGGGTATTATAAAATCACAGATTATTTAGAAGACAAAAAGCTTGGGACTGAGCTGCTCGCTCTGTTAAGCATTGTTAATTAAGCAATATGCGTAATTGTAAGGTAAATTATTGTAAACATTTTCATTTTTAATGTCTGGACTTGAAAAAAGACGATGATCCCTGAGTTTGTTTCGGCTATTTCTTCTCAGAGGTAGTCAGTTAGGAAATGCCGGCTTCATCTAGTTAAAAAATAAAATAAAAAATAAACATGACGTGTAAAAGTGATCAGTGATCCTACTTGCTTAATAAACGATTTCATTTCATTTCATTTCATTTCATTTCATTTCACCCCCATGATGGAGAAAGTTCATGAGAATTTCCACCGTGAAGCCAAAAAAGTCAGTATAAGTCTGACACGCTCTCCACTTCAACAACATTCATTGCGTTATTTACGTTATTGATTAAACATTTTTTTTTTAAATTACGAAACAATGTATTAGCTATACACTTTAAAAAATATTCAGACCGTGATTTATAATGTGTTACGCAATTACGGTTATAAAATCACATGACTAATGACTAGCTAGTATGTCACTGCACTAGTGGGTAATTAAATGGCAGGCCATAACATCAGCTGTTGGCAGAACTTACCACCCCCCAGACAAAGTCTTGCCGCCAAGCGATTCAATGTGTTCCGGCATGATGTCTAGTGAAGCCGTACGGAGCAGTTGTGTTGATATGTGCCGGGTACGATGCGGCAAATGTTGTTGTGTCGGGAGTTGTGGAGGGTCTCCAGATCAGTCTCTCTCTGGCGCAGCATCGTTGGTAGTGTTGTTGGGTTTAACATTGCGTTACCTCGCTCAACTAGCGCGCTTTACCATCAACGATTGCATCACTGCTTACCGTCAGGCGGGATTGCAGTCAAGCACTTGTTTATAATTATAGAAGAAATATACGACGCAACTACTCATAATAACGCTGTCATCCCAGTTACTCTTACCTAGCGTCATGGACGATCGGTCTAAGCATTTCTAAAGGCCACTTCGTACGTGACAATGAACAAAAGGTGTCTGCAAGGCTGGACGAGAGATGATAGACAGTCGCGACGTGACAAAACGCGCAGTTTTCGAAAGAGTTTCTTTTAAATATGTATAATATTTCGCTGGTTTGCGAGAATATCGACGTAATTCAAAATTCTGTCAAATTGAGTTCTGTATGCCAAACAATCAGAAATCTTTGATATTTTATCGGGTTTTTTGACGGGAAGCTAATATGAAAGTCACGCTCATTTTTCATTGGACTTTTAAATTTTTATAGTGTCGTTTACTAAATAAAAGCGCGTGATTTATGTAGTAAAAAGTGCATCCAGTGAATAATTCATAAAGAACATTGAAATATCGCAGCATAGTGACCACATCATGACCTTACCCCAAACACCTCCTTGTCGGCCTCACGCGGGAAACGAAAGCACATAGGTTAGGTTAAGTTTAGCTAGGATAAGTTAGGATAAATTAGGATATAAAAGGTTATATCCTAACTTATCCTAACTAAGTAAGGACTCAAGAAAAAACTTACTGAAGTCTAGGCTGTATGGCGTACTATGCCTTTGCCTTTTCCGTTCAGAAGAACGGAAAAAATGAAACAAAAAAATGTTTATCGTGAACAGAGACGCAACGCCAATTTCGCGCCAGATTTCGTTAGAAAGAGACATTGGCATTTATTCATTTGAGACAAAACACTCTAAGCGTAATCACAAATAAAGGCTCATCTCAGATGAGCCAATGACAACAGAGTGAACGCACGGTCGATTCTCGAAAATACCGACGTATTTGCAGTTTGGTTGCAACAATAGTTGATTTTTTTTTTTTTTTCAAGAACAGTGACATATTCGTGATTGCGCCGTTGTTCCTGATAAAAGTAAAATGACTTTTGTAGCATTCAATATAGAGATAGAGGACTCTATTGTCCCGTAATGACATAATGAATTTTTATAACTTGGAGTCTCATGAATAAAGACTGATGTCTGAAACCCCCCTTTGTATGACGATTTTTTAAATAATTTTAATAAAAGTTCTAAAATGTTTTTATGTTTTTTGATACTACGATAAATTTTCAATTAATCAATCAAGTCAATCCCTTAATAAATCATTTGCATTTTGCGGTATGCACTAAAATATTTACAAAAAATTTAAAAAATGCCATTCTCTAAAATCAATCATTTTTAGTTCCGTCGCTATTCTCGCAAACCAGCGATTTGTTAAATTCTGCAAACAGGGCGCTCTGTTAAAAACTCTTCGAAGTCTCTTTTTGTCGAAAACTATTTTCAATAAATGACTCTCTTCTCTTCTTCTCTTGATTAATGGCCCTTGTGAAAGGAACGCCACAATTTCGCCATTATCACGTGTAATATATATATAAATGCGATATACTAAGTATTTTTAATTTTAAATGTCAACAAGTGAACTTTATCTTTGTTTATGAAGTCGATTTTCACTTTGACATTTAAAATAAAAAGTACTTAGTCAGCTTTTTAAATTGATATCGATCTAGTGATATGAGAATTTAAGTTAACCATATCTGATATAATTTAACGTGTTTATGAGTTTCTTAATAATGATATAATTACTTGTTTTTACGTTGAAGAGCTTGTTAATTGTGTCCTCGTGTGTGTGCGTGATAATTATCTCTCGGTATGACCCACAAGTATATGAATTAAGTATTAAAATTATTAGCTGATCCGAATAATGAGATTATCCGATCCGCAGCGCCGGTAATTATTGTCGGTAATAATAGTAATTATATACGACTAGCTGCCCCCGCGGCTTCACCCGCTTAAGTCTCAACTAACTCGAGTTATCTCTGCTCGGAGTTTTTCTGTGCGATCGAATCAGAAATGAGGAGATCCACAGAAGAACCAAAGTCACCGACATAGCTCTTTGAGTCGCTAAAATTATGTGGCAGTGGGCGGCCCACATTGCTTGTACAACCGATGGCCGATGGGGCAGTAAGGTTCTGGAGTGGCGCCCACTTACCGGAATCCAATAAGGTGGACCGATGACCCGGTGAAGGTCGCGGGAAGCCGATGGATACGGGCAACACAAGATCGGTGGAAAGCCTTGTAGGAGGCCTTTGTCCAGCAGTGGACCTCTATAGGCTGAAGAAGAAGAAGAAATCTCGAACTTCGAGATAAAAATTGTCCTTAGTCCGAATATAAATCCGCATAGCCGTTTTAGCGTGTGAAATTGTAACAAACAAATATACAGAAAATTAAATCTTTTCCCTTTTAGTATTAGTTTCGATAATCATAGGCTCGTGACTAAATGATATTATACGCACAACAGGGTAATTGCGTAACTAGCTATTAGTAGCAATGGGTTCCGTTTTAACAGTTCAACAATATTCATTGCTTTGTTTATGCTGTTGTGCAAACAAATTTTACGACATATGAAGAAATGGACCGGCAGTATGCTTCAAAATGATTCCAATTGACAGTGTATTACGCAATTAGGGTGCAAGTCGATCAATCAGTTTAAGATACACTTGCCGCGGTTGGTCTGTGGATGTGTGACCAAATATGGTCATATTAAAACCTCTCCGTGCCACGGTTGGTCTCGGCTGTAATTCCTAGATTTTTAACATAAACTCATTATGGGCCGTCAGAAGCCCGAAAGTCAGACCACCAATCTTACCAAGGGATATGATATCGTATTACCCAGTAAATGGGTTGTGAAGATCTGATAGGCTATCGCTTCTTGTAAAATACTGTTAGTTACCTACATTAGGTTAGACTGGAAGCCAACCTCAATGTAGTTTTTTTATAATTATAAACTAGTGCTTAAACACAATCCCGCCTGATGGTAAGCAGAGATGCAATCGTTGATGGTAAAACGCGCTAGTTTATCAAGGGCCTATTCACTCAAAACAAAAGTGAGTGAAAAGCTATGAAGACGACAGAGCGAGGGGATGCAATGTTAAGCCCAACAATACGACCAACGATGCCGAGCCAGACGGAGATTGATCTAAAGAAACTCCAGGACCAAACTCCCGACACAACAACATTTGGCGTATCGTACATGCCACACATCGCAACACAACTGCTCAGATCTGTCCTCCGTGCGGCTTCACCAGACATCATACTGAAACACGACGAATCGTTTGGCGGCAAGACTTTGTCTGGTGGGTGATTACTTCTGCAGCTGCCGTTATTATGGCCTACCACCGAGAAAGTAGTTAGTGAAAAGGCTAGGCAGATAATGAATCAGTCTGGAATTACCCGTTATGTATAGAATTCCCAGTAACTAGAACTTCTATTAAAACCCTAAACACCCGTAAGTCTTTACCAGTATAACATTAAATCAACAACTGTACTTCGATTCACAAACATCAACAAATTTTCAATTGGTCAAAGTTAGAATAACAAATGGCGTCCGATCCAGAAAGGGCAAACTTGGACCTGCTATTGCAACAACATTAATACAATCCTGTCAGTCGGCTTAGACCCTCACCTCCTTATTACTAAACGAAGTCTAACTAGTTACAGAGTTAACCTTTGAGTTAGTATTTGTATTTTGAACTTTATTGAGGTTAAGTCAAAGTTCTAAATACAAAAGTGACAACTTAGTACCGAACTAAGCTGTCATTTTGTATGAAAAACTGCATTTCTGTAATGGTTAGGTATTCAATAACCGTTTAGGTGATTTAAACCTGGAGGAAAAGCCAGGGTGTCACCACTGAGAGGTCGCTCTAAGGACACGGTGGAGCATACGATGGAGGTCTGCCCGGCTTGTTTGGAGCACCGCCGTATCCTCGTGGCGGCGATCGGCGGTGATCTCTCCCGTCCGGCCCTGGTCCAAGCCATGGTCCGGAGCGAGAGTTCATGGTAGGCCGTCACCTCCCTCTGCAAAGCGGTGATGCTGGAAAGGAGGCTGAGCGAGAGAGGGGATGGGAATCTCAGCGCCCTCACACCTCTAGCCACCGCAAGAGACGCCCTGTTTGGGAAACAACATCGAACTTCCACCCACCGTAGATGCATGCTTTCTTGGTGGCACAGTGGGTAAGGACCAGGCTCGAGACAACGGAACGTTGTGTTTCACGCGCGCCTTAACGAGATGTCAGCTCATCGTGACGAGATCCATGAAGACCGATGCCTGGATCAGAGTTGCGGGTTGTTTGAAAGAGGAGCCGTGGCCCTGACGCACAGGCAAGTGAAAGAACACGGGTGAGTTTTAGTCAGTAAAAGTCTGACATGAGTCTCCGCTTCGCCCAGAGCGGGAGAAATTTCATTATTTCCTATCCACACCAAAAAAAGGGTGGTTAAAGTTCTAACAATAACGGTCTGAGTCGACTGTGAGAATGGCCTGAAACGTGAAAGTAAATCAAAACTGTAACTTTTTGAATTAGAATCTTGCAAAAGATTCTTGAGATTAAAGACTCGTATAATTTATTTCTTACTAGCAGCCGCCCGCGACTTCGTTCGCGTGGAGGTAGTTATTAGAACATTTTATTGTAACCCCAAAGGAGTCGATTTCTATTACACTTCTAGATCATAATATACAGCATACATTTTAAATTTTTGATATGCTCCGCTCCTATTGGTCGCAGGTAATGTTATATAGCTTAAAGCGTTCCTGGATTAATGGGCTATCCAACGCAAAAATAATTTTTCAAACCGGACCTGAGATTGAAACAAACGTCCAAACAAACAAACCAACTCTTCAGCTTAATATAATAAAAAAGTATAAATTGAAAATAGTTCGTTTCATTTTTATTTTTGACTTGATATTACTTTTTTATTATTACCAACGAAGGAAAACATTCTGAGGAAAACTGGACTCATTATGAAAATACGTTTGAAAAGACTAGATCGCCTTCAGCAATAGTGATGAACAATGTTTATGCCTCTTGTGTGGGATATGAAGTCTTTGCCTTCTAGAAGAGATAGAGTCGTAGGCTGATATACCTATACTAATATTATTAATACAAAGAAATAAAGTTTATGAGATTTTAGGGGGTATATAAGAATTTTTAAAATTCCTTTGCTAATAGTGAGCTATTAGTAGTAATGTGGCCGATGGGGCAGTAAGGTTCTGGAGTGGCGGCCACGTACTGGAAGACGCAGCGTAGGGAGACCACAACAAGGTGGACCGATGACCTGGTGAAGGTCGCGGGAGGCCGATGGATGCGGGCAGCACAGGACAGGTCAGCGTGGGAAGCCTTGGGGGAGGCCTTTGTCCAGCAGTGGACATCTATAGGCTGAAGAAGAAGTAAGCTAACTTATTATGTGTTACTCACATATAGAGTAGGTTCTTTGCGCACTCACGCGTGTAGTGACGACCTCCGTGGCGCAGTGGTCAACACGCCTGCCTGCGACGTGGAGGCACTGGGTTCGATCCCCGGCCAGGTCATGATGGAAAACGATCTTTTCCTGATTGGCCTGGGTCTTGGATGTTTATCTATATATGTATCTATTATAAATATAGTATCGTTGAGTTAGTATCCCATAACACAAGTCTCGAACTTACTTTGGGGCTAGCTCAATCTGTGTGATTTCTCCGTATATATTTATTTATTTTTTTATTTAGTTGCGTTTTGTGGATTCAGCGGCTTTTCATTCGAGCCGCGTCAAGCCAATCCAAAATAATACGCACGGCACTGCGAGACCGCTATGCCATAGTAGAGCTACTTACAAACAGCAATAAAACACTCGTTCCCGCACTACGCTGCATGGAGCGTGTGATAATCGCCTAAGTCGTAAGTCGGGTCAACCTACTGAAACATACATTTACAAATAAAGAATTGATTTACCACAAAGCAGAGGAAGAGGAAGTGGCTACCGCTCACTCTGCTCCTCCGCTCACATGATTGCTATTAAAGAAATAATCAAATAATGCTATTTTTTCGGTTTAATTGTCTCTTTATACCAAGGTGTCCAGTATTCATGTACTTTTTTTATAATTATACACTAGTGCTTGACTGCAATCCCGCCTGATGGTAAGCAGTAATGCGATCGTTGATGGTAAAGGGTGCTAGTTTATTAAGCCTATCCACTAAAAAAAACTGAGTGAGTAGGAAGGAAGACGGCAGTTGAGCGAAGTGAAGCAATGTTAAGCCCAACAACATGACCAACGATGCTACGCCAGAGGGAGATTGATCTGGAGACCCTCCACGACCAAACCACCGACACAACAACATTTGGCGCATCGTACCCGACACACATTGCAACACAACTGCTCAGATCCGTCCTCCATACGGCTTCACCAGACATCATGCCGGAACACGACGCTTGGGGACAAGACTCTGTCTGGTGGGTGGTAACTTCTGTCAAAATTCTTGTACTCTAGAAGACATTTAGACCTACAAACATCTCTTCTTAGTATTTTAAAGTCAAATGCTCCTAAAGCAGTTTGTCTGTCAACTCTTTAGAGGCTAAACATCAAACCTTCAACAAACTCAACTGCAGTGCGACTCTGTAGCTATCTGATCGTGAGCGTGGAGTCAGGGGTGAGGGACACGGGGAAGTCGCCGCCTCCTATTATATGGACCCGAGGCGGAGGCGCGAACGAGAGTGGATGATGCACGCGGTACTTAAACACCTCAGTACCCCGTGCAAGAGGCGAGGCCCGGACAAACCGGGCCAGCACGAGAATGTGAGGAGGCGGCAGAATCATGGACTCCCGTGGCCCCGGGCGCACGTGACAGAAGAGACACCGGGGTGGTTTTTAGTCAGCAGAAGTTTGAAAGACCCTGTCACCCCCAGGGCGGCGGATATCCATAATGGTTTTCCACCCTGGAAAAAAGTAAGGTGAACGTTTTTTTTTTGTAAGTTATAAACAAGCGCTTGACCGCAATCCCGCCTGATGGTAAGCAGTGATGCGATCATTGATGGTAAAGCGCGCTAGTTTATTAAGAAGCCTATTCACTCTAGCCTTGAAGACACTCAAATTGTAATGTGACGGAAACACCGTCGCTGGCAAATTGTTCCAGTCCCTCGATGTACGCGGTATAAAAGAGGAAGCGAAACGCTTCGTCCGGGTCGCAGTGGTATCAACAACGTAAGGGTGGAAACTCGCCGTACGACGGGTCGTCCGAAGGTGGAACGGTGATGGGGGAATTAAATCATGCAATTCTCTTGCACACTCACCAGAATGCAACCTATAGAAGACCGAAAGGCTGGCTACTCTACGCCTGTGCTCCAGGCTTTGGAGACCGTTTCGAGTTAAGTCTGGGTCGCCAATCAGCCTCTTCGCACGCCTCTCCACTGAATCCAAAGTATCCAGGTGACATTTCGCAGCACCAGCCCAAATGTGACTGCAGTACTCCACACACGAGCGGACCTGTGCTTTGTACAACATTAGAAGCTGCCCCGGTGTGAAGTACCGCCGGACCCTTGCGATAACGCCAAGTTTTCTAGCAGCCACCCTGGCCTTGGACTCAATGAACCGCCCAAAGTTAAGGTTCGAGGAAATCTCTACTCCCAAAAGCTGAAGGCGGTTGGTGCACTCCAAGGATACATTCTGAAAAGTAGGAGCCAAGGCGAACGGGCTCCTTTTGGCGGTGAAAAGACACGCTTGTGTTTTGGCGGCATTGAATGCTACAAGATTGGCTTTGCCCCATTCGGAGACTGCCTGTATTGCAGCACTCGTACGCTCTACCATAGCCTCTCTTTCGGACCAGATTGCTTCCTTACTAGCCCGAGCTTCCAGCAGATATCTCTCCACAACTGTGCTGTCATCTGCATACCCATAGATACCGGGCATCAGCAGATCGTTAATATGCAGCAGGAACAGAGTTGCAGAGAGAACAGACCCCTGAGGAACACCAGCATTGGTCGACATGGGCTCCGATGAGCATCCGTCGACAACAACTCGGAGGGACCGTTCAGTCAGGAAGTCTTTAACCCAGCCAGTCAGGCCAGCGGAAACGCCGTACGCTGGAAGCTTACTCAAAAGGCCAGCGTGCCACACCCGGTCGAAGGCCTTCGAGACATCAAGGGAGACGGCAATCGCTTCCCCATTTTTCTCGAGGGCCTCGCCCCACAAGTGAGTGGCATACACTAGTAGGTCCCCAGTTGACCGATTTCGCCGAAAACCGTACTGTCGGTCACTGAGGAGATCGTTACCTTCCAAGTAAGCCAAGAGGCGCGAATTCAATACACGCTCCATAATCTTGCAGAGTATGGAGGTTACCGAAATCGGCCGATAGTTGGTAGGATCGGCATGACTACCCTTTTTGGGCACGGGCTGCACGTTGGCAAGCTTCCAGGACTTGGGCACTATACCAGTCCCAAATGAGAGGCGATACAGGCGCGTCAATACAGGAGACAACTCGGGCGCACACGCCTTAAGAACAATCGCTGGTATACCATCTGGACCACTAGCCTTATTCACGTCCAGACGACACAGTGCTCTCAGGACCTCCTTGTTCCTAATGCGAACCTCCGGCATTGAAGCTCCGCAATGAGGTAAATTAGGTGGAGTAGCACTGCCAGTATCAAGACGCGAACTATGGGCAAAGAGAGATGCAAAGAGACCTGCTTTCTCTCTCGCCGTATGGGCCTGTGTTCCATCAGGCCTTACCAGCGGAGGCAGTGTGGGTCGACAGAAGTTCGTCTCGACCGATTTGGCAAGGGACCAAAAAGATCTGCTACCGGATGGCTGACGTGGACTGAGTTGTTATTCCAACTAATGCTAGAGATTGACATTAGTAACAGCTCCTTCATTTGCAAATCTACTTGACCCGACTTTTCACGATAAGATTTATTCCGGATGGATGGGCAGAAACTTGCTTCACCCGCCCTCTATTCACGACTAAATGCTCAAATTTACTTGGTAACTTCGAACGAAAACTTTCAAAACTGATTCGTAATCTTTTAGGAGAGAGATGTCCCTTCTGGGTTATCTTGTTCCCAATTTGTACCTAATGGAGCTTAATGTGTCCAAATGAGAGACCCTAAATGTTTTCTCATTTTCGAGGAATTACTGTGTAATGATCTGATTAAACTTATTTATGGCGTTTTACAAGATCCTCACAAATGAAGTAGGAGGCGACCTGACGCTGCCGGCAGTAGTGCGGAGGATGGCCGGCAGCGCAGAGTCGTGGGACGCGGTGGTGTCCTTCTGCGAGGACGTGATGTCGCAGAAGGAAGCTGCGGAACGGGAGAGGGAGATCTCAACTCCCTTCCCGGGCCGCAGAAGACGCACCGGGCGCCGAAGAAGGGCGGATAACGCCCTCTTCCGCCCCCCATGAATGGGTCCAGGGGCGAGGGACATGGGGAAGTCCCCGCCCCCTATGGACCCCGCGGCGGAGGCGCGCGCGAGTGTCAGCGTGCGCCTCTGAGGCGATGCACGGGGTAGCTTAACACCCCACTACCCCGTGCCGGAGACGAGGCCCGGACAGACCGGGCCAGCACGAGAGTGTGGGGCTGCGGAAGAATTTAGACTCCCGCGGCCCCACGCGCGCTCGTGATAGAAGAGACACCGGGGTGGTTTTAGTCAGTAAAAGTCTGACAGACCCCGTCGCCCACCCTAGGGCGGCGGACATCCTATGAGGATTTCCACCCCAAAAAAAAAAATGATCTTTATTAGTAATTTAGATTAAAGATTTACTCTTTAATTAGACTAAACACAGTACGGTAGATTTAGACTAAACAAAAAAGATTGTTTGTCGCTGCGAAATATCATCTTATCTTATAACCATCTTATCTTCTTATCTTATCTTATCTTAATATTATCTTATGTTCGCAAATTTGTCTGCCTGAAATATCTTATTGCTCTTCACCCTTCTTCTAAAATTAGGCATTCAAACGCAAAATTAACTTTTGAATGCTGGGACTGGTAGTTCCAGAGATCAGACCGCTCAAACACAGCTTTATTCTTAGTTTATATGAATTAAGGCTCTTGAAAACCAGGATACCGGCAACCGGGGGGGTAGAGGGCGAATAACGTTTAATTGTGTAGCTACACACAATTAAACATTATTTTCTCTTTATAAGAAACTAAGAAACTTGAATATGGGCTGTTCAGAATAACCCACTGAATCAGGAACTCCCGTATCCGTGGCGGTCTTCGTGTCCGTGACATTGCAGACAAACTGCAGTAGGGTCGCCTACGCTGGTACGGCACGTTTTACGCAAACAGGCATGTTACGTGGTTAACAAATGTCTTGCCATGGCGCCTCCGCCGGGCCGGAACAAGCGGGGTAGACCAAAGAAATGCTGGCTTGACGTTGTAAGAGATGACATGCGTGCCAACAAGCTCTTATCACAGGATGCTAAAGATCGCGCGAAATGTAGGAGAATGTGCAGGAAAGCGGACCCCGGGGTCCAACGCAAAAGCCGCGGATGCAACCGGGATAAACGCTGAGATGATGATGATGATGACCCCAAAATGCCTCGGTAGGCACTTTGGACTTGGCTATGATTCGTTGATCTTTAAGAGTCGTTACGGGTCATCAGAAGCCCGAAAGTTCCAGACCTCCACAACCTAGTTACTGGTTTAGTCAGACTGGAAACTAGGCACATGACGATGACAATGATTTAGTAGCATATCCGCACAGGTTCGTTCGTGTGTGAAGTACTGCAGCCACATTTATGCTGGTTCTGCAAAATACCACTTGGCTACTGGCTAGTTTAGATTATTTGGAGAAGCGTGTGAAGAGGCTGGTTGTCGACTCAGATTTGGATCAAAACCGTCTGCAAAGCCTGGAGCAAAATCAAAGAGTACTGAGGCTATCGGTGTTCTTTATGATGCATGTTGGAGAGTGTGCGCGGGAATGACATGGCTTAGTTACCCCATCTCCGTTCCGTCGTCTGACGATCTGTCCTACGGCGAATGGTGTCACGCCACTACGATCCGGACGAAGCCTTTCGCCTCATCTTTTATACGTCGTACTTTGACGAACTGGAACAATTTGCCAGCGGTTTACGGAACTGAAACGTGGTCGCTCACAATGGGCCTCATACGAAGGCTCAGAGTCACACAAAGGGCAATGGAAAGAGCTATGCTAGGAGTTTCTCTGCGTGATCGAATCAGAAATGAGGAGATCCGCAGAAGAACCAAAGTCACCGACATGGCTCTGCGAGTCGCTAAACTTAAGTGGCAGTGGGCAGGGCACATTGCTCGTAGAACCGATGGCCGATGGGGCAGTAAGGTTCTGGAGTGGCGGCCACGTACTGGAAGACGCAGCGAAGGGAGGCCCCCAACAAGGTGGACCGATGACCTGGTGAAGGTCGCGGGAGGCCGATGGATGCGGGCAGCACAAGACCGGTCATCGTGGAAAGCCTTGGGGGAGGCCTTTGTCCAGCAGTGGACTTCTATAGGCTGAGGAAGGATGTCTAGAGGCTCTTAATAAACTAGCGCACTTTATCATCACTGCTTACCATCAGACGGGATTGCGGTCAAGCACTATTAGTTTATAATCATATAAAAAAATATAACATGGTTTATAAACGTTATAGAGTATACAAACATCTTGCCAAGGCACAATACTTACACATTCCAGACAATTTCCGAGAGAACATTCAACGTAAGTGTATCCTTGGCATACTACTAAATAACTCTTGGCAGAAGCATACCACTTCTGTCTAACAAAATATGGCGGCACAAACAAAAGTTGAGTGGATATTATCTTGACTGTGTATTTGTTTTGTTACGCTAAGTGTATAGCTTACCCTAGTTTTATGATATTTCTATGTTAATGTGACCTTGTTTGAATGTTTTCTAACAAAATATAAACAATAAACTGTATGCCTAGTGCCTTCATGTTGAGGCGTGTGAAGGATCTTTTCAAGGATAAAAAGAAAATGTAACCAAATTAATAAAATTGCTTTGAAATTGATGGATTGTTGTTTTATTTATTTGAACACTTAAAACTTTTGAATCATAAATGATCAATCACTTTAATTTTCGTAATCGTCCTATACACACACACGAAACACACTATAGTTTTGATTTTTATACTGCGATAGCAGCTTTATATGTATTTCAAGTAGGATATCAAAAAATATTTTTGCATTTGATAGCCACTTTGTTTATAAAAGAAAGAGCTATGCTCGGTCTTTTTCTGCTCGATTGAATCAGAAATGAGAAGATCCGCAGAAGAACTAAAAGCAGCGACATAGCTCTTCGAGTCGCTAATTAACGAACCGATGGCCGATGAGGCAGTAAGGTTCTGGAGTAGCGGCCGCATACCGGAAGAAGCTGCGAATGGAGGCCTCCAGCAAGGTGAACCGATGACCTGGTGAAGGTAGCTGGAAACTGATGGATGCGGGTAGCACAAGACCGGTCATTGTGGAAAGCCTTAGGGTTGGCCCTTGTCAAGCAGTAGATCTCAATAGGCTGAAGAAGAAGAAGCCAGTTTTTTGAGGCTGAAAGGCTATAAGCTGTAATATCGCACTAAGATACATAAAAGCAGAAAAAAAAACATGAATAACACTAAGCAAAGTAGGTAATTACTCTATGAAAGTGACCAAAATGCAAAGCTAGATTATTTATTTACTAGCTCCGCCCCAATAAGTTTCGATCCAGAATATCGGGATAAAAAGTGTCCTATGCATTATTCCTGGTCATAAACTAGTTGTGGGCCAAATTTCATCTAAATCCGTTAAATAGTTTATTCGCAAAAGAGTAAAAACATCCACAAACCACAAACTTTCTTATATTTTATAATATTAGTAGGATGATACATTTTCACGTGGCTTGAACAACATAAATAAAATATTCATGATGTTCAAACCAGGTGACTCTCAACATAATTATATTGAAGTACACATCACGGAACAACTCAATTAGAAATTCTGATGAGCTTTCATCACAAATGGAATGTTATGAATAGGTTATCTTTACTAATATTGTTGATCATTGAGTGCGTTTTTTATGTTTTTAGATTTTAGTTTCTTGTTGTTGAACAACAAGAAAGAAAACGAGGCAGACAGGTCCGAAAATAGGAAGACGAAAAAAGCAGCTACAGGGAAAACATGGACTAGGAAAGCTTTCAACAGAATAGAATGGAAAGAAATGGAGGAGGCCTGGCAAACAGACCAAGTTGTCGGTGTCAAAGACTTATCAAAGTCACTAGCGTAAATTACTTTTTGTAAATTTTGTGTCTGAGTAAAAGCTTATATTATATTATTCTTAGATATTATATTAGACATTAATATTGTAAATGTGAAACTGAATTCGCTTGTTTTTATATACACTGTTGCCTCTCCAATTCACTTTTGTCATTGTTCTGCCAATGACAAAAGTGAATTGGAGAAGCGAGATCGGCTCCACTTGCCATAATTAAAAATAGAATAGAATAGAGTTTTGTTTGTTGGTTCCGCTTTCAAGCCTAAACTACTGAACGGATTTGGCCAGGAATAACACATACTATAATTTTTATTACATTTTTCCCGCGGGATCATAGGAAACCGCGGGACGCAGTAGTTTCATTATATTGTGTATCACGTGACTGAATTCCCTACCTAATTTTTGCATATCTGGCCACGTAGGTACGTACATTAGTGTATTTAGAAGGAACTTTGGAGAGGAAACGAAGATACGTTTAAGCTTTCTTGACGACTAACACGTTCTATCCGCATTTACGAAAATAGTTCATGCTATGATAAAAGTGGGCCCGACTATGACGTGTTAAAATCATCGTCTCAAACTTTTTCGTCTGTTTGTTGCATGTCGCGTGACGGTCGGTCGGGGAATAGAGATAAAGTAAAAGGCGCTCGTCAAAGCAGCCAAGGCCAATATGGCGGCGCCTATAGTTCGTAGTAGAAAACTTTCACTTTTACCACGGTTTCATAAAACCACACAATCCTTTTTTTTAATACACTTTACTATACTCTACTATAAAAGTATGAAACTAAGAATTTTTTTTTCGCCTTTGGCAACTGAGCCGGTTTCGACTATTCCGCCAGTGACACGTGCCAAATAAAGGCAGGTCGTCGAACTTTTCCCTTCATGGTAGGTGTTAGTGTAGCTGCATGGATAAACACATGGGTTAAGGCAAAAAATCGAATTTACAGGGACACATGAGACAACAATGAAACTAGTTTATACTATAAACAGACTATTTTACACACAAACTACGCAGCACACTATTTTCTCGGTGGTAGGCAACAACATCAGCCGCCGGCATAAGTTACCACCCACCAGACAAAGTCTTGCCGCCAAGCGATTCGTCGTGTTCCGGCATGATGTCTGGCGAAGCCTACGGAGGACGGGTCTGAGCAGTTGTGTTGCGATGTGTACCGGGTACGATGTGCCTAATGTTGTTATGTCGGGAGTTTGGTCGTGGAGGGTCTCCAGATCATCCTCTGGCGCAGCATCGTTGGTCGTGTTGTTGGGTTAAACATTGCATCACCTCACTCAACTGCCGTCTTCCTTCCTATTCACTCAGTTTTTTTTAATTGAATAGGCTTAATAAGCTAGTGCGTTTTACCATCAACGATTGCATCACTGCTTACCATCAGGCGGGATTGCAGTCAAGCTCTAGTTTATAACTAATAAAAAAAAAAAACTACGCACCAATTAAAATTTTAGCTCGTCCACATTTAAGAATCTGGCCAAAAGATTTATTAATTTAGGGGAGAAGTGGGAAAACTAACTAATTATAATGCTAAAAGGGCCTCAGCTCAGTATAATGTCAGATGACAACACGAGGTGTACAATTTGACGCTAATTTTCAGCTCCTATACGTTTTAATTTAAAGCTTTAAGTACACTACAGTCATCTCTAGAGTCATTTTACTCTGTACCTAACATCGCACTAACGAACAAAATATTGCACTTGTTTGGAATTATTCCTGGTAGCTGAACATGTATAGCCAGCTTAATACTTGAATTCTGTATGTAAAAAACTTACAAATCAATGACGTAAATGCTAAGCTTATCTTTCATCTGAGAACCCGTATCTGCGGAGCTTATCTGAGTACCGTACAAATCAAGATCGGCCGGTACCTTTCACCGATGCCTTGTATCCAATTTTTATTCTACTACCTGCATATTGGTCGACTTTTTCCAGCTAATTGAATCAAATCATCGAATTGTATATCGTAGGATTTCCGTTATCTTATATAGACACATCACTTCATTTGCCCAATGACTACCAATCATTGTTAAAAAAATAAAACGATTTTTGAAAAATTTTGATAGTATGACATTGTATAAATATCAAATCAAAAAAGCTAGAATAGAATATAATACTCTTTATTATGTACACCATATAGATTACAGATCATAAATATAAAGATTTTACAAAGGGTGACACAATGAGCGGTCTTATCGCTACATAAGAGCGATCATTCACAGACAACCTTTGATGAAATCTCTCCTTCCCCTTAGAGAGAGAAATAATGTTGGTAGTCTACAGTGTACTATTTACATAGATTATACATTAAATATGTACGTTAGGTGGATCCTTCTAGTTTAAATAAATACAATGAAAAATATTAAGATATATTTAAAGAGAAAGGAAGTATTTTTGGCGTGACAGGGTCTTATAATTCGATAGAGCCGGCTGCACGCACGAAAAAACATGGGTCAAGCGGCGTTACCCCGTTCCATTTAAGGCTTGAAGTGCAAGCGAGACCGCGAAACGAGCGACAAAAAGGCACAATCGGCCTCTGCGTTCCGCAACGTTTGACATCTGTCTCTCTCCTACTTGAGTGAGCGATGCGTCCGCGTGGACAGCTGCTACACAATAATGCATTTACATGTTTTCGTCAAGTATGAAGCGTAGTGAAAAGTGAATGTGGTGTCAATTGTTTATAGCAACGATAATTGCGACGATAAAGGTTTGACAAATGCAACTATTCCATCAGTATTTGCTTATAACATCGTCACGTTCAACTATCGTCAGTGAACAGACATTACAGACAACCGAATTTTTATCATAGTTTTAAAAGCTAGGGAGAATGAACTCTGGAATAGATTTCGCCGCTCTATTTAGCGTGGCCTTAAAATGCAAGACTCGCATATAGGTTGTTTCGAACTACGCCATGCGCCATAATAAACTGATGATGATTATGATGTTCCGACCGATTTCGGCCACGGCGACCACTTCGACTCCTAGCCGATGATTTGGCGCTCATGCGCCCGAAGATGGCTTATGTAGCCTATCTTGGCGGAGAAACTTCGTGCACACTGAGGGCACATAAGCACGCCGTCGACGTAGTTGTATGTGATGGCAGCAGGAGGTCAGCTTTGCGCTGCTCCTCAAACTCGCGTACTTGTCCGTACACCATTCTGCGCCATTCTGACCACTTTGCCAAACGCTCCCATTCAGAGGGTTCTATATCTCTTCATGTGTCGTTTTAAGACACCCTTGAACCGGAGGAATTGTTGTTTGTCGACCTCCGTGGCGCAGCGGTCAACACGCCTGCCTGCGACGTGGAGGCCCCGGGTTCGATTCCCGGTCAGGTCATGATGAAAAATTATCTTCTCCTGATTGGCCTGAGTCTTGGATGTTTATCTATATGTATCTATTATAAATATAGTATCGTTGAGTTAGTATCCCATAACACAGGTCTCGAAATTACTTTGGGACTAGCTCAATCTGTGTGATTTGTCTGTATATATTTTTTATATTTAGAAGTTGTCCGCCATGCTTTCGCTTGCCCTCCTCCAGCTCAGAGAAGAAGATGCGCTTCGCCACTCTTTCGTCCGCCATACGTGATACGTGTCCGCATCACCGAAGCTGTCGACGCATTAAATAAGCCTCAATGCCACCAACATTGGCTCGTCGCAGGACTTCGGTATTTCGCACTCTGTCAGACCATTTGATCTTCATAATGGATCGGAGACATTTAAGGTGAAAACGATCTAGAGTACGTATGTGGTGGCGGTACACACACCATGTCTAAGCGGAATATAGAAGGTTTGGCAGCACAATTGCCATATATATGGATATTTTCGTAGCTAGCTTAAGGTCATGTGAGCAGAAGACCTTGGAACACAACTTGCCAAACGCTGCAGCTGCAGCTCCGACTCTGCTGTTGATCTCAGCATCAAGGTACTATACTAATTATAAAGCTGAAGAGTTTGCTTGTTTGAACACGCTAATCTCGGGAACTACAAGTCCGATTTGAAAAATTATTTTTCCGTTGGATAGCCCATTAATCCAGGAAGGCTTTAGGCTATATAACATCACGCTGCGACTAATAGGAGCGGAGCATAACTAACTCCACGCGAAGAGAAGTCGCTGGTGGCCGCTAGTGCAAGATATTTTCAGTTGGTACGTTCGTGTCGTTTTTTAATGTGTACTAATCATTGGATAGACAAAATAAGTTGTCTTTGAAGATAACTAAAATTCCACAGCGTATTATACTAACTACGCCCCGTATAAGTACCGGTCCGGTATAAATATCGGCATAAAATGTGTTATATAATGTTAATCCTGATTTTAAACCATCTATGCGCTATATTTTATCCAAATCTGTTCAGTAATATTTGATTGAAACATAAACCCTTTAATTTATTTTCTACAGGATATTAAAACGTTCATGTTTTATTGGTAAGTTGAGATTATCTATAATCTGATGACGTAAAACTTTGTACCTTTATTTCTATAAAGGATAGTCTGTACTGTTTTATATACACGTTTTAATTATGCTACCCAACTTCTAATATTTTTTTAAATTAATTGGCTGATGCGGCAGTAAGGTTCTGGAGTGGCGGCCACGTACCGGAAGTCACAGCGTAGGGAGGCGCCCAACAAGGTGGACTGACAAGCTGGTAAAGGTCGCGAGGAGCCGATGGTTGCGGCAGCACAAGACCTGTCACCATGGAAAGCTTTGGGGAGGCCTTTGTCCAATTATTCAATGAGTTCAGCCTATGATAGTCCACTGCTGAACATAGACCATTCCAGGCTTTGCCACAACATTCTGTCTTCTTCCTTATCTTCCTCATCTATACTAATATATAAATCTATACTTAATATATAAAGCTGAAGAGTTTGTTTGTTTGAACGCGCTAATCACAGGAACTACATATCTGATTTCAAAAATTCTTTTTGCGTTATATAGCCCATTAATCCAGGATGACTTTAGGCTATATATCATCACGCTGCGTCCAATAAGACCTGAGCAAATTAAAAAAAATATATCGAATCCTACGCGGGTGAAACCGCGCGGCGCGGCCAGTCTAGTATATGCAAGCAGCCTTATTACCTCACCTTACATTTTTCCTAAAAACCAGGTGTTACTAAAAATATTGTAATTGTGAAGACATAAATCTACACAATCTATCCATAAAGCTAATGTTACTTGATGCAGGATCATCTAAACAAACTTCAATATGGCGTCACTTGTCTAAAATTGGCTATTTATAAAGAAGAGTCGAAGAATATTTCACGTTAGTCTTGCAACACGGAGTAAATATCACGGAAACTAACTTTTACATGTTAAAGACGATGTTTTATGTCAAGAAAGCACAAACTAACGATCTTACATGGTTAGACAGCCCGGAGCTTCCACGATTTCCACAACACACAAGAAATGAACGAGAATTAACTACCTGCCCTGACTTCAAAAGGCAATTAAATGGTAAAATATAATTATACCTCCGGGATTCCTCTCACATATTATTTTAACAAAATATCATTTTGTTCTTCTGTGGAAAATTAGGTTTTAAATCCTACCAACATGACTCTGATATTATTCTGGGATAAAGTTATGGAGTATGCCTTAAAAACCCAGTGCAGCAGAGTTTTCAATCCTAATAGAATGGATTTAACACCAAAATATTGTAATGTCATCATAACAACGTGTTAAAAATTTCAACTCAATGAGGGGAAGAAAAGTGGTCTAAAAATAGCAATAAGGAAATATGACTATTCTTTTTAATTCTATGTAATGTAAAGTCGCTAAAATTAAATGGCAGTGGGCGGGGCACATTGCCCGTGGAACCGATGGCCGATGCGGCAGTAAGGTTCTGGAAGCCACAGCGTAGGGAGGCTCCCAACAAGGTGGACTGACGACCTGGTAAAGGTCGCGGGGAGCCGATGGTTGCGGCAGCACAAGACCTGTCACCATGGAAAGCTTTAGGGAGGCCTTTGTCCAACAGTTGACCTCTTTAGGCTGAATAAGAAAAAGAAGAATGTAAGAAATAAGAAAATATACACAGTTACGCTTACGACATAGTTATGACTGAAGGTGAAGGAAAACATCTTGATGAAACCTGGACTTTAAGTCTGAAATCACCAACCCGCATTGAGCAAGCGTGGTGATTACGTTCAATCCTTCTCTGTATGAGAGGAGACGTGTGCCCGGCAGTGGGATGATAAAAATGTTGATGATGATGATGATGACATAGTTACGAAATATTCAAAGGAAATCACTTGCTTTCTTTTTTATACTTTGTAACTAGTGTAGTGTGTTATAGTGCTGAGGAAACGACACAAATTACATACGATAAAGGAAAATGCCAGATTCCGGCCTACACAACTTTTAAAATCAAACTCACGCTTCCACAAAGTTCTTACCTCCAACAATTTAAATATAAAATACAAACTTAAAAAAATATATATAGTACTTTACGGGAACTTGTCGAATAAAAAACCATTTTAATAAGTACCTTATTAATGTAAGTTCTTGAATTCCAGATTTAAATAAAAAAATGTTGCCAATCTTTGTACTGTAAGCGATAATTCTAAATCAATAAAATCCTGCCACTGTAATCGGTAACTGAATGGAACTGGAATTTTGTTGTTTTCATTGTCTTAAAATTTAGTTTAATGTAACATTGTTTTAAAATTTAATTTGATGCAACGTTAACAATTTGTATACTTACTGTTATATTATTATTTGCATGCTGTGACTTCTTATAAGTGGAGAAGCACAAGGTCATATCCTGTTACTTATATTTTCTAGCGTGTTTTCTCTGTTGGAAGTCCAAATAAATAAATAAACTGTATTTTAAAAATATTTTATATTATTCAGATTGTACTAAATAAAAAGTGTTCTTTATGATGTAAATCATAATGTAAAAAGGTACACTTCAGGACTAGAGATGGACTTTTGATATCAAACGTTTAACGCAACTTTATCAACAAATACTGGACGAAACCTTCTTGTAATTTTAATCCTCCGAAGTTTATCTCTATTCCCAAAGTATTCTGTACCTTTTTTACGTTTCAGTGATCTAAGTGCTCTCTCAAAGTTCCTTTAACTTATCTCGTGAAAGCCTTCTGCAAGTTATAGTCAAGAATTTGGTTGTAAGTGGAATAAAGTTCCACTTCAATTGAGCACTTATTGTGTGCTCTTTAAATTTTGCACAAAATGAAAACTGAATTGGCATCTCCAATTCGATTTATGAAGACAACGGTACAGTAAAACTTGCACTTTATTATGATTTCGGTGATTTCGGTATATTGAGGTTCACAGACCTGCATGATTAAAATACATCTGATGCTTGGATCGATGCGATTGCGATGGGCTGGGAAATCATCAAATGACTTCTCCCGCTCTGGGCGGAGCGGAAGGGCGTGACAGACTTTAGGACTTCAGACCCCTTGGATGGAAATAAAACGACATTGATTTCATCTGACAAAATTTAAAACATAATTTAATTTATGTTTTATACAATCGCAAATGAAAATAATTATAAATCGTGTTCTCCCGTCCCGTGTTGTACCGTCAGATATGATCTCTCACTTACTGTAATACATGCACCCTTACCTACACACACTGAGTACGCAATGTAGGTACTTAATATTCTAGTCATATCATCAAAATCAATGCACCCCCCTCCGTTCCATGTTCGCTGCAGGCGTCCCACAGGGAGCGATGTTGGGACTGGTACATATTCACACTATTACAGGCGGTACACGGATTCGCACTCAGACTTTTGCGAATCTATGACGTGTTATGATATTGTTGTGTTTGGATCGGTCAATGAACTGTCCTCTTTCACTATTTTCAGTAAGTGATAGTTGGTGTTATGGTGTGTTAGAATTGGGATTATCTACATGTTTATTTATGTTTTGCTAAAGTAGAAAAACTAGTTTTATATTAAAATATACAAATATTGCTATTCCAAAAGAAGAACATTTGACACGTGTAGCTCTCACATCCTCATTAGTTGCTTCATAAAGGTTGTATGATGCTAGCTGTATTATGAAACGGCTCGGACCCTCAGAATAATTGGCAACCCGTTTTGTAACGTAGTAATTATGCAACTTAATTAGTGACCGGAATTATAGTTATTTGTACGGAAATTCGTGTGTGTAATTAAGGCGCTGCCCGAACGTAGGATACCGTAAACGCTCAGTTTTTTGTTGATCGTATTGGTACAAATTACAGGTCAGAAAAAGACGTGTACTTGTTCAAAGAAGAGTGTTGTGTTGGTGTGTGGCGGGGTGGTTTGTCGTCTCAATGGCCCTTCAATTTATATGTTAATGACCTCATTGGCGAGTTTAGTACCAATGAGGTCATTAACATGCATGTCGTGTTAATTGTAGATAAAAGTAACAGTTATAAAGACATAGTGCTGCTGAGTGCATCATCGGGGGTGATCGTGGTACTGCTCAAAGTATGTGAGACCTACGCTACGTCAAATATACTGCTTTATAATGCCAAAAAATGGTCTTTGCGGTCATCAGTAAGCGTCGGAAAACTACCTCGAGCTTGTCATAAGTAGTTCGTAAGACAAGAAGCTTAATGATCTCGAGCATTTTCTTATCGACCACATCAATAACTATGATAATATTGAGAGGGAGTTCAAAGTTATGACGGTCAGAAGTAAGTATTGGCACGAAGATTTGCTCGGTGTTGTGACCAAGAAAGGATCACCCTTTTTAATGCTTAATGTGAGTTTTTACATCCGTAGTCTTTGGGTTTACTGCAGGAAAGCTCGCTATATATTTTGCGCGTCTAGTATAATAATGTTGTTAGGATGCTGTTGTGACCGACTCATTTTTGCATTGTCTCAGAAATATTCACGATGGGACGAACGGGAAGGAACCGGGAGTAACGAACCCATGATGGGTTTCATGCCATCACTCATGCATGCATCCTGAGAGCTGTGGTGACTGCGACCTCCTTGGCCACCATGAGGCAAATTTTGCGAATAATTGTTGCTTAGTTTCTGGTCTTCGTCTTTAGCTTTATGTAACTAACTATATCTATATTAGTATTAATATTTATGGATCTTTTATTGAGCAGAGTTCGGGGAGGCACGCCATTGCTTCTCGTCCCACACACCGCTGTTTCTTTTTTGTCTCTGATCGATGCGTATTGCCAGTGATGGGTGATGCCTTATGGTAACAAAATGAATAGTACAACTACTATGGCACTAGAATGACAGCCTCCGTGGCGTAGCGGTAGCGAACGCAGCCGCTGCGCAAGGTGGCGCGGGTTCAATCCCCGCGCAGTACAAATATTTGTATGCATGAAAATTCATAAAAACAAATATCATTGACTATTCAAAAGCACCAACGGATGGTTAATTTGAAATAAACAATTATGATTTTGAAAATGCTTATTTGCACTGGTGTTGTCATGCCTCGGAAAACACGTTAAGCGGTTAGTCCCGATTGCCATACTATCATGTAATGGCAGTCGTTACGGATTGTTAGAGCCCTCAAAAAGTCCAACATTGGTCTAACTGCAATGCTTCGATATCGCCTTCGGGTTGTGGAGGTCAGACGGCAGTCGCTTCATGGAAAATATCGAAGTTTAGCCAAAATCAGCAGTTAGACTGGTAAAGCGGACCCCAGACTCCAGAGCTGAAAAAAGCTGCGGATGCGACTGGAATTAACGCTTAGATGATTATGATGACTATGGCACTGGAATGGTGTCGCTCAAAATGGGCGCCATTAGAAGGCTAAAAGTCAACAAAAGGGCCATCGAAAACGTTTAAACCAACGTTCATGCCGGAGGCATATCCCGAAGAACTGTCAAACTGTTCAATAGAACTCTGTAAAATTAGGAACCAAGCTTTTGAAGTAACGTAGATCGCGATAATGAACTTTCTCAATTAAACAAGTCTCTATATTGTACATTCCAATTAAGGTTATTCGTACTTTTAACCTTTAAAATCTTTATTTTATATTTCTAAGTTCAGTATACCAGACTGTGATAACCGCATTTTTCTCTGTGGTAGGCCATAACATCGGCTGCCGGCAGAAGTTACCACCCACCAGACAAAGTCTTTCCGCCAAGCGATTCGTCGTGTTCCGGCATGATGTCTGGTGAACCGGTGGCCGTACGGAGGACGGGTCTGAGCAGTTGTGTTGCGATATGTGGCGGGTACGATGCGCCAAATGTTGTTGTGTCGGGAGTTTGGTCGTGGAGAGTCTCCAGATCAATCTCCCTCTAGCGCAGCATCGTTTAGTCGTGTTGGTCTTGGCTTTAACATTGCATCGCCTCGCTCAACTGCCGTCATCCTTCCTATTCCTACGTTTTTTAAGTGAATAGGCTTAATAAACTAGTGCGTTTTACCATCAACGATTGCACTCTTGCTTGCATCACTGCTTAACATCAGGCGGGATTGCAGTCAAGCACTAGTTTATAATTATTTAAAAACAAAATAAAAGCATAACATACCGTAGGTAGTTATTTAAATTTCTTTATCCATTTTAAATAAGAATAATATCAAATAGTGTACGGAATGTATTTTCATTAAAACATAATTGTATTTTATAGGTCCTTTATTCTCATTAAAAGGCATAATGTTCTTCGTGCAAGATCCATTAGTTACGTCCATTAATTTTCCAAGATTCTAAAGGAAGCGTTCTTAGAGCCGTTGACCTAACATAACAATAGATTCAAAGTGAAAAATAAAATGTTGATACAATTCATCACGGTATTGTTAGGACCTTGGGAATATTGTCATTAATATATGTCTTTAATAAAAAAAAAATAAGACATCAAGGGTATTTAAACAGTTTTTTTTTTTAACAACTTCACTTTTGCAGCAAAGCCGGTTTGAGAAGGAAACAAACCCGTGGTCTTGACGATATTCAAGTGCAGGTACGTAACTACAGAAAGACTTTTATTTATTTACTCTGATTGACAGGTAGACTGGACTGGCTTCAAAAGGCCGAGGACAGAGTATTGTGGTTTGAACAGTGAATTGTAATTGCTAGCTCTTAATACCATATTGAATTTGTAGATGTCTCTAAATTATATTTTATAAGATATGTAGCTTGGTGACAGAAGTAGGCAGTAAGCCATATTTGTTGGAAGCAGTCTATGACCAGTGGAGCAGATGAATCATAGAGTAGAGACCGTGGTTCACCAACGCCCACCAGCTAGATGGACGAACGAAATAAAGAAAGTAGCTAATATTGATACAAAAGGATCAAGACAGGATATTATGGCGTCCCCTAAAAGGAGAATCCAGCGATCAACTGCAACAGGCTGAGTTGATAGGTAGGAAGCAATCTATAACTTTTATTATACCTTGATAACAATAGTTTGCATGCATTCGAGAACATCATAATACATTACAAATAACGATTAAATTGGTACCAAAAACAAAAAAAAAATTACACGAACTTTCTCACTTAAAACAATCGCCAGATTGCCGGCTAACTTCCAACATTTTGCAAACAGCAGTTGTTCTGAAAAGTTTTCACAAAAATATAAAATCTGTTGCCCCATTTCGACATGGATCGTCGTTTTGACAGTATTTCCGCGAATCGAGTGATGTGGATAGAAACACGATAAAAACGGGATAAAAATATGAAGCATGTGTATCGAGGTAAGTATCTTTATGCTACCCTATTAATACTATAGGGTTGCTAGTGAATAAAATGGAAAAATGGAAAATTATACATTTGAACAAGAACTTAGCTTTAGGTTTGATCTTCTTCTTCTTCTTCAGCCTATAGATGTCCACTGCTGGACAAAGGCCTTCCCCAAGGATTTCCACGCTGACCGGTCTTGCGCTGTCCGCATCCATCGGCTTCCCGCGACCTTCACCAGGTCATCGGTCCACCTCGTTGGGGGCCTCCCTACGCTGCGTCTTCCAGTACGTGGCCGCCACTCCAGAACCTTACTGCACCATCGGCCATCGGTTCTACGAACAATGTGCCCTGCCCACTGCCACTTAAGTTTAGCGGACTCGCAGAGCTATGTCGGTGACTTTGGTTCTTCTGCGGATCTCCTCATTTCTGATTCGATCACGCAGAGAAACTCCTAGCATAGCTCTTTCTATTGCCCTTTGTGTGACTCTGAGCCTTCGTATGAGGCCCATTGTGAGCGACCACGTTTCAGTTCCGTAAGTCATCACTGGCAACACACACTGGTCAAAGACTTTAGTCTTGAGACACTGTGGTATCTTGGACGACGAGAAGATGTAGCGTAGCTTCCCGAACGCTGCACAACCGAGCTGGATTCGCCGAAACACCTCTTTCTCGAAGTTGGACCTACCTAGTTGGACTGTTTGTCCCAGGTATACATACTCGTCAACAACTTCGAGTGCAGAGCAACCAACAACAATTGGAGTGGGTGCGACATGAGAGTTCGACATGATCTTCGTCTTGTCCATGTTCATTTTTAGACCCACTTGTTGGGAAGCTCTGCTGAGGTCATTGAGCATTTTGCCCAAGTCTTCCAGGGTCTCAGCCATGACCACGATATCATCTGCGAAACGGAGATTAGTGATGTACTCGATTAGGTTTGATATCACACCTAAATCTAATCTAAAACAATCAGTACATAAGAGGGTACCTTGGTTTCTAGTTAGCCAGCCGTATTAATTTGTTTTTAAATGTATTATGTAACTACTCACACTTTGGTATTTACTTTGTTATCGTTTTACCTATCGTATATCTGCATGCTTCGTCACTAGACGAGATAATTTGTACGATATATGTTGAACCGATGGCCGATGGGGCAGTAAGGTTCTGGAGTGGCGACCACGTACTGGAAAACGCAGTTTAGGGAGGCCCCCAACAAGGTGGACCTATGACCTGGTGAAGGTCGCGGGAAGCCGATGGATACGGGCAGCACAAGACCGGTCAGCGTGGAAAGCCTTAGGGGAAGGCCTTTGTCCAGCAGTGGACATCTATAGGCTGAAGAAGAAGAAGAAGAAGTGAACTGTATTATGGTATTTTTGAGAAATAAAGTTTCTTTAAACCTAAGCGCCGTCAATTCACACGTACCACAACCACACCACGTCGCAGCGACATAATGTGGTCAAGTTGTGGTTACGTGTGAATAGTGTCGCAGCGGCTTTTTGCAGTTGCGTTGTGGTAGCGACAAAATGTCGATGTGGTTGCGTTGTCGCTGTGGTAACCACGTGGTCATGTCCAAGGCGCGCGCTGTTGATGACGTCATGTCGTGGAAATGTGGTACGTGTGAATTGTAATATTCATTTTCAATACAAAATATAGGCCCGACCACATCGCGTCGTTGTGGTGTGGTTGTGGCTGTGGTGTAGTTGTGGTACGTGTGAATTGAGTCTTAATCTCGTCGGTCTAGTCACTAGACTAGTTGCGGTTGCCACCACTAGACTCTAATAGTTACAAACGCTACTGCCTGAGATTAGATTATTAGGTCAGGCAGGAGTTTTTGAATTTCGCTACTCCATGAGATTGTAAAATCGTTTCTTAAGGCGGGTTTTTGGGTTTTTGAATAAGGATTTACCAACCACAGCACATAATGTGTGCGCAGTCAATTGCAATAAGTTTGCTAGCTTGATGGTGTTTAGGGAGAAGGGGCACGGCTTATGCGGCGTATAGCTATTGAGAACTTTCGAAACACAGATGAAAATACTAATACTATGTCAACCCTACATCTAGACCATATCTTGCGAAACGCGTTGCTAATCTCCCCTCGTATTAAAACATCCCCTTGCTACCCCGGATACTTACACTGACAAGATAAAAACAACTTTATTCCTCAATTCACAACGTACATTTATAATTCGATAGAGAAACTGAGATTATATGTACAATCTATATATGCTTGTTAGACAGTTGAACGTCGAAATTAGGACGCCTATATAGTGGAGCATTTAATATTCTGTGTCAATTAGGGACTCGCTTCATTGGGTTAATAACACGTATTTAGGTGTTAAATTTGAACTTGGAATTCTACAATACAAACCATTGTTACTAGAAATTCTAAACATACGGGGTCTCCCCATAATAACTGATTTGTTCACAACCCCTGACTGGACGGTTGAAATTTCCGTAAGGAATAATGTAGGTATGTATCCTATCCCGGCAAAATTTAAAGAGCATTAACAACTAAAACACCGTTCACCCATTGATGATGGTGTTCATCATCATCATCATCATTTCAGCCGAATGACGTCCACTGCTGGACATAGGCCTCCCCCAAGGTTCTCCACGACGACTGGACCTGCGCCTCCCGCAGCCAGCGGTTTCCCGCGACCTTCACCAGGTCGTCGGTGCTCCTTGTCGGGGGCCTACCCACGCCACGTCTTCCGGTGCGATAGTGTTCAGTTGATCATAATTGATCAAAGACCCTTCAAAAGATCCATCTGATCAGTGATCACCCTTTTTTCTTTTTGTTTTGGATGAGAAAACATCAAAAGACCTCTCCCGCTACTACTAACGCCTACCTGTCAGTACCTAGATTGATCCATTTATTGCCGATTCCTATGCATTATTTAGGGGAGTTTTAATTTTGACCAACAGGTCAAAATTAAAACTCTTCTTAGCAATATTACCTATGAAGTTACGTTACTGCTGGAACACAGACCTCCTTTGTGTCAGAAGAAGTAAGCCGTAATCCAACACACGGCCTCAGAGCGGATGGGTTTAATTAATATAATCAATAAATTTTAAATTAATCTTTGTAACAAAGATGTAACTATTATAGGTTCATGTATCTGTAACAATTATGCAAACAAAGCATTGACTTTACCTTTTTTAAATAGTTATAAACTAGTGCTTCACCGCAATCCCGCCTGATGGTAAGCAGGACCGCAGGATGGAAAAGCGCGCTAGACAAAAGACTATTCACTCAAACAAAAAAAAAAAACTAAGTGAATAGTAATGAAGACGGCAGTTGAGCGAAGTGATGCAATATTACACCCAACAACATGACCAACGATGCTGGGCCAGAGGGAGATTGATCTGGAGACACTCCACGATCGAACTCCCGGCACAACAACATTTGGCGCATTGTACCCGGCACACATCGCAACACAACTGCTCAGACCCGTCCTCTGTACGCCTTCACCAGACATCATGCCGGAACACGACGAACCGCTAAGTGGCAAGACTTTGTCTGGCCTACCACCAAGCTTTTTGACTTTAATTTTTAACTAAAATTTTTTGACTTTAACTTTTATACTTTAACATTTACGGTTTGGCATGTGCCTTTGTGACTTTGACTTTGATTTTTACATTGACTTTGGCCTTTTACTTTGACATTTTACTTAGACTTTTAACTTTGAATTTGATTTTGCGTAACAGACCTTCCCAGCTATATATTACATATTAAGCATTCTACTCGATCGTAAGTGACGAAACGAACGGAAGGTGGGGTAGAATGCCCCAATATTATGCTACTCTTAAAGAAAAAGAATGTAAAAATATTTATTGTGACTCGTACAAAAATATCTCAAAACTCTCTTCCATATAGAAGCAGCTATAAAAACTAAACTTATGAATCTGCTTAGGTATAAGTACCTAATCCTAATATGGCAATAAAAGATTCATTGCATGCATGATATTAGTAACCAAAACGATTAGTTTTTGTCTAAAAAAATTGTTACATAACAGCAGTTTTGTTTGCATGAACGAAGCAGAAGCTTCTTCTACACTCTACCAGATACTTAGATTTTGCTTCTACCAAGCAAGTTCCAAGAAAACGGTAAACACTAGGATCGAGGGTAGGATTGTGTGTCGTGGACTTTTCTAGAAATAACTTTTCTAATGTCCGGTAAACTTGACGAAACGTATTTTCAGCCTAATTAGAAAAATAGTTTAGATTTTTAAACACACAACGTGTCTCTGTCTATATCTCATCCTCTGTAATACACTCGCTGACACCGTTTAGTTCAGTCAACCAGTCACCTCAAAACAGACAAAACATTCTACGTATCTAAATCATCATCATCATTATCAACCTTTTTATCGTCCCACTGCTGGGCACAGGTCTCCTCTCATACAGAGAAGGATTAAGCGTAATCACCACGCTTGCTCAATGCGGGTTGGCGATTTCAGACCTAAAGTCGAGGTTTCCTCAAGATGTTTTCTTTCACCATGTAATCAGTCATTGGTGTCCAAGATATACTTTGAAAGTACATATAACTTTAGAAAAGTTACATTGGTACTTGCCTGACCTGGAATCGAACCCGCGCACTCATACTTGAGAGGCTGGTGTTTTAACCACTAGACCACCATATCTAATTTCATTTATTCCTAGCACTGGAACGTTCTAGAAACTGGTCCACCATCAGAAAACAAATATCGTGGCTACACCCAACCGTGAGCCGTGACCGTATTCAGCCGGAAACGAATTCCAACGTGCTATTGTTTCACACAGACCCCTGAATCTTTAATGGCGACCAGCCAATCGAATACGTGGCGTTGTTGAAAAATTCACGCCTTTTACTGGTCAATACGAGAATGATTTTGAATTGGAAATGTAAAACGAAACATTCGATTGGATGTGCATCACACCGTAATATAAGTCTATTAAAATAAAACGTTTTCTCGGTGGTAGGCCATAACATCGGCTGCCGGCAGAAGTTACTACCCACCAGACAAACTGTTGCCGCCAAGCGATTCGACGTGTTCCGGCATGATGTCTGGTGAAGCCGTACGGAGGACGGGTCTGAGCAGTGGTGTTGCGATGTGTGGCGGGTCCGATGCGCCAAATGTTGTTGTGTCGGGAGTTTGGTCGTGGAGAGTCTCCAGATCAATCTCCCTCTAGCGCAGCATCGTTTGGTCGTGTTGGTCTTGGGTTTAACATTGCATCCCCTCGCTCAACTGCCGTCATCCTTCCTGTTCCTAAGTTTTTAAGTGAATAGGCTTAATAAACTAGTGCGTTTTACCATCAACGATTGCATCACTGCTTACCATCAGGCGGGATTGCAGTCAAGCACTAGTTTATAATTATTAAAAAAAAAAAGAAAATTGTATATCAGAAACCCGAAACACGGGTCCAGTATTTTTATGTAAAGAATTTATTTACGAAATTTCAAAAAGCTATCGTGAAAAATCAGAAAATTATGAGCTTGTTATGTTACCTGGTTGTCCCAACACAAATATGGGCAACGTGCCGGTTGCCCGCTCGCGCCTACAGCGGCTCCGCATGACGGAGGTCCTAAGACTCTATGATCCGCTGTGAACTGTATTCTTGCACTCAGTAACCACACTGAATTATTTTTTAAACATAACGGCACATGGCCATCATCAGAAGAAGTTGGCGCTACTAAAGCATCATCTGGGGAAGATGTCCATCATTAGAAGAAGTTAGCGGTACAAAAGTATCATCTGGGGAAGCTCCGTCTTTATTTAGCAAGGGATCCTTTGTAGGCGTAGGTTATCGGGCAAGGAGATAATCAATTATAACGATAAACTTTAAATCAAACTTTGATCACTCCAATTTTACAATAATTTTCCTAAGAAATAACGTTCCACTTGACACGAGTCGCATATTCTAGATGACCGTAGATCAGCTGTCACCAGTCCTCGTGGTTTCTTCTTTTGTGCCAGTGTCCGGTGTTACGTTTAGGAATCACTACACGATTACATTACATTTCGTTCAGAAATTAGAAAATCGATTAATCGGATAACTTAAAACTATATCGCAATCAGACGGTGCTCAGCGCCGATAAACATATTTGGGAAAAAATATAATATGGTAAAAAAAATTATTAGAATCGATTCAGTTGCTTGCTCTGAACAAAAGGTTTCCTATAGAGAAAAAATAACGTTGTTTATGGGCACACCTATGGTACGATTCACACCATCCGGCTCGCATCGGGCCGGGCCGGGCGACATTTTACAATGCGGTAAAGAACATTGAAATGTATCAACAGTTATTACAGTTCATATTTGCATGCAGCTTACGCATAGTTCGACGTTCGTTCGTTAGCGTTACCGTCCGATGGCGGTAACTATGCGTAAGCTGCATGCAAATATGAACTGTAATAACTGTTGATACATTTCAATGTTCTTTACCGCATTGCATACCGGTTGGTGTGAATCGTACCTAACACTACCTCTTGGTTAACAAACCCATTAAATAAATTACCTTTTACAAGCCTTTTTTACATATCTAAAGTTATAATAGTTATAAAAGTTTACATATCTAAGTACGTAATTTAGCACTATATGGAGGAGACCTGGTGGACAGCCTTCGTGGCGTAGTGGTAGCAGACGCGGCCGCTGCGCAAGGTGGCGCGGGTTCGATGCCCGCAACTGTGCGGGGCAAGTATTTGTATGCATGAATATGAATATTTGCACTGGTCTGGTCGTGTCTCGGAAAGCACGTTAAGCCGTTGGTCCCGGTTGCCATACGAACATCTAGTGGTAGTCGTTACGGGTTGTTGGAGCCTTCAAAAGTCCAACAATTGGTCTAACTGCAATGCTTCGATGTCGCCTTCGGGTTGTGGAGGTCAGACGGTGACTGTGTTTAACGCTGTGATGATGATGATGATGGAGGAGACTGGTTAGCAGTGGAACAAAATCGGTTATCGGGCCTGGAAATAAAGAAACTTATTTTATATCCTAGATGTACGTACCTATTACACAGATAATATTTACTTTTTACTAACTTTCCGCCCGCTGCTTCGCCCGTGTGGAGTTCGGTAATATCGCGCTTTTTAGATTTCCTTCGGGAATGTCATTTTTTTCTGGTATAAAAAGTACCCTATTATTTAATCCGGACTTCTAACTTTACGTTTGCAAAATTTCAAAGCAATCGGTTTAGTAGTTACGGCGTGAAAGCGGAACAAACAAACAAACTCACTTTCCCATTTATAATATTACTAATGATTAGTAATAATATGCACGTTCTACACTACGTATTATTAAGGAGTTAGTCAACAAATTAGAATAACCTCTTAATTATAATTCACGAAATCATGACTTATTATGAAGCAAGTAAAATTAGCGCAGATACAGTTTATTAAGCGAAGCGCGTTCCAACAATAATCCGCCATATTGTTGCCTTTAACCATCCTCTTAACAGCGGTCCGATGATGTTTAATTTTGACAGCTACTAATCAATTGCTTAGCATCTTAGCGCTAAACGCGCTAAGAATTTTGCTAATCAGTTGCTTAGCAATTGATTAAAGTTTTGTAAATAAGACTGATAATTTCCAGGGAAACGCTCTTTCGCTTGAGCATTTATAATTTCATTTGCAAAGTCGTGTCATCTACTTTTTTGTCCATAAATGATTTTAAGTGATAATCAATGCGAAATTACCTTAGTTTTATTTTGGTTACTTTACATAAAACAAGAATAGACTTAGTGTGTCGTGTTTACATTGTTAAACTTTCTTCAAATAGTATAATACTGGGTTCATGTAATTTTAGTACACAATAATCGAGTTAGCTTACAACAACATATACAATATGTAAAGAAAACCCTGTCCGATCAGTGAAGGTATTGTTAGGTATCGATAACTGATTCTGTTAATGCAAACGAAGCCGGGCTAAACTTAAAAAAAAATCCCCCCAAAAAAAAATATTATTTCGCAAAAAGCGGTAACTTAAAACATGTGCGGTAGGCCATCCAGGCGCGGACGAAGAGGGGCGGGGCACGCAGCACGCGGTCGCATCACTATTCGCTCAGAATTATACCCTCAAAAATATTGTTGTCACTTTTTAAAAATTACCAAATTTTGGGGAAGTTGGAATAAATTCGCGGGAAAAAAAGATAATTTCAAAATTCAATAGTATTTTTACTATGATGATTTAGTGAAATTTCATATGTTATTTGGTCATGTGTTTACCTAACCTTTACTATCCTTACGGGTCGGACAGGGTTTTCTTAACATATTGTATATATAATTTTAGTCCAATTTACTGTATTATTTTGCTTTAGTAAGATTTTAAGGATACCTTTGTAGATTATAAATAAATAACAGACCCCTTATTGTTCAGGAATAACATTACATTATTAAAGTACCACTGGCTGGGATTCCATTTATAGTGGGGACGCGTCTCCTTCGTCTTTTTATTAGTTATATAGTAGGTAGCGTAAATAAGACTTTATTACTTACTAGCGGCCGCGCGACTTCGTCCGCGTTTATTTATATGCTCCGCTCAAAGCCCTTCTGGATTAATAGGCTATCCCACCAAAAAAATGTTTTCAAATCGGGCCAGTCATTCTTGAGATTAGCGCGTTCAAAGAAACAAACAAATTCTTCACCTTTATATATTAGTATAGATACATAGATAAAATGGGGGAGCCCAAAGTCAAATTGAAAAACTTAAGCAGATACCTACAGAATGCCAAACGCTTTTTTGGAGTAGTTAAAAATTCGATTTCATGTTGGAAAAATAAGTTTTGCTAAGTTAAATTATTAATTATATATCACTCGTCATCGTCCACACATAATCAGCCTTATAATGTTCCCACTCCTGAGACACAGACCTCCTCCCGGTGAGAGGGATTGGGCCGTAATCTACCACGCGGGCCCAGTGAGGGTTGGTGGATGTCACGTGTCTTCGAAGTTTTGCCTCTAGGAAGTTTTACCACGATGTTACCTGCACCGTTTCGGGAGCAGTGGTGATGAAAATATTTATACAAAGTAAAGCGCCTGACGTGGTCCGACCCCATGAACTATAACTTGTTAGTTGCAGCCGATACCACTAGGCAACCACTGCACACCTATATATAGGATATAGGTAAGCCTCTCCTATTGGTACGTCATTCAACTTGATTATCGACAAATCTCATCCAACTGCTACCTTGGTCTAATCACTTCTTCTTCTTCTTCTTCTTCAGCCTATAGATGTCCACTGCTGGACAAAGGCCTCCCCCAAGGCTTTCCACGCCGACCGGTCTTGTGCTGCCCGCATCCATCGGCTTCCCGCGACCTTCACCAGGGCATCGATCCACCTTGTTATCTAATCACTAATGAAATGTTATTTCTTCTCCATTTTTATTTTAGGCTATTTACACAGTACACTACTCATAGATAGTAGTAGGTAATTAACTACACAGTAACCTGGGAATCCATAATTAATAAACAAAAAGGATACATTTTAAGCATATATTTTCACGACAATTCAATTTGTTTTTGTATTCACTAACATAGCGTGCCATGCTTGTATTAATATGCTACAAGATGTTTTTATTACCGACAAGTACCTATTTGTAATATCGTGTGGAATTTATTTCGCTGTTATAAATTTACCACACAACAACGTAAATTACATAAACTGCAGCGGAAACGTGGACGTTACGAGAACTGGAAAAGAAAAAGATAGACGCTCTACAAATGTGGTGTTGGAGAAGAATGCTTGGGGTATCATGCACCGAATTTAGAACAAACGCTTCTATACTCCAAGAGGCCGGCATCAAACAGTGTCTTTCAGAATTAGTACAGTCCCGTATATTCGGATTTTTTGGTCACGTGTCAAGGCGCAACAATAACTCCATAGAACGTTTGGTCGTCCAGGGCAGAGTAGAGGGGAATAGACCTCGTGGAAGGTCACCGATGAGGTGGAACGTCCAATTCAATTCGGCAGTGGTGGGGACCTGTTAATGAATGCTTCATCTCCATGGAGAGAGATCGTGCGGCGTGCAACAGCAACGTCTTGAATTCGGTCATAGTGACCACGACCGTTCTGTCAATAGCGAAGCGAAGGTCAAGAACGTAAATAAAAGTGTCACGGTGCTTAAGTTTGTCATAGAACCTTAAATAATTATTAAAATTAAAAACAATAAAATGCATGCTATGGTGTGACAAGCGGTCGCCTCTTCGAAAATTCATTTGTTGGCAATGCTGCTCGATAAAACAAAATTTCTGCCAATGTGGTTGTAAGTTCACAAATTAACATACATTCTCAGGTCTACGTTCAAAACATGGCGGATTTAATGTCAGGATGACCTTTGAATGAATTATTTTAACAGTTTTTAGGGTTCCGTACCTCAAAAGGTAAAAACGGAACCCTTATAGGATCACTTTGTTGTCCGTCTGTCTGTCTGTCAAGACCCTTTATCTCAAGAACGCGTTTACGTATCAAGCTGAAATTCACACGAAATACTCAGGTCTATTGTCCCTTCAAGCTGTGAAAATATCAAACTTCTAAGCCAAGCCAATCAAAAGATACAGCCGATTATGTCGATATTTTCAACAAATTTTCGACACTCGCAAAGGAATCAAAACCTACAGGATACTTTCCGTAACCTCAGAATCTTGAAATTTGGCATGAAGCACTGTCATATAATGCAAATATAGGAAAAATTGCGTAAATCACATTTTTTTAGTTATTTATTATAATAAAAATATTTTAATAAAATGAAACTTACTACCTTATTTCTCACGAACGAATAAAGGTATCAAATTGAAATTTATACCAAATACCTAGGTCTATTGTCCCTTTAAGCAGTAAAAATATCAAACTTCTAAGTTAACGCGATCAAAAGATACTATGTTTGTATGGCGGAACCCTCGGTGTGCGAGTCCGACCCGCACTTGGCCGGTTTTTTTTCCTTTAACCGGTTGAATGTGATCAAAATTATAGAACTAATTAATTATTTCTTACTGACACCATTTTATCTCTCGTGGATCCACGTTCCGGATAATATAAAAATATTAAAATCAAAAGCTAATAATATTGGTTGAACGAAAAAATTAGAAAGCAGGACATTACACACGTTTGTTTATTGGTTCTGGAGTCCGGAAGACGTAGCGTAGGGAGGCCCCTAATAAGGTGGACCGATGACCTGGTGAAGGTCGCGAGAAGCCGATGGATGCGGGCAGCACAAGACCGGTAATCGTGAAAACCTTGGAGGAGGCCTTTGTCCATCAGTGGACCTCTATAGGCTGAAGAAGAAGAAGAAGAAGTAAAAATTAGCTTAAGAAGAACTAAACTAAAATCTCCTGATACTAAAATTGTATTAAGAAGAAATATTAGGATTCAAATCCAACGATTCATAAAATTTCTTAAGCTGAACATAACGGCTTCACCGTACCTTTCATTAAATCTTTTGTGGGGGTCGTAACTTAGTTACAAATACACGAGTTGTTTGATTAGCCTTCCGCTCTGGGGGTTGAATAAGGATGAAATGGACTCGAAAATTATCGTTTTAAACCCTGTTAGAAGTCCCTTGTGGGAAGGTTCAGACAGTGAGAAACTACTCGTCATAGTCAATTATTATCTTAATACATCTTTCGTTTATGATCGTGTCTTCCTTATTGGTACATGTTTGTTTGTTTTTAACTCACTAAGTTTTAGGCTTAGTTTTTATTTAGCACTAGCTTTCCGCCCGCGGCTTCGCCCGCATGGAGTTTGGTTATATCGGGCTTTTTAAATTTCCCTCCGGAATATCAAATTTTTGCGGGATAAAAAGTACCCTATTATTTATCCGAACTTCTAACTTTAGATTTGCAAAATTTCAAAACAATCGTTTCAGTAGTTATGGCGTGAAAGCGGAACAAACAAACAAACTCACTTTCCCATTTATAATATTCGTAAGCATTTAGTTTTATTTGAAATTGTTTGTAACACATTTAGTTTTTAGATTAGTTTACTTTGTTTTGTTTTATTTTTTTCTTTTATTTACATAAAGCTGTTCTTGTTAGCTTCATTTCTTACGATAATAAGTATAATAACTTACTGAGAGGTATGGCGCTGCACGCCGAGATTTCACCTAGTACGATTGCAGATATTCTTATTTTGTAGTGTATATATTATATAGCTTACCATAGTAAGCTATAGACATATCTCATGGTGTTTTGTACTATGGATTTTTTTGGTAAATAAATAAATATGTATTTTCTTTATACGAAACCTGAATATAGTTTGTTCAGAATAAGCAACTGAATCGATTACAATCATTTTTACACCATGTTATATTTTTTCTTAAATACATTTAGAAGTGGTTGCAGTGTGGTTACCAAGCGCGCAGTTCATGGTAGATCATAGTATGTACTAGCATATATCTATGATGATGATGATATATTATATGATATCAAACGATATTGGAAGGGTTTTTTAATCCTATCTCTTTGTGTTAGGAAGTTATGAGGAAAAACACCACCTGTGATAGGCTACTATCATACTAGTCGCACAGAGATATTGAAGAGATTTATCGGATTTTGGCAAGTAACGTGACGGGTAACTAGTAGTTATTAACGTATGTAGTGTGCTGCCACGTTTGTTATGATTTTATTTTATGAAACACACGAAACCGAAAATTTGGTACCAATTTTTTGAGTATTTTATTTTGAGTTGAAACCCTTCCGATATCGTTTGATATCATCTAAAGATGCCATGCCCTTGGTATGTATATACCCTTTTTGTTACACGTTGTATATATAATACATATGTACCGGTAGTATACAGCATCATGTAAAAATACAAATTAAATACAAGTTCGGATTTTTCCTAATAAAAAGGACATAGAAAGGAAAAGGATGCACAAAATTTGCATTTAGCTATTTCTATTTCCATATTTTTTTAGAACACTTCTTTTTAACCTGTCAATGCTACCCACATTTTTCACAATTTCTTTGACATTGATCGTCGCTGATGGGTTTATGATTTGTGACTAGATTTCGTAGGATTTATAACTACGACAGGTTTGTTTCAGATAAGCTAGAGGTCGTGTAAAAAAAAAATAATAAAGTAAAACCAACAAGGAAAAAGAGAAAACACTATATTATATATATTTTTTTTTGTAATAATTATAAACTACTGCTTGATCACAATCCCGCCTGATGGTAAGCAGTGATGCAATCGTTGATGATAAAGCGCGCTAGTTTAATAAGCCCATTCACTCAAAAAACTGAGTGAATAAGATGGAAGACGGCAGTTGAGCGAGGTGATGCAATTTTAAACTCAACAACACGACCAACGATGCTGCGACAGAGGGAGATTGATCTGGAAACCCTCCACGACCAAACTCCCGACATAACAACATTTGGCGCATCGTACCCGGCACACATCGTAACACAGCTGCTCAGACCCGTCCTCCGTAAGTTAATTAAATTATTATTTTTAATTTTCATATTTATTTTGCTGATTGTTCGGATTATGTTAAGCTATTTTTGAGGCAAAATTTAAGTAGGCAGGTAGGTAGGTACAAAGTACCGGGCGGGCCACTGTCAGCATCTCATGCACGACACGACGAATCGCTTGATCGCGAAATGCTACTATAATAGTATCGATAATTCAGTCAGAATTTTCAATACTATTAGCATTTGTCCAGCAGCGGACCTCTATAGGCTGAAGAAAAAGACGAAGACGGATTAATATTAATCCGTCTTCTTCTTTTTCTTTAGTAACTAGGTACTATATAGTAGTTCTTTGGTTTGGTTAGGTCATCATCCTTCTCCTGCCCTTATCCCAATTTATTTGGGGTCGGCGCAACATGTCTTTTTCTTCCATGCATCCCTATCAGAAACCATCTCGGCAGTCACCCCCTTCTTAGCCATATCATCCTTCACACATTCCATCCATCGTGTCTTTGGTCTTCCCCTACTCTTATAGCCATCAACATTCATAATTAAGACTCTCCTCACGACATTCTCCTCAGTTCTCCGTAACACATGCCCGTACCATGACAACCGATTTCCACACAACTTTTCAGCTACCGGTGCCACTTTCAGACTTCCTCTTATGTACTCATTTCTTATTCTATCCATTCGTGTAACACCACACATCCCTCTTAGCATTCTCATCTCGGCTGCATGCAATTGCCTTTCATTCATCCCTTTCGTAGCCCAACATTCTGATCCATACAAGACAGCAGGTCGGATCATGGTTTTATATATTTTCCCCATAAGTTTAAGGGGAATGCGGGAGTCGCAAATTGTTCCCGTGACCTGCCGCCATTTCATCCACCCAGTGTTAATTCTGTGCTTAATCGTCCGATCTATTTCGCCATCGCTTTGCACGAGTGAACCGAGATACCGAAAGTCGGAGCAGATTGGTAGGAGTGCGCCATCAAGGGCTATGGCTCCAGAAGTGGAGAGACCGCCGAAATCGCAGAACATATATTCGGTTTTGGTTCTGCTGATTTTCAAGCCAACATTCTCCAGCTTCTGTTGCCATTTCTCCAATCTGCTCTGGATCTCAGGTCCATCTTCACCGACGAGAACAATGTCATCGGCGAACAGCATGCACCAGGGTGCCTCCTCCTGGATGTCCGACGTAAGAGCGTCCATAATCAACAGGAAGAGGTACGGACTTAAAGCCGATCCCTGGTGCAAGCCTACCGCCACACTGAACTCGTCGGTATTGCCAGCAGCCGACCGGACGTAGGTACGAGATCGACTGTACATAGCACGAATTAACTCTACATACTTCCCAGGCAAACCTTTCTCTTTCAGGGCCCACCACAGCACATCACGAGGTACCCTATCATACGCTTTCTCCAGATCAATGAACACCATGTGCAAGTTCTTGTGTGCACGTCTGTATTTCTCGCACACTTGGCGGAGTGCAAAAGTGGCGTCCATTGTTCCTCGACCTGGCATAAACCCAAACTGGTTTGGGGTAATCTCACTCTCCTCTCGCAATCTTTTCTCAATCACTTTCTCCCATACCTTCATACTATGTGACATGAGCTTTATCCCTCGATAGTTGTTACAGTCCTGTACATCACCTTTATTCTTAAAGATGGGCACTAGTGAACTATTGCACCATTCTTGTGGGATCTCTCCTTCATGCAACAACTTATTGAAGAATAAAGTCAGCCACATACATCCATCTCCTTTTAAACACTTCCATACTTCTACTGGTATATCATCTGGGCCCATAGCTTTTCCATTTTTCATACCTTGAACTGCTATTCTTACTTCATCCATGCTAATTTCTCTTACTAAACCCATATTCTCTTGTACCTCTTTGAGCACGCCACTCCATTTATTCTCTTCGTTCATTAGCTTTTCAAAATAAACCTTCCATCGCTCTTTTATTTCGTCATCCCTGGACAGAACCTTACCAGCATCGTCTTTCATACATTTGATATTACTTATATCTCTCGTTCTCCTTTCTCTTGCTTTTGTAATCCGGTAGAGCTCCTTCTGGCCTCTAGGGCTGTCCAGTGAGTCATACAACTTCTCCTGCGCCTTAGCCCTCGAAACTGCTACCGCCTTTTTTGCCTTCCTTTTCCATTCATTATAAATCTTCATCTTGTCCTCTTTTAAACTATCATTCCCGTTTTCTACACCTTGCCATTCTTTAAAAGCTATTTTCTTTTCTTTGAGTATCTTTTGCACATCTTCATTCCACCACCATGTGTCCTTTTCTATCACACCTTTCCCTTTGGATTCTCCAAACGCATCTTTAGCTACTCTCCTTATATAGTCCGCCATCTCTTTCCAACATTCATTCACAGATTTTCCTTCCATATCCCCCATTTCAATCATCTTATCTACCACTTGGCTCTTAAACACACTAGCATATTCCTCTTTTTCTATCATACGCCATCTAGTTCTGGGCGAGGGCCGTTCCTTGTTCTTTCTGGATGAGACACTGACTTTTACGTCCATTATCAATAGTCTATGTTGTGAGACTAAGTCTTCACCTGGTAGCACTTTACAGTTTTTGACACTTTTAAGACTGTTTCGTCTTACTAAAAAGTAATCGATTTGTGTCGCGTGGCGGCCGCTTTTATAGCTTATGAGATGCTCATTTTGTTTTTTGAACCACGTATTTGTTATTGCCAGGTTAAAGGCCGTAGCAGCTTGCAGTAGTATCTCACCATCAGTGTTACGGTCTCCGTATCCCCAACCGCCATGCACTCTTTCATATCCATCCTTCTGCTTTCCCGCATGCCCGTTAAAGTCACCCCCAACATACACTTCTTCACTATCTTGCACATCCATCATCACACAATCGAAGTCCTTCCAGAACTTCTCTTTTATACTTTCCTCACACCCTGACTGGGGTGCGTACACACTAACTATATTTACAACCATACTCTCCACAATCACTTAGGTGATTGCATTCGGTTAGGTATTCTAACCGAATATAATCACAATTTAATTTTTTTTCTGTAACTTTTGTTTATGTCAATACAGAGTTAATTTACTGATATGAAATGACAATTCTGCTCAATCAAAGATAGAATAGGCCTATTTCATTAATATAATCTCGAGCACCCTTATCGGTATCATAGCACTAGACTGTAAATTAGAAATGCAATCAAATGCTGATTGACTGAACACTGACTGATTCGAGGAGGATTATATGTATTGTATACAGCTACAGTAAAATCATGGAATATACCCACTACAGCATCATCTCAGCGTTAATCCCAGTCGCATCCGTACCTTTCAGCTTTGGAGTCTGGGGTCCGCTTAACCAGTCTAACTGCTGATTTTGACTAAACTTCGATATTTTCCGTGAAGCGACTGCCGTCTGACCTCCACAACCTGAAGGCGATATCTAAGCATTGCAGTTAGACCAATTGCTAGACTTTTGAGGGCTCCAACAACCCATAACGACTGCCACTAGATGTTCGTATGGCAACCGGGACCAACGGCCTAGCGTGCTTTCCGAGGCACGACCAGACCAGTGCAAATACTCATATTCATGCATACAAATATTTGCACTGTGCGGGGATCGAACCCGCGCCTCCTTGCGCAACGGCCGCGTTCGCTACCGCTACGCCACGGAGGCTGTCACTGAATATACCCACTACATAAAACGTAAAGTCTCGAAAGAGGATGATATTCTCTTAGCTTTTACGAGTATATATCCTGTTTTTCTTTTTTATATTCCTGTTTGTGTAAAATATTCTCTCGCAATGTAGATTTACTTTTAGATATTTTTTTTTATTGTACTGGTTCAATGCCATTTACAATTGGGTTGTATAACAATAATTTAATGGCCATCAGATACATTTATAAAAAATATTGTACACGAATTTTTTCTTTAATTCAAATACTCAGGAAGATATTATATTGATTTGAAATGTCGCATGACGTCACGCCGTGGTACAAAATATTCCACGGCGTGACGTAATTAGCCCCCACTCCGTAACTTTAATATGCTATATGTCAGTAGTTTTTGGTAATTTCGACAAAATAAAAAATACGTATTTTTTGACTAATTATTTTTTTGATTTTCATACCTTGGATACATCCCTATTGTTTGCTGCACGGGGTAACGTCATTACGTCGTCGCCGACTGTCGCTGTAAGCCAGCGCTGGGCTTCGTTTTGCACAGGGTCGCAGCACCACTCCCAGCATAATGGTCAGCGACAGCCGTTTTGCGTGAATGTGACGCATGTTCTCTCAACCATTTCTTATTATTTTTGTTTTCATAATTTTTTGCGTCATGTATCTTTTTTCTTTCATTATTTCATATAATGTAACGTAATGGATTAAGAAGGTGGATGGGACGTACTAGATGCAGGAGACGGAGGACAGGGCGTTGTGGCACATCCTGGGAGAGGCCTAAGAATAGCAGTGGACTGGAACACGCTGAGTTGATCAGTTGGTACACTATAACACACTATCCCAGCATATCCCATGACGTGTTCTCCCGGCAGTCAATTCTGTTAACACCGGATATCCGGCTCTCTGTTTATGCAACACAGGTACCTACTTCTCGAAGCACCCATGCCCCAAGAGCATCTATGTCACCCGGAACGTCAGCGAGCCGTATCTTCTTTTCAGCCAGTCCGCCAGTGAAATCTGGATCGCTCAGTGGTGACGAGCTATTCCATCACCAGGACCTCCAGGATAGAGCGCTCACCCCGCGCCCGCGCATTGTCTCGTCTCCGAAACAGTGATGCGAGGACTTTCACCTCCAGGTCCCAGGGCGGGGAGCCAGTACGCAGCCAGTACGCAGACTGCCTCATTGGAAATCGTGCGATACTTCCTTTTATGAGTCTGACGGCCATTGCAGGCTGAGGTCTTCGCAGTATCACGATGCTGCAGGCCATCTAGTCAGAGGCACACACTGGGGCCCCCTCAGGGCCTACAGGGCCATCGATTACACAGTCTCCACGTAGAGCCGCCTACACGCGGTTGGGCCCCCCAGATTAGGAAGCATCGTTGATACCTCCCCAGTTGCGTCCAAAACTTTGGAACCAGCAGCCTCTCTCGACCTCCACGCAGTCCCGCTTTCGTCATCAACCCCTTAGGCGATTATCACAAAATCAAAATCAAAAGCCATTTATTCAAATTAGGCTGAGAATCAGCATTTTTTGAATGTCAATATTACCTACATAAGACAGTCCCTTCAAACGCCCACCCATCGACACTTCCTAGTGCTTTCGTTGGGAAGAAGAAGTGGCGAAACAAACTCCCCAGCAGCACAGCTGTATGTTCATTTAAAAAAAGAAACACATGACTTTATACAATACTATACACCACGCAGCGTAGCACGTAAATGCTTGTATTAACATTGCTAGTACCTCCACTTGTATAGAAAGCACACACAGTTGAACACGGAAAATGCATCCTTGATAGCATTGTATTATAAATTTAATTTAAAAAGAAACTACTTAAAATACGACGTTGCCAGCCCGCGTGGTGTCAATTTTATTTCACTAAACCTGCAAATTCATCAAAACTATTAAGAGGGGACTCCAGTGCCAAGGAATTTGAAAAATAGTTTTTTGAAGAAACTATTGCCATTGCATCGTTTCCAACCTCTTCCCGGAAAGTGCGAAAGAGACAGTAGCGGCTAAGGCCGATTTTACCTACGAAAACGATGACCAAAACACGTTTCGTATGCCGCTGTTTTCTTTTTCAAACACGCCAGATCTCAATAATTTTCATATCAATTAAGAGGAAAAGTGTACCTATGCTTCTATTGTTTTCTTTTCTGTCCGAAACTTAGCACATTTTTCAAATAGTCGTCTGAACATCGCAGTAAAAATGGGTTATCTTTCGGGATTTTGAAATATCATATTTCTTTTATCAAATCAAATGATAGGGGCACGTATTATCAACGTGTAAAATTGTAGAAAAAAAAATGCTCTAAAAGCGTTATCCACGAAGGAAACAGCGGAAGACGTGTGTATAGAGAAAGCGATACTAGAGTCCCCTCTTAAACTGTCAAAAAAAGTTCCCTTGTTAAGACTTTGTTACTTAATAATTTACTGACAGAACTGCGTCCCAAGCGGTTATTTTACGATGGAGGGTAGTCTAGACTGTTCTTAAAATCGTATTAGCTTGTTTGTTTTTATTATTTTCTCCTCTAAACGTGGCCATTCATTTTCACGAGTCTCCTGTGACCGTTGTTTAAAACTCAATTACTTTGGATCATGTCGTTATAAAGTTAAATTTTTAGGAGCTAAGAAATGTATAGCCACTGGATATTTGTGATACTTCTGGTAGGTAATTATTTTGTTTAAATGTGATGATGTCAACAGGCCTGTAGTGAAAATAAATATTGGAGGGGCCAAGTGGCTTCGCGGGATTTAATATACCTTCCTTCGATCTGGACTGTAATTTGTAAATTAGTTGAAAAGAAAGATGGCGTCACTGTCGCGCTATAAACTCTTAACCTAAGAATGGGTTTTGGAGTATCATGCACCTTACCTCTCTTCACGAGCTGTTCCGTCGTCTCGTAGGAGTTCGATCAGTCCACTCTGTCTTCGACGGTTCTTCACCCTCGCAGTTCGGCACAAGCTCAACAAAAACACACGTGGTTATCAAGTTCCCCGCTAACAGCTTCGGTTTCCTTTCTTGAAGCCACAAAGACACGTCTCCAATTGAGCGGGTGGCCGCTTCCGCTACCGCTACGCAACGGAGGCTGTCAAACTAAACTAAATACTTTGCCTGCACAAATTAATACCGATCGGCCAACGAACGTATTGAAAACGGTGGGACATTTTACGCTCTTATTTTCGCTCACCCTTAGTCCAAAGAGTTAGAGACGAACAAACAAACAAGCAAACATTCAAGTGTAGCTATTAAAAAACATGTAAAAATAAAACGGCATTCAGTATATTTTTTAAGTCTCCCCAAGTGATATGCCCAACGGTCTTTTCTCTGCCCACACCATGATCTATTGCAGACAGTAAAAAAAAAAAGAAAGCCTTTTATTTTTTGCTTTCCATATAACAATTACAATAACAGTGAGCTTTTTTTGTAAATAATGTGTTTATGATTAGCAAATAATTATATAGTAATAGAAATATATTAAAATCCACTACATTTATAAAATTTCTCTTTAAAAATATATTAATAAGATTAATTAATTTATGGTGTACTAGCTTTCCACCCGCGGCTTCGCCCGCGTGGAGTTCGGTTATATCGCACTTTTTAGATTGCCCTAGGGAATATTAAATTTTTCCGGGATAAAAAGTACCTTATGATTTAATCCGGACATCTAATTTTGCATCTGCAGAATTTCAAAGCAATCGGTTCAGTAGTTACGGCGTGAAAGCGGAACAAACAAACAAACCAACAAACTCACTTTCTGATTTATAATATTACTAAGGATTTGACTTTAATGTTGTACCTAATTGACATAGTAACTTTTTTTTTTCCCTTCAGCCACTTTCCACCCTTACATTGTTAACACCACTACGATCCGGACGAAGAGTTTCGCTTCCCCTTTTATACCGCGTACATCGAGGGACTGGAACAATTTGCCAGCGGCGGTGTTTCCGTTACACTACAATTTGAGTGTCTTCAAGGCTAGAGTGAATAGGCTCTTAATAAACTAGCGCACTTTAGCATCAACGATCGCATCACTGCTTACCATTAGGTGGGATTGCGATCAAGCGCTAGTTCATAAATTATAAAAATCTTTTTAAAAAAAAACCTCCATGAAAGGCCTCCTCAAGAGAAGACCAGTACTGTCTTTTCTCTGCCGCTCGTGATCAATGGGTACCTACTACTTTTATGATATCGTCTGCGCAGTGGGCTTTTGGTCTTCCTCTCCTCTTTCGTCTCTCTTGTCCATTGATAATTATCGCTTAGCCTCGCTACGTGTCCAGTCCATTACCAACTGATCTATTGTGAGTGATTGAGAGCGTCAATCAAAATCATCAAAAATCATCAATCAAACAAGTGTGGCGGATCCTTTGGATATTCCTCATTTTCAGAATGCTCCTCTCCATACTCCTTTGGCTGGATATAATTTTATTCATCGAAAGTCATGAACACCTGCCTTATCTTCTCATTAAAATACGTCTGCCAAACTTGTAAATAAACAGAAACGTAATAAATAAAATTATAAATAAAAATATGTCTAGCTTAAGGATCTATTGCAGTGTCAAGATAAAAAAAAATCATTCTTTTTATTTGTATCGCATTTTTTTAATTCACCGCTGAGAAAAAACCTCTTTATTCTTTTTCCACCTCTCTGTCCAGCACCCTAATTGCGTAACACACAACTAGTAGCCATGGGTTTCATTTTGACAGTTCCATAATATTCATTGCGTTATACAATATGTAAAGAAAACCCTGTCCGAACCGTGAAGGTATTGTTAGAAATCGATAACAGATTCTACTAATGCCAACAAAGCCTGGCTAAACTTGAAAAAAAAAAACCCTAAAAAATAAATATTATTTCGCAAAAGGAAACTTTCATGGCAATTCATGCGCGGGCGAGGGGGGGCAGGGCACGCGGTTAAACAAAATGCCGCCAGTATTGTACATTCATTCATACAAGGTATCTATCAAAAATGGTGTGGTCACTTTTTTTCCCTCAGTGATGATTGATGATTTTGAAACAGATAAAGATAGACGAAACTTCGTTTCCTCTCTTTTTATATTAATTAATAAATAAGAATATTAATAATTATTATCTAAAGTTATTTATGTCAAGATCGCTACTCTTGATAACGTGGTATTAAAATGAAAATTTGTTACCTTGGAATCGAAGATTTATTATTTTCTCAAGTACCTACCCAATTATTTATTTTATATATATTTATACTAGCTTTCCGCCCGCGGCTTCGCCCGCGTAAATTTCGGTTATATCGCGCTTTTTAGATTTCCCTCGGGAACATCAATTTTTTCCGGGATAAAAGGTAGCTTATGTCCTTTCTCAGGGTCTAAAGATTGTGTGCTTTCCGCCCGCGTCTTCGCCCGCGTGGTGTTCGGTTATATCGCGGTTTTTAGATTTCCCTCGGGAATATCAATTTTTTCCGGGATAACAGGTAGCCTATGTTTTTTCTCAGGGTCCAAAGATTGTCTGTGCCAAATTTCATCAAAATCGGTTCGGAGGTTTAGGCGGGAAAGCGTAACAGACAGACAGACAGGCAGACAGAGTTACTTTCGCATTTATAATATTAGTATGGATGGGTATGAGCATCCAGCCTCTGAAGTATGGGTGTGCGGGTTCGATTCCACGTCAGGCAAGTACCAATGTAACTTTTCTAAAGTTATATGTAATTTCTAAGTATATCTTGGATACCAATGACTGATTACAAGATGAAGGAAAACATATTGAGGAATCCGAGACTTTAAGTCTGAACTCGCCAATCCGCATTGAGCAAGCGTGGTGATTACGCTCAATCCTTCTCTATATGAGAGGAGACCTGTGCCCAGCAGTGGGATGATAAAAAAGGTTGATGATGCTGATGGGTGAGAAGTAATAACAGGCTCCATGGGGAGATCAATCACGTTAAGTTACGCTTGCCAAGATTATTCCTTGGATAGCTGACCTTCTTCACATATTAAGACCCTTACGCGTCTAGGATAGCATGTTAAACCAGTGGGCTCGGCTGTATTTCGTGGATCTTTGATAGTTGACGGATTTTCAGGAGCCCGAATCTCTAAAATTCATGCTTACTAAGGGATATTTTATTACCTACTAGCGGCCACGCGCGACTTTGTCCGCGTTTTTTATATGTTCCGCTCGTATTGATCACAGCGTGATGTTATATAGCCCAAAGCCTTCCTGGATTAATGGGCTATCCAATACAAAAACAATTTTTCAAGTATCCATAGCCAGTATTTCCTGAGATTAGCACGTTCAAACAAACAAACTCTTCAACTTTATAAATTAGTATAGATTAACCAAGTTGTATAGATCAGATAAGCAGCCGCTCCATGTAAAAAGTTGGTACAGCTGTTTCCGTTTAGACTGGAAACCAATTATAACGTAGTCAGGAAAAGGCTAGGCAGGTGTTTGTGTGTTTCTTTGTTTGTTTGTTTGAACGCGCTAATCTCAGGAAGTACTGGTCCGATTTGAAAAAATATTTTTGCGTTGGATAGCCCTTTAATCCGGGAAGGCTTTAGGCTATATAACATCACGCTCTGACCAACAGGAGCAGGGCATATAACATATCGAAACCTCCGCGGGTGGCAGGTCGAAGCTAGTATTTTATAATTATCTTGCTGTGACGAAAAGGGTCTGAGGAATTAGAATCACTGATTAGACCGTTAGCAAATTAGCTTCAAACTAAATTTCAAAGTCCAAAGTTATAAGGGTTAGCTACAGCTCAGAAATGAAAAGGGTTCGCAATAAAACTGAACACGTTAGGTACTTATACAAGAACAAGTTTATTGTCTTTTCCACATCACTCGAATAACAGGAAATTACATACCAATACTTTTTTGCTAAAACTCTGGTTAAGAAACCAGAGTTTTAGCAAGGAAGTATTGGTATGTATGTGTTTTGGGGGTAAGACTTATAAGAATAGGTCTTACCCCCAAAACCAAAGTAATATCGGTGGTAGGCCATAACATCGGACGCCGGCAGATGTTATCACCCACCAGACAAAGTCTCACCGCGAAGCGATTTGTCGTGTTCCGGCATGATGTCAGGTGAAACCGTACGGAGGGCGGATCTGAGCAGTCGTGTTGCGATGTGTGCCGGGTACGATGCGCCAAATGTTGTTGTGTCGGGAGCTTGGTCGTGGAGGGTCTCCAGATCAATCTCCCTCTGGCGCAACATAATTGGCCGTGTTGTTGGGTTTAATATTGCTCAACTGTCGTCTTCCTTCCTATTCACTCAGTTATTTTTGAGTGAATAGGCTTAATAAACTAGCGCACTTTACCATCAATGACTTCATCACTGCTTACCATCAGGCGGGATTATTCTTCTATCCTTCTCTTAATGAAATAGATAAAAAAAGACGCAATGAACTTAAAATTAGTTTAGTTTGTGAACAAATGAATCGGCGCCATTGTCTCTCAGACACCAAGAGTTCCTTATAATAATAATAATAATTTATTTCAGGTAAGATACCCATAATTTCACATAAGTAAATACAAACACACAGCAGACATGAAACACAAACTAATAAAATAAAAATATACTAAAGAGCTTTCATTAAATCATAACTACACAATAATTTATAGTTGACACCGCATTAAATACATAAATAATAAAATTAAATCCATGGTAGAAAATTTCAAGAATTATGATATGTCAGAATCAATAAAAAAACAAAATGTAAAATTCAAAAATGAAATAAAGAGCCAAAATCAAAAATAAAGAGGCATTCCACGAAGCACAGCCAAACGAAGCACAGCCAGAGGAAGCGCATCTAACGTATTCCACTAAGCACACCCGTAGCTGGGCTTCAAATAATAATATTAAAATAATTAATTTTTTATTCCACGAAGCACACCTATGAAATATCACTCGCATAGTGCGGGGACAATGAAATAAAAATATCGATAGAAGAAAATATTTATTATTTAAAAGACGAACTTAAATTTCTAACATCTTTCAGTTTCATTATAATAATGTGTGTGTGTGTGTGTGTGTGTGTGTGTGTGTGTGTGTGTGTGTGTGTGTGTGTGTGTGTGTGTGTGGTGTGTGTGTGTGTGCGGTAAAACAAACTGTGATTTTTAATGTTAAAGTAGAGTATTTTTATTATTCATTAATAGGTAGTTATAAGAAATTTTCAACATAGATCTCTATGTAAAACAATATTTAAAATGTTTTTGATATTTTTCCAAGTTTTTATTGAAATTAGGAAACAATCTGTGATTTTAAATAGTAAGAATGTCAATATGACCACACACACACACACACACACACACACACACACACACACACACACACACACACACACACACACACCACACCACCCACACACACCACACACACACACACACACACATTATTATAATGAAACTGAAAGATGTTAGAAATTTAAGTTCGTCTTTTAAATAATAAATATTTTCTTCTATCGATATTTTTATTTCATTGTCCTCGCACTATGCGAGTGATATTTCATAGGTGTGCTTCGTGGAATAGAAAATTAATTATTTTAATATTATTATTTGAAGCCCAGCTACGGGTGTGCTTAGTGGAATACGTTAGATGCGCTTCCTCTGGCTGTGCTTCGTTTGGCTGTGCTTCGTGGAATGCCTCAAAATAAAATGTCAAGTTTAAAAATAAAATAAAATGTCAAATTTAAACTGGGTAGGTAAATTAATTACAAAGGCTAGACGGAGCCCACCAGTCAAGAGAATACAAAATACGCCTTTGTCCAGTGCTCCATAAAAATGCAGTCTGCACACACACAACACACTACAACTGTTTGGTAATAGTATACCGATATTTCTCCAATAGCTGGACCGCGTTGCTTATGGTGGGTCTACACGATACCAACTTCACACGGACTTTCATAGAATTTTGTCGGCGCAACAAATCGGTGCAAACAAAAGTCTGTATAATAGAAAAGTCTGAGTGAAAAAAAAACTTTTTTACAAAAAAACAACCGACTTCTAAAAACCACTACAAAGTGAAAAATAACTAATTTCGGAAGTCGGTGTCTTTGGTTTTTGTATAGGTATTAGTTTTTGACACCGACTTCCGAAATTAGTTATTTTTCACTTTGTAGTGGTTTTTAGAAGTCGGTTGTTTTTTTGTAAAAAAGTTTTTATTTTACACTTTTTAGTTGTGAAAAGTAGGTACTATGTATTCAGTTACATCCGGTCAGACTGGAAGCTGAAGCAAATATAGTTGGGAAGTACTGCAGAACATTATTTTAACCCAATGGGTGAAAAGTTCTCATCAATATAAACAAATTAAAACCAAACACAAAGTAGGTACTGCAAACCGTTGAGGAGTTCCCGAAACTGGCCTTTGTCTTCATCATCAGAGCTCTTATGACAGTCACAACCCATCTAGGTGTAAAGTTCTTATCAATACAAATTAATCAAGCCCAAACACAAGGTAGCTGCTGTGAATTGTTGAGGAGTTCCTTCGACTGTCTTCCGGGTCCATAATCAGATCTACTCCAGACCTTTATCAAATTGTAGTGCTTTAAATACTTAATGAAAATACTAAGAAATGCACTAATCGCCCCTACGATTTTTGAAAGTTCCCCTTGATTTCTCTGGTCTTTCATCATCAGATCCTGATGTCCTTATCATGGGACCACCTTGGGAATGTCTTCTTTCCAACAAAAAAAGAATTATCAAAATCGGTTCATAAACGACGAAGTTATGCGCGAACAAACATAAAAAAAAAAAAAAGCATATATACGGTCGAATTGAGTTACCTCCTCCTTTTTGAAGTCGGTTAAAAAGTCGGAGTACCAAAGTCTGAGCATAAAAGTTGAAGTTTGTGCGCATGTGTTGAAAACTTTCAAAAATTAGCATCACAGCAGTAATTCAAGTCTGAGCAATGATAAATCTGAACAAACATCATGTCATCGTTCAAACTTATGATTTTTACACAGACTTCACATTTCACTCAGACTTTAGATTTTTACACAGACTTTTAGTTCGTACAGATATTTGTACAAACTTAAAGTCTGTATCGTGAGGCGCTTTAGGCGCGACTTCTGGGAAATGACATGCAAACATAACCAAATTAGGAAAGGGTGCACTTACGGGATTCCCAGCGCTGCACTCTCCGGGTTGTGATGGAGGCCTCCATAGATGTTCACTTGGTCACTTCGTTGTTGGTTTTAAGGGATAATTATCGGTTTATAGAATTTTTATGATAGCCGGCTGGCGCGCCTTGATGCTTGATTTTTGATGTTGTAGCAGAGAGCTGATATTGTTTTTTTTTTGTAAGTTTTTTTTTTGGTTTGATTTCTAGGACTTTATTTGAATGTGCTTGATGTAAGAATGGTTGCATGCTTTAACAACAACAAACTAGATCAAACAATGCTGTAAGCTTCTATAGACGTTTTTATGAACTTTGAAACCGGGAATACCCTGGCAAAAAATAAACAAATAAAGGTTTTCCAAACTACGAAGAACAATATCTGATATCTTAATTTAAAAACAAATAATTTGAAGTGTTTAGTAATTGACACTTTTAAGTGTTGTTTTACGTATTTCTACCTACCGTATTATAGGTGTATTATGTACCTACTGTCTCACTGCTGGGCAAAGGTCTTTCTTTATTTTTCCAGTAGTTATAATTTTCGTCCTTGTCGTCCTCCGTGGCGCAGCGGTCAACACGCCTGCCTGCGATGTGGAGGCCCCGGGTTCGATCCCCGGCCAGGTCATGATGGAAAACGATCTTTTCCTGATTGGCCTGGGTCTTGGATGTTTCCTCTTTCCTTTATATATATCTATTATAAATATAGTATCGTTGAGTTAGTACCCCATAACACAAGTCTCGAACTTATTTTGGGGCTAGCCCAATCTGTGTGGTTTGTCCGTATATATTTATTGTCCGTATATATTTAATTATGCAGAACGCCTGTACTCTGACTTCAGTCAAGTTAACTCTCGCAGCGAGATGCTCCCTAACGAAAGCATCATGATAATGGGTCTTCCCAAACACTTTCTCCAGAAGAGCCAGCTGCTGACTGGTGAACGTGGTCCTATTCTTCCTTGGTATTTTCCTACCATCCGATTTTACGGCTCTTTCCTTCTTAGACTCTTTCTGGTTCTCTCTTTCTGTCACGCCCCTTTTTTCGGCGATAGCCGTTTTGCGTGGATGTGACGCATGTTCCCTCAACCATTTGTTTTTCATCATTTTTACCTCAAATAAACATTTTTTCTGTATTCCTTTCAAGTACGTTGGGATCGCCTTCCATCATCATCATCATCATCTCAGCCACATGAACTCCACGTGTCAGACTTTTACTGACGAAAACCCATCCGTGTTTCCTCACTTGCCTGTGCGCCAGGACCACGGTGTCCTTTTTAACCAACCCGCAGCCCAGGCTCAGCAGGCATTGATCCTCGTGGACCCCGTCACGAAGTACCTACTAACATCTCTTTGAGGCGAGCGTGAAACACAACGCGCCACCGACCCGGGCCTGGTTCTTACCGCAAACCCGCGCCTACGGCGGCCGGGAGTTGGATTTTGTCTCCCGACCAGGGTGTCTTCTGCGGCGGCTAGAGGCGTGAAGGTGTAGGAGGGGGATTCCCGTTCGCTGACGCGCTCCGCGTCTTCCTTTGCCAGCATCACTGCTTCGCAGAAGGAGGTGACGGCCTGCCATGCACTCTCGCTCCGGACCATAGCCTGGACCAGGGTCGGACTTGTTTACTTTACTAAAACCCACCTGTGTTCCTTCACATGCCTGTGTGCCAGGGTCCACGGTATCACTTTAGAACAACCCACGGCCTTGGATGCGTCTCCAACTCTCAAAGAATAAATCAAACCACTAAGTCCCTTAGATGATAAACGTATCGGATAAACAAAGTTCCTTAAACTCATCAATTGTCTCTCAAGTACCGTCTCATTGTCAAGCGCTGAAGTGCTTGTTCATCACAATTACGTTTTATATAAGGAGTATTAGGTGTAACACAGAAAGGCTCTGGTATTAAAATTGATTGAACGTCCATTAAACAAGATAATAATGTTTACGGGTATATTTTTTGGTTTGTTCCTGGGAACCCATGGTAAGTTTATTATTTGTTTAGTTATGGCAACAAAATGCTTAAAAGATTTTTGCTTTTTTATATATCTAATTATAAACTAGTGCTTGACCGCAATCCCGCCTGATGGTAAGCAGAGATTGCAATCGTTGATGGTAAATCGCGGTAGTTTATTGAGAGCCTATTCACTCAAAAAAAGATTGAGTGAATAGGAATGAAAACGGCAGTTGAGCGAGGTGATGCAATGTTAAATTCTGCTAATGTTAATGCTGCGCCAGAGGAGATTGATCTGGAGACCCTCCATGACCAAACTCCCGACATAACAACATTTAGCGCATCGCACCCGGCACACATCGCAACACAACTGCGCAGGCCCGTCCTCCGTACGTCTTCACCAAACATCATGCCCGAACTCGACGACATGTCAGACATTTCAGTTACTGAATTGCGGAGGTCAGATGGGCAATCACTCCATATAAAATACTGGTGCTCAGCTGCGTCTTGTTTGACTGGTTTGCAACCCGACAATAGATGAGGATAAGGCTAGGCGAATGATGATAACAAGTGTTACTAGCTGATCCCATTCATCATCATCTTAGCGTTTATCCCGGTCGCAACCGCGGGTTTCGCGTTGGAGCCCGGGGTCCGCTTTCCTGCACATTCTCCTACATTTCGCGCGATCTTTAGCATCCTGTGGTAAGAGATTGTTGATACGCATGTCATCTCTTACAACGTCAAGCCAGTATTTCTTTGGTCTACCCCGCTTATTCCGGTCCGGCAGAGGCGCCATGGCAAGATATGACGTGGCCGTACCAGCGTAACTGATCCCATTGTGTGACATCACATCTTCGTCCCTCTGTTTTTTTCCAAGCCGCTTTCTATTTGACTGAAAACCAATCACATACACATGATCTAATAGGTGGGGGGTCTCCAGATTAATCTCCCTCTGGCGCAGCAACGTTGGTCGTGCTATTGGGTTTGACATTGCATCATCTCGCTCAACTGACGTCTTCCTTCCTAACCACTGACTTTTTTGAGGGTTTTTTGACAGGATAGCTAAGATGAATGTCACGCTTATTTTTCATTGAACTTTTAAATTATTTATAGTGTCGTTTCCTAAATAAAAGCGCGTGATTTATGTAGTAAAAAGTGCATTGAGTGAATAATTCATAAAGAACATTGAAATATCGCAGCATAGTGGCCACAAAATGGCTTTGCATCAAATCCCCTCGTAGTCGGCTAACGCCGTTTTTTCAACTGTCATTGGCGATATCTGCCATTATTGTGAATTTTTTTTTTAAAGAATTTCTATAATATGTTACACGTGTTATTGACAAAATTGTGGTATCTAACCACAGAGGCCATGTATGAGTTGAAGTAGTATTCACTCTAAAGAAAAGAAAAAGCCTTTTTTGAGTGAATAGGCTTTTAATAAACTAACGCGCTTTACCACCAACCATTGCATTATTGGTTACCTGGTGGGATTGCGGTCAGGCAATAGTTAATAAATAAAAAAAGAAATCACTATCCATTCTAAGATAGGTGGGGAAATGTATCCTTGCTACCGCATTAGGTTAAGCAACCTGTATTGGTAGTAAGTGTAAGATTAAATAAATAAAATGCCTGAAAAAGATCACAGAAAGCAATAAAGCTCTGTATTGAATAGGGTCCCAGCATAATGCTGAGCGCCAGCCATTTTGCGTGGACATGACGCATGTTCCCTCAATTATTTCTATTGTTTTTTTATTATGTTTTTTCTTTAATTCATCGTATAATTTGTAGTTTTTAATGTATTTTTATGGTTTGCATTTTATGGTGTACAATAAAGTATATATAAATTAATATTGAGCTTCACTATGTGGTCTCCAAATGGACACGTCAGTATAAACAAGTAAATGACCGTTATTAAAAATAAATTTCGAAAGGCGGTAAGAAAATGTCGACTTCCAAAACTAAAATTAAGGTTCAAAGGAATAACGTTTCAAGGTAATTTAGTTAATTATCTACCTTCATTGTTTCTCCGTCGCTCTTTAATCCATTCATCTAAAGGTTGTCGTTAAAAGATCACTTTTGTAGTTAAGACCGCCCATTGATTCGTGGTGGCCTAGTGGTTAAAACACCAGCCTCTCAAGTATGAATGTGCGGATTCGATTCCAGGTCAGGCAAGTACCAATGTAACTTTTATAAGTTATATGTACTTTCTAAGTATATCTTGTACACCATTGACTGATTAAAAGTTTTAGGAAAACATCTTGAGGATATCGCCAACCCACATTGAACAAGCGTGGTGATTACGCTCAATCCTTCTCTGTATGAGAGGAGACCTGTGCCCAGCAGTGGGACGATAAAAAGGTTGATAATGATAGTGATGACGAAAAATTAAGTCACCGTATGTAAAATTATCTTTCTGTAAATTATAGGCCGCGTCTTACAAGTTATAGGTCGTAGATTCGAAACCCGTCAGGCGCTTTAGTTTGTATAAATATAGTCTACTAATGTCATAATGTCTGGTGAAGCCGTACGGAGGACGGGTTTGAGCAGTTGTGTTGCGATGTGTGCCGGGTACGATGCGTCAAATGTTCTAGTGTCGGGAGTTTGGTCGTAGACGGTCTCCAGATCAATCTCCCTCTGGCGCAGCATCGTTAGTCATATTGTTGGGTTTAACATTGCATCACCTCGCTCAACTACCTTCTTCCTTCCTATTCAAACACTTTTTTTTTAGGCAGTAGGTTCCTAATAAACTAGCGCGATTTACCATTAACGATTGCGGCCAAGAACTACATAGTTTTTAATTATAAAAAAAAAGTCACCAAAATAATGGTGAAAATAACACCGGTTTAAGTTAGGTGAAGTGAGCTTGAGAGCGAACTGTCAATCCCTAGAATTAGTTACAATGGCAGCTCACTCCACGTCACGCCCTCTTTACAGTCTTCACCTAAGTTTTCACCTGTGAGATTGTTACAAAATTGCATTTCAGTTAGAGAACGACAGTGTGTTTTTTATTTTTTATTCTACTTTTGTTTAGGGTCATTTATAACCGCAATGCGTATGTCAGTCGCATCGTACCCTGAATACACATTTATCATATTTGAGCCATGAACCTAAACAGACTCTTCGCATCATCGCCATTTGGTCGCAAGTCTGTTCAACCTCAAGACCCTGAACAAGTCATTTCTACCAGACTCGTACCGGACACAATCCATCAATAAGTGGTGTAAGTCTTCGACAACTTTACACTCCACACAGGCGACATCGTTTTTTTCATTATGAGTGCGATTTAGTAACTATGTGTGACCAGCTTTCCGCCCGCGGCTTCGCCAGCGTGGAATTCGGTTATATCGCGCTTTTTAAATTTCCCTCGGAAAGATCAATTTTTTTTTTTCAATAAAATGTAGCCTATGTCCTTTCTCAGGATATAAAGATTGTCTGTGCCAAATTTCATAAAAAACGGTTGAGAGGTTTAAGCGGGAAAGCGTAACAGACAGACAGACAGACAGAGTTACTTTCGCATTTATAATATTATTATGGATAGTATGGATTATACAATCAGGCGGTCGCTCTTGTACGTCATAGATATTTATTTTAATATAAGTAAGTATCTTAAGACACTGTGGTATCTTGGACGACGAGAAGATGTAGCGTAGCTTCCCGAACGCTGCCCAACCGAGCTGGATTCGCCGAGACACCTCTTTCTCGAAGTTGGACCTACCTAGTTGGACTGTTTGTCCCAGGTATATATACTCGTCAACAACTTCGAGTGCAGAGCAACCAACTATAATTGGAGTAGGTGCGACATGAGAGTTCGAAATGATCTTCGTCTTATCCATGTTCATTTTTAGACCCACTTGTTGGGAAGCTCTGCTGAGGTCATTGAGCATTCTGTCCAAGTCTTCCAGGGGCTCAGCCATAACCACAATATCATCTGCGAAACGGAGATTAGTGATGTACTCGCCGTTGATGTTGATGCCAAGTCCTTTCCAGTCCAGCAGCTTGAAGACATCTTCCAACGCAGCAGTGAACAATCTATGTTAGGTTAGCTACCAACAACTAATAACTTGTAAATAACAAAACGATGAAGGTAACTATCGTGAGGAAACCGGTATGTCCTAGAGGCAAAACTTTGAAGACATATTATGACAATATCGTGAGGAAACCGTTATGTCCTAGAGGCAAAACTTCGAAGACATATTATGACAATATCGTGAGGAAACCGGTATGTCCTAGAGGCAAAACTTCGAAGACATATTATGACAATATCGTGAGGAAACCGGTATGTCCTAGAGGCAAAACTTCGAAGACATATTATGACAATATCGTGAGGAAACCGGTATGTCCTAGAGGCAAAACTTCGAAGACATATTATGACAATATTGTGAGGAAACCGGTATGTCCTAGAGGCAAAACTTCGAAGACATATTATGACAATATCGTGAGGAAACCGGTATGTCCTAGAGGCAAAACTTCGAAGACATATTATGACAATATCGTGAGGAAACCGGTATGTCCTAGAGGCAAAACTTCGAAGACATATTATGACAATATTGTGAGGAAACCGGTATGTCCTAGAGGCAAAACTTCGAAGACATATTAGGACAATATCGTGAGGAAACCGGTATGTCCTAGAGGCAAAACTTCGAAGACATATTATGACAATATCGTGAGGAAACCGGTATGTCCTAGAGGCAAAACTTCGAAGACATATTATGACAATATTGTGAGGAAGCCGGTATGTCCTAGAGGCAAAACTTCGAAGACATATTATGACAATATCGTGAGGAAACCGGTTTGTCCTAGAGGCAAAACTTCGAAGACATATTATGACAATATCGTGAGGAAACCGGTATGTCCTAGAGGCAAAACTTCGAAGACATATTATGACAATATCGTGAGGAAACCGGTATGTCCTAGAGGCAAAACTTCGAAGACATATTATGACAATATCGTGAGGAAACCGGTATGTTCTAGAGGCAAAACTTCGAAGACATATGACATCTACCAAACCGGTATGTCCTAGAGGCAAAACTTCGAAGACATATGACATCTACCAAACCGGTATGTCCTAGAGGCAAAACTTCGAAGACATATGACATCTACCAAACCGCACTTTGCTCGCGTGGTAGATTACGGTCCTCCCATCTATGTAGAGAAGGCCTGTGTCCCAATAGTAGGATCATTATAGGCTGATTATGTAAATTATACGTACGTAGTGCATGATTTAAATTTTAGGCTCATTCATACCAAACAAATAACCCCTTTATTCATAAACGCTGCTTTTTTTTATTTAAATTACAAACTAGCGCTTGACTGCAATCCCGCCTGATGATAAGCAGTGATGCAATCGTTGATGGTAAAGCGCGCTAGTTTATTAAGCCTACTCACTCAAAAGAACTGAGTAAATAGGAAGGAAGACGGCAGTTGAGCGCGGTGATGCAATGTTAAACCCAACAACACGACCAACGATGCTGCGCCAGAGGGATATTGATCAGGAGGCCCTCCACAACCAAACTCCCGACACAACAACATTTCGCGCATCGTACCCGGCACGTACATCGCAACACAACTGCTCAGACCTGTCCTCCGTACGGCTTCACCAGACATCATGCCGGAACACGATGAATCGCTTGGCGGCATGACTTTGTCTGGTGGGTGGTAACTTACGCCGGCGGCTGATGTTGTAGCCTACCACCGAGAAGGTTGGTTTCTGCTTAATGTTAACTAGTGATTAGCTATTCTTTAACCAAGCATTTTGGACCTTTGCACGTCACTTAACTTTAATCAACCTTTATGAATAAACACCACAGAGTTTAAGGAGTTTATTCATAAACTATGATTTAAAATAAAATAAGTGATATGCAAACGTCTTAAATGTATGTTTAAACAATCGCTAATCACTAGTTAACTTTAAGCAGCGTTAATGAATAAGGGGGAAAATGTCCAGGCTAATCCAGAACTTCTTTTTCAGGTGCCTTTCTGCAACAAGCTCCAATTCTATCACCAGCACGGGAAGACATACCATATGAACTGCCAGAGTTTTTGAACCTACCAGGGTCTCGTATCGTGGGAGGAGAGGACGCTCCTGAAGGTCGGGTCCCTTACCAGGCATCGCTGAGGAATTTGCTAAATTCTCACTTTTGTGGTGGTACCATCTTGAATAAAAGATGGGTGCTGACCGCTGCGCATTGTACTGCGGGGTAAGGAACTGAAAACTATTTTATTTTTCAACGTTTCAGTAGGCTCTTGTGGTACCGGGCTTAGAACAGTACCAACCCATATCCTCCCATGGGTATTGTAAGAGGCGACTAAGGGAACTCTCACCAGGAAAGCGGGCAGCAGCGCTTCTCCTCCTGTAGAATATCTTATTACTGCGATTCCCGACCGCTTGCCAAGCGTGAGGATTTTAGCAAACCCCCGCGAACTTAGGGAGGCCTTTGTCCAGCAATGGACCTCTATAGGCTGAAGAAGAAGAAGAAGTTTCAGTAGTATTTTTGGGTTAGGCGATGGCTTTACACGGAAAAGGTGGTTATTTTACCTAAAAAGAAATACAAAGATAACTAAAGACTGGGAGCTATGACGGACCAGTGATATCGAACCTGGCTAACGAGTTGTTGTAGGAGTCAGGCGGCCTACCTGCCAGGCCCTGCCAGGGCTGCGGGGTGTTCCAAATAGATACCGTAGCCCTGACGTACAGGCAAGTGAAGGAAAACGGGTGGGTTATAGTCAGTAAAAGTCTGGCACGCTCCCTCCAGAGCTGAAGGCGAGGGGTCAAGAGGAGACGTCATTTGATGATTTCCGTCCTAAAAAAAATACTCAAGGAATGGTTACATTTTTCAATATCGCCGCAATTATCGTTGCTATACACAATTGACACCACATTCACTTTTCACTGCACTTCATACTTGACAAAAACAGTCATGTAAATGTATAGCAGCTGTCCACGCGGACCCATCGCTCACTCAAGTAGGCATGGGCGTAGCCAGCATTGGGCTCAGGGTGAGGCAGCAGTCAACCTATCCCCCCTCCCGGGTCTTTTTCATTTTTTCTTTTTTGTTTAATTAGGTACCTTATAGATCAGGGCCAGACTTTTGTGTGTCAGACTTTTACTGACTACAACCCACCCGTGTTTCTTCACTTGTCTGTGCGACGGCCAAGGCCACGGTTTCTTGTTTAACCAACCCACAACCCTGACCCAGGAGGCATCGGTCTTCGTGGACCCCGTCACTATGTGCTGACATCTATTTGAGGCGCGCGTGAAACACGACGCGCCGCCGACTCGAGCCTGGTTCTTACCGGGCGGCAAGCTGGTAGTACGGCCCCTCCGATTTCAAAAGGTTGTATTTGAGAGCAAGTTGCTGATGAATTATCCTGGCTACAAGGTTGTGTCGATTCAAGTACTCTCCGTTAGCTAGACGAGAACACCCGGATATAATATGCCTTATTGAGTCTCCCAACCGTGCCATATAAAAACATCATCGTCATTTCAGGCTGCTGATTATAAGCCTCCCACTTTTTGCATTGCAGAAGAAAGTGTTCTATGCGTCTCATATCACCTCTCGTCTCTCTAATTGTATTATGAAACATATTTTTATTTTGCTCTAGTCTCTTTATAAAAGCCCATTCCTAACAAAATTGTAAACTTGTAACAGAAAAACAGACCATTTTTTACAAACAAAACGGAACGAGAGTTGATTTAATATTGTACAAAGGTTTCGCACCATAAAGGAAGAACCGGAAAAACAAGGTTGCTACATTTTTGCGAAAAAATAGAAAGCTTTAAAACAAAAATTTCATATTTAGAGAAATATAGCAAACACAAATATAAAAGATGCCCCACACTAGGAATTACTCTGTTAATTTCCATTTCTTCATTAGGTAATTATATTAATTATTATACTTATAATTTGAAGGCATTTTTTTTTTCTTTTTTGGAAATATTCGTTGTATAAAAACCATACCTATGTGATATTAATAACTTTACTATTATATATTTTGAAGTATTAAATATAGTTACAATTAAAACTTTAAGCAACGTGGATGAATCATCATTATCATCATCATTGCAGCGTTAATCCCAGTCGCATCCGAAGCTTTTTCTTTAGACTCTGGAGTCCGCTTTACTAGCCTAACTGCTGTTTTTGCTTTAACTAAACTTCGATATTTTCCGTGAAGCAACTGCCGTCTGACCTCCACAACCCGAAAGCATTGCAGTTAGACCAATTGTTGGACTTTTGAGTGCTCCAACAACCCATAACCACTGCCATTAGATGTTCGTATGGCAACCGAAACCAACGGCTTAACGTGCTTTCCGAGGCACAACCAGCGCAAATATTCGGGGATCGAGCCTCCTTGCGCAGCGGCCGCGTTCGCTACCACTACGCCACGGCGCGGCGGCTGCCATGTATGACTGGCCCCTCTATTCATAAACGTTGCTTAAAGTTTACCTTCGTTACAAGAAATGACCTGTCTAACCTCTCTCTCCGTTATAGCCAATCAAGATACGGGATAGTCGTGGTTGTGGGCACGAACAACCGGCTGGTTGGCGGCGACTCATACTTAGTACAGAAAATCATTAGCCACGAGAACTATGACAGCTCCTCCATCACCAATGACGTCAGCCTCCTAAAGGTGAAATCTGACATTAAGTTCGGTGACCTCGTGCAGCCGATAGCGCTTCCTACCGAGAATACTGGTGCCGGAGCAGACCTGTTCCTTAGTGGATGGGGAAGAATTTCTGTAAGTATTGATATACAACGTTATTTTTAACCGACTTCAAAAAAAAGGAGGTTATAAATTCGACCCGTGTGTACGTAAGCCAAATTTCAATGTATGTATGTTTTTATGTTTGTGCGCGCTTAATTCCGGCACTACAAGTCCGATTTGAGGAATTCTTTTTCTGTTCTAATATGTATTGTTCAACTTAGTGAATACTATAAGTTTCACCAAAATCAGTTCAGTAGTTTTTCAGATAGGGATTTTTTTCGCATTGATGAGAACTTATTATAACATGGGTTATGGTTGCCACTATTGTTAGGTATGAGGTGAAAAAAAAAATGTAATTTTCGAATTTCGACTAAGACACTAAAAAGCATGAAATAAAAACTTTTTACAAAAAAATAGAAACCGACTTCAAAAAAACACTTATAAGGGAAAAAATAGTTTTTTTCTTTATGCGAAACCCGAGACACGTGTCTAGTATTTTTATGTAAAGAATATATGTACAAAATTTCAAAAAGGTATCACGAAAAATCACAAAGTTATGAGGTTGTTATGTTACCTGGTTATCCCTCCGACTAAATGTTCACCAAAACGTTAGCCACAGCAACGCGTGGCCGGGTCAGCTAGTCTATGTAATATATAAAATTCTCCAGTCACAGTGTTTGTCCTCCAACTCCTCCAAAACGCCTGAACGATTTTAATGTATCGTATATACTTACATACTTTCGTAAGGCCTGAAAATAGGTTTTTATATATTTTTTATATGACTTACTAGTTACGAGGTTCCGACCGCGGGGCGCAGCTAATATATACAGAGTGGTGCTGACAATACGACAATAAATTAAACATCGTGTACCTCAACACATTCTCAGTCTACCCATAAAAAAATTATAGAAATGTATCCATTAGTTTAGTCACAGGAAATTATTTTTCATTTTTCACATTTTCTACATGATGTACATGTTGATAAGGAAGCGCTTAGAGGTTGATGACCGCCGCATCCAGCGGTACTAAACTTTAATAATAATGGTGCGAAAAAGCAAGTCGATACATGAACGCGCTGTCGCCCGCTGATCGGAGGTCATTGAACCAATATTTTAAAGGATGTTCTATTCCGTTCCCAATTTTATGCGATTTAGTTTGTTTGAAATTTCCATTTTTTTTTTTGATGCTAGGTTTTTTTCTATGGTTTATGATTATTCCTATGAATCAGCATGGTCTGTGTTTTCATTTATTGTCGTATTGTCAGCACCACTCTGTATGTGTATATATTAATTACTAGCGGCCGCCAGCGACTTTGATCACGTGGTTTAGTTATGCTCCGCTCCTATTAGTCGCAGCGTGATTTTATATAGCCTAAACCGTCCTGGATTAATGAGCTATCCAACGCAAAAAAGAATTTTTCAATTCGGCCTAGTACTTCCTGAGATTAGCGCGTTCAAACAAACAAACTATTCACCTTTATATATTAGTATTGGTTAAAACACCAGCCTCTCAAGTAGCGCAGTGCGCGGGTTCGATTCCAAGTCAGGCAAGTACCAATGTAACTTTTCTAAAGTTGTATGTACTTTCTAAGTATATCTTCGACATCAATGACTGAAGGTGAAGGAAAACATCTTGAGGAAACCTGGACTTTAAGTCTGAAATCGCCAACCCGCATTGAGCAAGCGTAGTGATTACGCTCAATCCTTCTCTGTATGAGAGGAGACCTGTGCCCAGCAGTGGGACGATAAAAGGTTGTTGTTGATGATGATGATAGATAAACATAATTTGTGGAACTTGGTAGCAATGAATACTAAAAACGGTTTTTTTATGTATCCTACTTATAAACAAGGATCATGTATGAATAATGATGGATGAATATATTTCACGCAAATGGATTAGCAGACAGATAGTTTACAAGTTGGAACAACACGAAAAATACTTTAAATCCCTAGCATAGCATATTCATTGTCATAATTACCCTAGAATGTTCCCATGACTGGTAAACAGGCTTCCCCTCGGTGAGAGGTGGAAGGAGAGTAGAGAGGACTTAGCCCAACAGTGGGACATTAATAATCTATACTAATATATAAAGCTGAAGAGTTTGTTTGTTTGAACGCGCTAATCTCAGGAACTACTGATCCGATTTGAAAAATTCTTTTTGCGTTATATAGCCCATTAATCCAGGAAGGCTTTAAGCTATTTCACATCACGGTAGGACCAATAGAAGCGGAGCATATACAAAAAAACATATCGAAACCTACGCGGGTGAAACCGCCAGGCGCAGCTAGTGGTTAATAATAACAAGCACAACTTGTATCACCCATAGATCAAATACAACAAACTCGCTCTGTGGCACAGGATGATCCTAAATTAAACAAACACAATAAAAAAAACAAATTACCTAAATGAAAAAATAACAAAAAATTTGAAAATCATTTACTGTGGAAAGGAAAGTCAAGATGTATTTTTATTGTAATACATGCTGTATATTAGAAAAAAAAACCGGCTAAATGCGAGTCGGACTCGCACACCGAGGGTTCCGCCGTACAAACGTAGCGGTTTACAATTTATGACGTACTAGCTTTCCGCCAGCGGCTTCGCCCGCGTGGAGTTCGGTTATATCGCGCTGTTTAAATTCCCCTCGGGAACATCAAATTTTTCCGGTATAAAAGGTAGCCTATGTTCTTTCTCAGGGTCTAAAGATTGTCTGTGCCAAACTTCATCAAAATCGGTTGAGAGGTTTAGGCGGGAAAGCGTAACAGACAGACAGAGTTACTTTCGCATTTATAATACTAGCATTGATTTAGAATTTTTCACAGTTTAGAGGCAATTAGATTTAAGAAGTGTTTGATATGAATTTCAACTTTAATATCTCTACGCGTTCATGTGAAAAAGGGTAGGTAGTAAGTTTATAATTATTAAAAAAATAATATTTTAATATTTTATGTAACTTCAAATTTATCATTTTCACATTTTTTCCTTTATCTGTCTGTACTATAATATAACGTTGCTTCGTGCCGAATTTCAAGATTCTGAGTTCACGGGAAGTACCTTGTAGGCAAAGAGATTTAAGATATATAGAGAGGGCATGTGTCAAAATGGCATAGAAAAACTGTGATCCCATGGCTCAGTTCCGCCATCTAGTACAATATAGCAAAATTAGATCGACAATTGGAGACATCAAATAGTAAAAATGAAATAAGTTTATATAAAATATATTCAGCTATTGCCCGGTAGGTGGCCAGTGTGGTCTATGTTGCCAGATCCGATTTAATACCCTAGTATAGTTCAAATCGGGTAAATAAATATTGAAAAGTAAACAAATTAAGTGAAACTTGTCTTGTACAAACAAAAACTGTTTTAGAATTTTATTCGCTACTATTCATTTACCGTGACACCGTCTATTGGCATTTTAGATGTTTTATGCTTACGAATTATTTTAACGCTCAGTTTATTGCGATTTTTGAGTGTAATAGACCTTTTAGGCCATAAAGCGCATTTTGTTTTGCAATTTTCGTTTGCATTTCGTTTTTAGCAAAATTATTCTTTTTACACGTTTGTTTGTAAATATTTTTAAATGGCAATGCAAAAAACTGTGGTAGGGTTTGTATCATTTCGATATAAAGTTATCGATAATATTCAAAGAAGTTACTACGACGATGTTATGTCGCATTATGATAGCTTGAAACAAAAAATTAGGAAGCAGAATAATTATGGGTAATTTCAAGTTTACAAGTTTCTTATTTATATAATTCTTTTAATATAATAGGCGTTAAAGTTTAAAATTGCCGATTAGTACTGAAAATCTAAATAATTGCTTATTTTTTAATTTTTACATAAAACATTTATAATCAATATATAGGAAGGTCGTTTATGCCTTTGTGATAGAACTCTGAGGATCTAGACTGCACAAACTGTGTGAAAGCAGAACTGCCTCCTGGGAAGAAAACTTCTTGTCACGTAGATAATTGTCCAAATCACGACAAAAATGGTAGTCTGCTGGAGCAGGACCTTTACCAGATACGTACGCCATTATCTTTAAAAACGGCAAAAAAATCAAGGTTATTGTATGGGAGCCCGCCTTCAGTATTTATTTTGTTTTAATTATTTATTTGTAATTTGAATATATAACCAAATATTCTGTGAATATTTTAAGCGTCTATCTGTTTCCGTTATTAATATGGAGCAAAAAACGGCAAAAATTCACGTTTGTTGTATGGGAGCCCCCTTAAATATTTTATTATTTTTATTCTTAGTACTTGTTGTTATAGCGGCAACAGAAATACTAACACAATCTCTGGAAATTACAACTGTCTCGCTATTACGGTTTATGAGATACAGCCTGGTGACAGACGGACAGATGAACAGAGAAGTCTCATGAATAGGGTTCATTTTACCTTTTAGGTACGGAATCCTCAAAATCACAAAGTAGCTCGCAATCATTGTACTACATATACGTACCTACATATTTTATTAATATATTTCATTATAAATAAGTTATGTAATCTATGTACTTATCCACTTAACCGTAAATTTTATCCCAATTTTTACGGTTAAGTAGAAAAAGTACTGAAATTAATAACTTACTATTTCATTTCTAATACAAGGTACCGATTCTTTTTTTTTAAATTTGATCGACAAGTCTTTCCAAAGTAGATAACTTCTCTTTTAAAATGCATTGAGCATAATTTCGACGAATGAGACGGAAGCCAATTTTCTTCTCTACGGTCTATCTGGACAAATCGTATCCACTTTTTCCCTACAACATTATTTTTATTCGGAAACCAAAAATAACAAAAACCTAGATAAATGAATAGTAATTGTTCATTCAATTTTGTTTATTAATATGATATGATTATGTTTAAATAGAGTTAATAATAAATAAACATGAAATATAGTAATATTTTAAGTTTATTTAGCTATGTTTTAAATGTCAATAAAATACAACAAAATGTATTCATCTTAATAAGTATTATCGATAACTAAATCGATAAACAACATTACTACATCTCTACAAGAAAATAGTAAAACTACTCAACAATAGAGGGCGCGTATTACAATAATGAAAAATTTTCTAGAACTATTTAAGATTTTTTTTAAATTTGAATTGCAGTGAAATATAAATAATTCATAGAAAAACATTCCGAAGTTAGGTTCAGTCGTTTTACTACAACGAGATGTACAGTAACACAAAGCGCAACATGGCATATTTCCTTAGAAAATGTTTATTCTTGGTGGACACAAATTACGGCCTGACGCGCAGACTAGACTGAGCGTAGCGCTGTATCTTTTGATCGCTTTAACTTAGAAGTTTGATTTTTTTACTGCTTAAAGGGACAATAGACCTAGGTATTTGGTATAAATTTCAATTTGATACCTTTATTAGTTCGTGAGAAATAAGGTAGTAAGTTTCATTTTATTAAAATATGTTTATTATATTATATAACTAAAAAAATGTGATTTTCGCAATTTTTCCTATATTTGCATTATATGACAATCCTTCATGCCAAATTTCAAGATTCTGAGTTTACGGAAGTATCCTGTAGGTTTTGATTCCTTTGCGAGTGTCGAAAATTTGTTGAAAATATCGACATATCGGCTGTATCTTTTGATTGGCTTGGCTTAGAAGTTTGATATTTTCACAGCTTATAGGGACAATAGACCTAGGTATTTGGTATAAATTTCAATTTGATAACTTTATTCGTTCGTGAGAAATAAGGTAGTAAGTTCCATTTTATTAAAATCTGTTTATTATATTATATAACTAAAAAAATGTGATTTTCGCAATTTTTCCTATATTTGCATTATATGACAATGCTTCATGCCAATTTTCAAGATTCTGAGTTTACGGGAAGTATCCTGTAGGTTTTGATTCCTTTGCGAGTGTCGAAAATTTGTTGAAAATATCGACATAATCGGCTGTATCTTTTGATTGGCTTGGCTTAGAAGTTTGATATTTTCACAGCTTAAAGGGACAATAGACCCGAGTATTTCATGTGAATTTCAGCTTGATACGTCTACGCGTTCTTGAGATAAAGCGTCTTGACAGACAGACAGGCAGACAGACAGACGTACAACAAAGTGATCCTATAAGGGTTCCGTTTTTTCCTTTTGAGGTACGGAACCCTAAAAACATCATTTTTTACATTGTTTTGTCTCTGTATCAACCTAAAGGTGACTTAGAGAATAACTCAGCCATAAAGTCCCCATTTGTACATTTTTATTATGTGTGCAAAAATTTGTAATAAATAAATAAAATTACCAAAAAGGAGGTAAAAGATAACACGATAATCGAAATAAAATTAATCAATCAACTGAAGAAAAATGGCATTCGGGTTCTGAAAGGAAGAGAAAAAACCTTTCAAAGAGTTTATTTATTAACGCCTCCAATTCAACTGGGAAATTAAACATTTGAGATTTATATCCCCTTTTATCAAAAAGAGGATTCAATTCGATTATATTCCTTTACTTATCCTTATACACGTGCGTTACACATATATGTACATAATTAGACTACAATGTTCTCACTTTTTGGACACAGGCCTCCTCTATCTCGGTGAGAGTGGGTGGGCCATAATCTACCACGCGGGCCCAGTGCGCGTTATTAGATGTCACATGTCTTCGAAGTTTTGGGTCTAGGTCATACGGGTTTCCTCACGATGTATTCCTTCACCGTTTTATAAATAGCACGTTTTAAGACATATCATCATCATCATCATCATCATCAACCTTTTATCGTCCCACTGCTGGGCACAGGTCTCCTCTCATACAGAGAAGGATTGAGCGTAATCACCACGCTTGCTCAATGCGGGTTGGCGATTTCAGACTTAAAAGTCCAGGTTTCCTCAAGATGTTTTCCTTCACCTTTAGTCATTGGTGTCCAAGACATACTTAGAAAGTACATGTAACTTAGAAAAGTTACATTGGTATTTGCCTGACCTGGAATCGAACCCGCGCACTTATACTTGAGAGGCTGGTGCTTTAACCACTAGGCCACCACGACTTTTTAAGACATATGTTTACACGGAATTTAGATTTCAAAATATTTTTTCTATGAACACGTATCTATTGAAAGACTTGCTGGATTTGATTGACTTGTTTTTATTGATACTTCAAAAGTGTTTGAATTTCGTGGAACTCATCCTCCATAGAAACGGGAGGATCCTCCGACCAGACTGGTATTGTCAGGCGGGCACTTGCCCACCGGTTGATGTCGCGAACTTGTATGCGTGCTAGTTGCACAGAAAACTCTGCTTGCGAGATGCAGGATTTGTGTGACGTCAGTTTGACGCGTTGTTCGCATGTAGCGTTGTAGGTACCGTTACAATATATATAATACAAAAATAGATTATGTGTATAATTTTTTCACGTGTACCGTGAAACCAACACACCGTCTACAAGTGAAAAAATTATACTATGGTCAGCTGCTGCGAAATGGCTCCGCCATATTAGCCTTGACTGCTCTGACAAGCACCTCACTTTATCCCTACTCCGCGGCCGACCGTCACGCGACATGCAACACACAGACGAAACTGTTCGAGGCAATGTATAATAATAGTTTCACTTTAATAACCATCAAATAATTATAAATCTATAATTTTAGCGGATGACATTTTTACCGTCTCGGAAACAATATGGCGTATTAAGTGAAATAATTCTCGACTGATGCATGTATAGACGAATTTATTGATAAATAAAAAATTTATAATATTAAATTTCAATAATTTGTATTCAATTAATTTTTATTAATTTTCAAAACTCCTATTTATAAATTGATTCATTTGTTTATATTTTTTTTTTCATAAATTCATATTTCAAGCATCAAATCATTTTTGAATTACGAATTCCACCAAAATTGTAAATAACATACAAAATGGACAACTTAGATTCGGCTCAAACTCAGTTTTATATAAAACTGAGTTTGAGTCTAAGTTTCATAACTTTACCTCCATCAGACTAAAGTAATCCAAATAAACTAACTTAAAGGTTTTTTGGACCATAGTTAGAGCCCGTTTTACGTATAATAAGACGAATAGTGTTTAGGCCTGTTATTTCAGTACTAATCAAAAAAATATCTTCCAAAAGGAACCACCAGCTTTAACAAATAACCCATACTTCCTTACCACAATGTTTATTGTTTCATTTCATTCCATTATGTTCCCAACCAAAACGTTTCCTAGTCACAGAAGGGCGGGTGTTGACCTTCCACTACTGTTATTATTCCCGGCACATTCGTAGGGTTCCCTAATTGTGTCATTAGTGATCCGTGGCACCACTTAGGTACCTGGCTAGGGCTGTCGTCGTTCATACCCGGTTGTTAAGGTATAATTTTAAGAAGACAAGTGGAGAGTTGCGGTGGCCTAATATCACCAAGGCTTTTAAACGGTGAAGGAAAATATTGTATGGAAACCGGCAAGTCCTAGAGGCACAACTTCAAAAACGTATGACATCTTTTTTTTTTTGTTGGGATGGGAAATCATCAAATGACTACTCCCGCTCTGGGCGGAGCGGAAGGGCGTGTCAGACTTATACTGACTAAAACCCACCCGTGTTTCTTCACTTGCCTGTGTGATGGCCAGGGCCACGGTTTTTTGTTTAACCAACCCGCCACCCTGGCCCAGGAGGCATCGGTCTTCGTGGACCCCGTCACGATGTGCTTTCATCTCTTTGGGCGCGCGTGAAACACGACGCGCCGTCGATTCTGGCCTGGTCCTTACACGGCAGCGAGCTGCCCACGGCTCACAGCCCACAGGCCCGCGCCTACGGTGGCTGGGATATAGTCAGGATACACTCGCACCCTCACGCGCTCCGCCTCCTCCTTTGCCAGCATCACTGCTTCGCAGAAGGAGGTGACGGCCTGCCATGCACTCCGGACCATGGCCTGGACCAGCGCCCGATACGAGAGATCGCCGCCGATCGCCGTCACGAGGACACGGCGGTGCTCTCCACCGTATGCTTCACGGTGTCCTCAGAGCGATCCACACAATGGTGACACCCTGGCGTTTCCTCCCGCATTATCCGGTACAGCAACCTCCCAAAAAAAATCGTGTCCGGTGAGGTCGCCGTGGCGCCTCTATAGCCACTCCTCAAAGAGGGGACTTACCACCTCTATTGTGGCGTGCCCAAATGTGACAACCCTGTGACTAGAACGAAACCACGACACGCGACACAACGTCCGAAAGAGCTATTACAGTGTCACTTTTATTTATCTACTAGCTTTCCGCCCGCGGCTTCGCCCGCGTGGAGTTCGGTTATATCGCGCTTTTTAGTTTTCCCTCGGGAACATAAATTTTTTCCGGGATAAAAGGTAGCCTATGTTCTTTCTCAGGATCTAAAGATTGTCTGTGCCAAATTTCATCAAAATCGGTTGAGAGGTTTAAGCGGGAAAGCGTAACAGACAGACAGACAGACAGACAGACAGACAGAGTTACTTTCACATTTATAATATTAGTATGGATTTTGTTAGTTACTATTGCGTAGCTTCACATACACCATCTACGATCTTCATTACAGACTAGTATTGTTATTATTTATTTATTTATTTGGACATATAACAAAGAAAACACCTTAAATGCTAGAAAATATAAATAACAGGATATGACCTTGTGCTTCTCCACTTATAAGAAGTCACAGCATGCAAATAATAATATAACAGTAAGAATACAAATTGTTAATGTTGTATCTAATTAAATTTTAAAACAATGTTATATTTAATTAGATTTTAAAGCAGTGTTATATTAATTAAAATATAAAACAATGTTATATTAAACTAAATTTTAGGACAATGACAACAAAATTATAATAAACAAAAAATTCCATCAAGGCAAAATAATATTTGTTAAAAAAAGAAACAGTAACAAGCATTTTCTTAATTATGTCAAATAATGATAATGAAATAAAGTTAACATTAGATTAATTGAGTAGAAAGTAAAACAATCAAATAAAATTACAATAGACAATGGAATTACAATAATACAAAATTATATTAAATTAATTGTTTGACAATGAATTACATTAAATATCTATAGGTTATACAAATCTTACGATTCTTGCGCATGTCCACATATTATGTCATTGAAGTGTTCAAAAATTAAAGATCTGTATGTACTCTACTATTCTCTATTTGAGAAGATGTCGATGTCTGCCGAAGAATTAGCCATACAATTATATCGATGGGTCATCCTATAAATTGCAGAATGTTTACCCAGATTAGTGCGGTGTTGTGGAGCCTTAAGTAAGGTTTGTGGGTGGCGTGAGCTTCTGCTAGGAACTTTAATTTGAATACTGCTCAGTAAATCTGGACAGTCAACGCCATTATTAAGTATCTTGCACAGATAGGATAAGTCACAAATGGAACGACGAGATTCTAGGGTTAATAGCTTAATTGGATTCTTCTATCTTTATATGATTTACAGTTCCGAAGTTTGAACTTAAACGCTAAATGACGAGTTAATTACTTTTGTACTCTTTCGATCCGGTTTATGTGCATTTGATACGATGGGCTCCAGACTGTACCAAAAATTAAAAAACAAAATATTATAGCTATTAAATAACAAGAGGGTGGTGGAAGGTTTTTTGAAGTCTTTAGAGGATGAACCCAAGAGCTCGATTCATTTTGTCAATATGGTCTACAAAACTAAGTCTATAATTCTATAATCTGATATTATAATCCCTATCTGCTCTACAGCATGTTGTTTAATCCTAAAACCCCTTTATATCTTAACGAACTTTTCAAGTTCCTTCATGACACACATAATAGATATCTGAGGTCATCGGAAAACCTGATATTAGACATGCCGATGCATTCCACTAATTTCTATGATAAATCCTTTACTGTACAAGCAGATCGGTTATGGAATGGCTTGTCTGTAACCGTAAGGCGTGCTCAAGCTCTCTTCACTTTTAAAACTGTAATAAAAAACACTTCCTCTCTCTTTAAACATAACATCATTATATTTTATTTGCTCTTGTATGATGTTTATTAATTAGATGTATATATTTATTTAATCTAGTATGATACACTTAACGTACATATTTATTAATTTATGTAAATAGTACACAGTAGACTAACTAAATTATTTCTCTCTCCTTCTCCTTAGTATTCCATCCAAAGGTTGTCTGTAAAAGATCGCTCTCAGCGATAAGACCGCCCATTGTGCCACCCTTTGTAAAAAAAATATCTTTATGTTCTATGTGGTGTAGAAAATAAAGTGTATTCTAATCTATTCTATCTGAAGTACATACTTTCTGAACCGTTCCTATTATTCGTGCAAATTACATAGAGAGCAGAGGTGGCCTAGAGGTATCGGCCGCGCCTTAAAAAATTTAGGTCATAAGTTCGAACCACGTCACGCGCTTTACTTTGTGTAAATGATTTCATCACCAACTGCTCTCAAAACGGTGAAGGAAAACATCATGAGGAAACCGGCATGTCCTAGAGGCAAAACTTCGAAGACATGTGACAACTACCAACCCGCACTGGGCCAGAATGGTAGATTACGGCTCACTTCCTCTCACTAAGAGGAGGCCTATGTCCCGGGAGTGGAAACATTATTTATTATTTTATTTATTCACCAATAAATGTACAAAGTACAAAACAACATAAAACATAGTAATTATATAATACATTTGCTGCAAAATAAGAGGAACTGTAACTGAACTAGCTAGGTAACAAAACAACATAGTAACTATATAATACATATGCTGCAAAATAAGAGCAACTGTAACCGAACTAGCTAGGTAACAAAACAACATAGTAACTATATAATACATATGCTGCAAAATAAGAGCAACTGTAACCGAACTAGCTAGGTAACAAAACAACATAGTAACTATATAATACATATGCTGCGAAATAAGAGCAACTGTAACCGAACTAGCTAGGTAACAAAACAACATAGTAACTATATAATACATATGCTGCAAAATAAGAGCAACTGTAACCGAACTAGCTAGGTAACAAAACAACATAGTAACTATATAATACATATGCTGCGAAATAAGAGCAACTGTAACCGAACTAGCTAGGTAACAAAACAACATAGTAACTATATAATACATATGCTGCAAAATAAGAGCAACTGTAACCGAACTAGCTAGGTAACAAAACAACATAGTAACTATATAATACATATGCTGCAAAATAAGAGCAACTGTAACCGAACTAGCTAGGTAACAAAACAACATAGTAACTATATAATACATATGCTGCGAAATAAGAGCAACTGTAACTGAACTAGCTAGGTAACAAAACAACATAGTAACTATATAATACATATGCTGCGAAATAAGAGCAACTGTAACCGAACTAGCTAGGTAACAAAACAACATAGTAACTATATAATACATATGCTGCAAAATAAGAGCAACTGTAACCGAACTAGCTAGGTAACAAAACAACATAGTAACTATATAATACATATGCTGCGAAATAAGAGCAACTGTAACTGAACTAGCTAGGTAACAAAACAACATAGTAACTATATAATACATATGCTGCAAAATAAGAGCATTGCAACCGAACTAGGTAAAACCGGCGTGCAAAGCCAAACCTCTCAGTAAGTTAATATCGTAAGAAATGAAGCTAACGAGAACAGCTTTATGTCTATAAAATAAAAAGCAAATTAAAACAGAATAAAGTAAACTAAGCTAAAAACTGAATGTGTTAGACACAATTTTAAATAAAACAAAATATAGAAAATTAAGCTCAAACTTAGTGAGTTAAAAACAAATACAAACAAATTAAGTGAGTTGGTGTTTAGGTATGGAGAACTTCGAGCAACACAGATGTAGAAGGATGCGTGTTTGTGTAAGGGGTGCTGTGTTAAAGTGTGTGTGCGTGTTTTGTGAGGAATAATGAGTGTACTCAGGTATGTGTGTTTAAGCAAAATGAAGACGAAGAGTAAAAGAAATACATTAAAATATCTTAAAAGTTGCTCAAAGGACTCTTTCCTGGATTATAGACTGATTGTATCCACAGAGAGGGTAACATCTCTGAGAGGGTTATACAAATTTAGTGAGGTTGGAGTTCCAGAACACGGTGAGCGGTTTTAACAAGGGATACATAATATTCCTATGTTTCAGTACCCTGGTAGCTTACCCGTTAAGCTACAGATGATCAACCTGACCTCCTTGAGCGTGGAACATTGCCAGAGCATCTACAACGGTATCAACGCTGTCCACAGCACTCAGATTTGTTCCCTCACTAAGACTGGGGAAGGTGCTTGTCATGTAAGTACACTCTATAGAAGTTAAATAGGCTTGTGGCTCATTGATCATGACTCTCGTTTTAATATTTCACTTGCAACATTCAATGTTTTTGGCAAAAAGGGGTATTATAACAGCTTGCCATTATTAGGTATTATTGTAGTCTTAGACTTTTGCTCCAGCAAGTTGCAACTGAACTCGTCAGTATTTTTTTTTTCGTCCGGGGTGGAAAATGTCTGTCAGACTCCTACTGGCTAAAAACCACCCCGGTGTCACTTCTGTCACGTGCGCGCGGAGCTGCGGGGGAGTCCATGATTCTGCCGCGGCCCCACACTCTCGTGCTGGCCGGGTCTGTCCGGGCCTCGTCTCCTGCGCGAAATAGTGAGGTGTTAAACTACCCCGTGTGAACTCAGCACTTGCTCTAGCCATGTGTTGTGTTTTTTTTTTAATTATAAACTAGTGCTTGAACGCAATCCCCCCGGATGGTAAGCAGTGATGCAATCGTTGATAGTAAAGCGCTCCAGTTTATTAAGAGCCTATTCACCGTAACCTTGAAGACACCTAAATTGTAGTCTAACGGAAATACCGCCGCCGGCAAATTGTTCCAGTCCCTCGATGTGCGCAAGATAAAAGATGAGGCAAAACGCTTCGTTCGGATCGTTGTGGTGTCAACAACGTAAGAGTGGAAACTCGCCGTACGACGGGTAGTCCGATAATGGAACTGAGATGGAAGAATTAAATCATGCAATTCCCTCGCACACTCTCCAAAATGCGTCCTATAGAACAGACAGGCCGCTACTCTTCGCCTGTGTTCCAGGCTTTTTTTTTTTCTCTTTATTTATTTTTAGGGACTTTTATACAATTATTCTACATGCCAGTCCCATCAAACCTTATAATTAACAATACTATCAAAAAACAACAATAAAAAACCTACTTTATACCGCAAAACGCAATAACATAAACTTAATTAATCTATAAGCAGCTCCGGAGGTCACACATCGTTTACATTTAAGTTTAGTTCTCTAACTAGATCCTCTCTGGTGGACTGAAATCTGACACACTCCGTCAGTATATGTACGATATCTTCCACAGTGCCACACACCTCGCAATTTGGTGAATTAATTTTTTTCATTAAAAATACTCCAGGTTTGGGGACTGCTATGATCTAAATCTGAGTCGCCAATTAGCCTCTTCGCACGTCTCTCCACTGAACAACGATCGTATATAATGATAGTGATGAGTATACTGTTTTTGTTTCTGTACTCACGACTTTCTAGTTAGGAGAGTGTATCTCCAAATTCCAGCAATTCTGAACAGCTCGTTAGTCGATTCGCAAGTATTCATTCAAATAAATATACGAAGCGTTTCGCTTTTGCCGGTCAGTCCCACGGCTGCTATTTTTCTTTTACATAAAATAGGTTTGCTTACCTTTTTTACGCATTTGCAGGGTGACTCCGGCGGCCCTCTGGTGTCGAACAACAGCGTCGTGGGAATAGTATCATGGGGAATGCCCTGCGCACGCGGCTACCCCGACGTCTACACCAGAGTCTACTCCTTCCTAGATTGGATCCAGCCGAAGATTAAGATCAATGAAAACTAAATCTTCCATAGTTGTCATAGATATCCGTTATTGTTACCGACGGCACAAACTAAAAATTATTTTGATTAAATCTAATCTTACAATACAGCATAAAATTTTAATTTTCAAAATCAGTTGTTCGTTTCTTTTTCTTCAGTTACCAGAAAATTATTTGATTTTTCTATGTAAAACGGTAATTTAATTGCTAAGCACTTGATATATTACCTGAACAGTACAATATTTTCTACTTTCTACTTCTAAATCACAAATAATAGTACGAATAAATTTGAATCAAAAAGATGTTGCCGCCATTGTTCAAACACTTCTTTCGCCAATAAAAACAAATATCACTACGCGGCTATAGTGATGCGCGATCTGCCCGCTAATTTTATGAACGAGTCTTCGATGCCCGCCTTAAAGATTTAAGCATACATAGGGATATAAGGCCAGAGAAAGCGACTTTGTTTTATACTATGTAGTTAATAGACACGCCGCTGATCGCCGGCTATGTTACAATCTGCAAAGGTAGTCTACATTGCGTTCAAATACATAAGATACGAATGGAATTATTAAGAACTAGCGACTCGCCACGGCTTCGCACGTTGACAAATGATATAAGTACCTAAGCCTTCCTTAAGAAACGGTGGCCCTTCAATAAAAATAATGTCTACTGTGTCGCCCATCAGCCAATATCTGACTCTGCAAGATACATCGACCTTATTGTCCATGGATAGCCAGTTCCACCACCTTCAAACAGAATGAAAGCCTACCGAGGTAGCAAGTTTGTTTGAAATAATGGTCCCCCGCTCCGGCCCACTCCCTCCAGAGAAACACTCAAGCAGCTGGCGGCCGGTAAGGGCGCGAGTGCCACGCGGATTTTTCTGGTGTTTAGTTTTGAATAAATCGTGATATCTCCTGAATGAAACAACCAATTCCAATAATTCAAAAAGAGATCTGCTGCTACTAAAATTACCTTTGACATGACGTAATTTATTTGGATAAGGATTAAGGAACAAATAGTGGGCTCTGATTTCGACTGGCATTTTAATTAACTTTTCAAACATAAAAAAATAGTCATAATGAAGAAACTGTAGTAGACATAATATGGTGCCGCAGACTTTTTTGTAGGCATTTTTAAGGTCTACAATACTGTAGTACATTAATTTGATCTATCTCATAGGGCACAGTCAGCGTTTGCAATGTAAGCTCAAAAAAATGGGTTTATTTTGCGACATGTGTTAGAAACCTCAAAAATTATCAGTGTTCCTCTTATATATTATGCATGTTACATACATAAAAACTTTCTTGTCGAATCACTCTATCTATTAAAAAAACTCTATCAAAATCCGTTGCGTAGTTTTAATGATTTAATCATACAAAGCGACATAGGGAAAGTAAAAGTGACTTTGTTTTATAATATGTAGTGATTTAGTTTAACATGGGCGTGATTAACACTGTCCGGATAGAAAAATTATGAACCTCTGAAAACTTTTTGGCCATGTTTTCAACCATTTATGTACACACATATAAACACATAACAAACAATAAAAAAGCAGAAAAATGGTGCAGATGTAATGCTTATTTCATAATAAATCTCTACCATACCTTTTTTTTGGGATGAGAAATCATCAAATGACTTCTCCCGCTCTGGGCGGAGCGGAACGGTGTGTCAGACTTTTACTGACTAAAACCCACCCGTGTTTCTTCACTTGCCTGTGCAACGGCCAGGGCCACGGTTTCTTGTTTAACCAACCCACAACTCTGACTCAGGAGGGATCGGTCTTCGTTGACCCAGTCACGATATGCTGACATCTCTTTGAGGCGCGCGTGAAACACGACGCGCCGTCGACTCGAGTCTGGCCTCCTTACCGGGCGGAGAGCTGCCCACTGCTCACCGCCCACAGGCCCGCGCCATACCTGGGACAGTAAATACAGAGAAGTAGACAGCGTGTGAAAAAAGTAAAAGACGATAAAGATAATATAAAACGATTCATCACTTATCACAATAAGCCTATATTGTTCTCACTGTTGGGACTCAGGCCTACTCTTGTTGAGAGGGAGTGGGTCGTAATCTACCATGCTGGCCCAGTGCGGGTTGTTAGATTTTTTTTTTATTAATTATAAAATAGTGCTCGATCGCAATCTCGCCTGATGGTAAGCAGTGATGCAATCGTTAATGGTAAAGTGCGCTAGTTTATTAAGAAACTAGCCACTCTAGCCATAAAGACACTTAAATTGTAGTCCGACCAAAACACCGCCACTGGCAAAATCTTCCAGTCCCTCGATGGACGCAGTAAAAAAGAGGGGGCGAAACGCTTCTTCCAGATCGTTGTGGTGTCAACAACGTTAGGGTGGAAACTCTCCGTACTACGGGTCGTCCGATGATGGAACGGAAATGTAGAAATTAAATCATGCTATTCCCTTGCAGTTCCATGTCACGCTAGATATTTTTTAGCTCTAGGACATGCTGATTTCCTCGCAATGTTTTCCTTCACCGTTTTGAAAGCAACGATTCACAACAAAAAAGTTATAAGAACATTCAACGTTATTTTTTGTTTAAGCGAAACCTGAAAATACTTTATTTACAATAAGCAATTGAATCGATTCCAATCGTTTTTACACCATGATATATTTTTGCACAAATATATTTAAAAATGATTACAGTATGGTTACTGAGCGTTCTACGCTTCTTACGCGTGCGCGTGTCCGCGCTCAGCTGACGCCACAGGTCAATGCACCCGGCTCTCTCGTACAAACGGAGAGTGGGCCATATATTTGTTGGGACAACCAAGTAGGATAACAAGCTGATAACTTTGTGGTTTTTCATGATATCTTTTTGAAATTTTGTAGATTCTTTACTTAAAAATACTGGACACGTTTTCGGGTATCGCATAAACAAAAATTAATATTGTATACAACGTTTAGCCGTGTGATGACAGCGGATCAGAATATACTTGTCATCACCCCATCTCATCCAGCGGGTGCCGTATAAGGCGACTAAGGGTAAAACCGGATCCGCTGAGGCGGCGAGCCTCCTTGCCGGATTACCGCCATGGGATCTGGAGGCCAAAGTCCTCGCTCACATGTGGGAGTGGCGAGAGGAGGCAAAACGCCGGGGTATAACTCCGCTGCCGCAAGAAATCGCGGTACGGCGGACAGAGCTCCGGCGGGATCTCATGGCGACATGGAGAGTGCGATTGTCGCAACCCAGTGCTGGGCACGCCACAATAGCGGCGGTAAGTCCCCTCTTTGAGGAGTGGCTAGAGAGGCGCCACGGCACCCTCACCTTCCGCCTGACGCAGGTCCTCACCGGACACGGTTGTGTCGGGAGGTTCCTGTTCCGTATAAGGCGGGAGGAAACGCCAGGGTGTCACCATTGTGTGGATCGCCCTGAGGACACGGTGGAACATACGCTGGAGGTCTGCCCGGCATGGATAGAGCACCGCCGTGTCCTCGTAGCGGCGATCGGCGGCGATCTCTCGCGTCCGACCCTGGTTCAGGCCGTGGTCCGGAGCGAGAGTGCATGGCAGGCCGTCACCTCCTTCTGCGAAGCAGTGATGCTCGCAAAGGAGGAGGCGGAGCGCGTGAGGCAACGGGAATCCCAGCGACCTCACGCCACTAGCCGCCGCAGGAGACGCCCTGGTCGGGCGATGACACTAAACTCCCAGCCACCGTAGGCGCGGGCCTGCGGGCGGTGAGCAGTGAGCAGCTCGCCGCTTGGGCCAGGCCACCAGGCCAACCAGGCCCGAGTCGACGGCGCGTCGTGTTTCACGCGCGCCTCAAAGAGATGTCAGCACGTCGTGACGGGGTCCACCAAGACCGATGCCTCCTGGGTCAGGGTTGCGGGTTGGTTAAACAAGAAATACGGGTGAGTTTTAGTCAGTAAAAGTCTGACACGCCCTTCGGCTCTGCCCAGAGCGGGAGAAGTCATTTGATGATTTCCCATCCCAACAAAAAAAAAAGGGTAAAACCGGATGACTGGTGTTGCCCGTCATCCGGTTTTACCCTCACGTCGCGTCATCCGAGTACTATCAACATCAAACTGCGATCGCCAACCTGCCTGCCAAGCGTGGCGATTATGGAATTATCCCCCCAAGATGCTTGATCCTTGGGGGAGGCCTATGTCCAGTAGTGGACGTCTTTCGGTTGAAATGATAATTATTACGTTATTTTTTGCATATATTACTGTGTTCATTACTATTTTTGTTTTTATTATTGAGTTCATTAACATTTTAGATAAACATATTTACCCTTAAGTTACCCGAAATTTAACTAACAAAGTAGGCCTAAGTAAACAAGCCAACGGTCCTAAGTAAACAAAATGTGTATTTAATTCATTTAGTTCTTTTATTCAGAAAAATACTAACACGCTACAGAGAGTACAGTAGTACCACAGGATGCTAATGATTGCTTGACGATAATGTTTACCTAGCCTCATCGTCTCCCATTGGGTGTGAATAAACAAGATCTAGACTCGTCGGAAAACATATACCCTGGACCAATGTTCATCTGTCCATCGGATATGTTCTGGAGCAAAGCGCAACCTGGCAATTCGATGTTCTCTGAGTAGTTTAGGGCCATTTGGCCTAGGTATAAGGCTTTATATCAGCTTCTCGACAGCCTCCGTGGCGTAGCGGTAGCGAACGCGGCCGCTGCGCAAGAGGGTTCGATCCCCGCGCAGAGCAAATATTTGTATGGATGAATATAAATTTTATAATGACAGATTGATTTGAAACTAAAACTAAAAATATTCTTTTATAAAAAATCAAAAATAGATATTTTTTCAAGATTCTGTTTTTTTTTTTTTGTTCAAATGAAACCTGTTTTGAAATGACGCTAACGCTAATAACGCTAATCTGTTTTTAAATATATTTATGGATATATATACCTAACTTTGGGAGATATCACGGTTTTCTAAGTGACCCGTTATTTTTGCAACCCACTGTATTGTAAACAACAAAGTATCACTTACTTGTCCTAAAACAATATAACTTTGCGTTCTCAACTCTAATTGAGTTTAGGGGTTATATGATAGCAGATGTCCAAAACATACTAGACACGTATTTTTTCTTTTTTCATATAAACAAAAAATGAAAACGACACAGTGCGTTGAAAACTCGTATGACGTTATTACACGCTACACTTTTTATCGAGCAGTGACGTCACCAGCCACCACTCCTGATCTTTGATGCCTTTTATATTTGTCAATTGTTATGGATTTGATAAAACAAAATATACGTATCCAATATTTTTCTATAATCTGAATGACGGACTAAATATAATCTATTTTTTTTACGCAGGAAACATCCCTGTTATAGGAGTTTTACAAAAAATCTTACAGTTGTGAGAAAGCAAGGGTGACCTAGAAAGTCAGATCCGATAGTCGTTGTGCCGAAACCTTGACAGCCGGTTCAAGCACCTGTAGGCCTAGTATGAGTTTTCATTACGAGACTCGATCGTCGATATCCAGCGCGTTTGACTCATCGATTGACCCGCTTCAAGGTTGTAAGAACTCTCAACCAATGAGAGCGCCAAACGCACTCGATATCGACGATCAAGTCTCGTAATGAAAACTCATACTAGGTATACTGAAACAGAGAGAGCATTCGCACACGGTAAGCGGTCAGGTTGTTTCCTCCCTTTGTGTTTATTAATTTTTTTAGGATCTCCAACAAGGGATATATAAATCACTGTACACAAATCATGTAAAAAGTAAAAATAGACGACAAAATTATCACGAAGGTGTACTCCTTCACTTACAGGAGACCACAGCATGCATATAAGAAATTACATCTAAGCAAACAAAATTAAAAGTTTAAAATAATAATAATAAAATTAAAATAAAACATATTCGGTAACATATATAAACAAATTAAATGCGTACATGAACACTAATGTGCGCTCTTAAAATATTAGTGTGCATTACCATCAACGATAACATCACTGCTTACCATCAGACGGAATAGCGGTCAAGCACTAGTTTATAATTATAAAAAAGCACATCAAGTTACTACAATCAATTTTTCTTTAATAGATTTGGAACCTTATCGCAAAAGCATTAAATTCAATGTTGATTGGATAATTTGACAGCTTCGGGGATCCTGATATGCTAGCATCTGTTTAGTCTTTCTCATTTTCAATTTCATCATCTTCTCGATTTGAGAAAACAAAAACAGCATGTTTCATTTTGGGCCACCACTATGTACGCTATATAGATAAAAAGGAAAAAATAGAAGATTGTCATAAAAATACTACTAAAGTAATTTGAATAAAAATACAAGTATATATAATTAATTATTTGAAACGTTTTTTAGTGAAATAATCCTCTATTAAGGTAGCCATGACACTGGTTATGACGTTTGATTGGCGACTTTGACAGTTCTATTTTCCCGTTGTGTTCGTGTCGAGTGTTGATTTGAGTTGAATGTGTTTATTTGATGGGCCGTATGTTCGGAATTCATGTTTTGTTTTTTTCGCAGTCATATGGTAGATAATACAGATACGATAGCCTTAGTTACATGACACGTCAATCAAATGTCACTGTCAAAATCTTATTTCGCTTATTGCTGACCACCATATTTATTAGTAGTTGTGTTGCACTCCTTGGCCGAATTAAATTGAATCTGTATAAAAACAAGCCAAAATATAGCAAATAAACATTAAAAACAGGTAACTATAGCGCAACTATACCTAGCATTAGGTGTACAATGTGCTGGCCCAGGCTCCATAAATTTCTGAAACATCTCCTTTTAAGTATAGGTATTGCTAATCCATTGCCTCATGTGTTCAAAAACATAAATAACGCAATGAATGTTGCTGAACTGTCATAATGACAGCCATCGCCACTGTCAATATTTTACGCAACTACCTCGCTACTTATTAATTATGCATTTACCCCCGCTGGCACCTTTCGCAAAATGGCTGTTAAGTGTGTTTATTTAGGTACACTAATTTTCTTTATTTGCTAACAGTACCTACCATGAATGAAAGAGCCTACTACTACCGTATGAAACGCATTACTTATCTGAATGCAATGAGCTACACATTTTTTTTATATTATTAACTAACGCTTGACAGCAATCCCGTCTGATGCTAAGCAGTGGTGCAATCGTTGATGGTAAAACGCGCTAGTTTATTAAGAGCCTAGTCACTCTAGCCTTGAAGACACTTAAATTGTAGTCAGACGGAAATAACACCGCGAGCAAATTGTTTCAGTCCCTCAATGTACGCGGTGTAAAAGACGAGGTGAAACGCTTCGTCCGAATCGTAATGGTGTCAATAACTTAAGGGTAGATAATCGCCGTACTACGAGTTGTCCGATGATGGAACGGAGAAATTAAGTGTTGTTAGGTTCATTATCATCAACCTTTTTATCGTCCCACTGCTGGGCACAGGTCTCCTCTCAGAAAGAAGGAATGAGCGTAATCACCACGCTTGCTAGCAAGTGCCTCTCAAGTATGAGTATGCGGGTTCGATTCCAGATCAGGCAAGTACCAATGTAACTTTTCTAAAGTTATATATACTTTCTAAGTATATCTTGGACACTTCGATTCGATCCATCACCACGCGGGTTGGCGATTTGAGACTTATGAAGTCCAGGTTTCCTCAAGATGGAAAACATCTTGAGGAAACCTGGACTTTATAAGTCTGAAATCGCCAACCCGCATTGAGCAAGCGTGGTGATTACGCTCAATCCTTCTCTGTATGAGAGAAGACCTATGTCCAGCAGTGGGACAATAAAAGGTTGATGAAGACCACGCTTGCTCATTTCGGGTTGGATATTTCAGACTTAAAGTCCAGGTTTCCTCAAGATGTTTTCCTTCACCTTCAGTCATTGGTGTCCAAGATATACTTAGAAAGTACATATAACTTTAAAAAAGTTACATTGGTACTTGCCTGACCTGGAATCGAACCCGCACACTCATACTTGAGAGGCTGGTGTTTTAATCACTAGGCTACCACGACTTGCTAGCAAGCGTGGTGATTAAGCTCATTCCTTCTTTCTGAGAGGAGACCTGTGCCCAGCAGTGGGACGATAAAAAGGTTGATGATGATGAACCTAACAACACTTAATTTCTCCGTTCCATCATCGGACAACTCGTAGTACGGCGATTATCTACCCTTAAGTTATTGACACCATTACGATTCGGACGAAGCGTTTCACCTCGTCTTTTACACCGCGTACATTGAGGGACTGAAACAATTTGCCCGCGGTGTTATTTCCGTCTGACTACAATTTAAGTGTCTTCAAGGCTAGAGTGACTAGGCTCTTAATAAACTAGCGCGCTTTACCATCAACGATTGCATCACTGCTTAGCATCAGGCAGGATTGCTGTCAAGCATTAGTTAATAATATTTAAAAAAAGTGTAGCTCATTGCATTCAGATAAGTAATGCGTTTCATACGGTAGTAGTAGGCTCTTTCATTCATTATTTAGTTATTAGATTGCCATGATGTAACCTTAAAACACTTAATTAATATAACCTCTCCTCCGAAAGAGGGTTTTTAGTCGTCAACATTACTTATAAGCTTATCAGTCAAGGTTGAGAATAAAAGGGCCTTTGTTGTCCTCCATGAATTCTCCATTCCCTTGGGTCCAAATCAATAAGATCGGGAAGGCTCAAAGAAATCGTAGGTAATGTTTGTTTCCCTTTAGACAGAACGAGATGTCTGCTAATAGAAAAGAATAGTAGGAAAATAAATGTTGCTCCGACCCCTAAAAAGCTGGATGAGGGTAGAAATATAATGAATAATGATGTTCTTTACAATCAAACCAAATTCTGTTTCTTTTTATTCTTTAAGAAAAGATTTCTGAATACTTTTCTTTTTTCTTTTGTATTTTGTATGGAATAAGGACACTGTTTTCACATGAACATAATTTATTTGTGTGTGTACACCAAAAATTGTTTACACTGGGTGTTATACATAAGGTAACATGTAATTAAAAAGGTGACAGACTAGTATAACAAACAAATAATGGAGTTACTTAAAGTAAGTTATTAGAAAAAACATGTTTCATTTATGGCTAGACAGTGAGTAACCATGTACTACATATTCTTATGATATTAGATAAACAATATGTAAAGAAAACGTCTGTCCGATCCGTAAAGGTATTGTTAGGTATCGATAACTAATTCTAATAATGAAAACTTAAAAAATCCCCTTAAAAAAATAAATATTATTTCGAAAAAACGAGGTAACTTAATACATGTTCGGTAGGCAATACGGTATGCATACATACGCGGGCGAAGGGGTGCAGGGCACGCGGCACGTGGTCGCATCATAGGTAATATTGTCTAAAATGGTGTTGTCAGTTATTAAAAAAATACCAAATTTTGGGGTAGTTTTTTTTTTTTTAATTATATTATAAACTAGCGCTTGACCGCAATCCTGCCTGATTTTAAGCAGTGACGCAGTCGTTGATGGTAAAGCGCACTAGTTTATTAAGAGCCTATTCACTCTAGCCTTGAAGACACTCAAATTGTAGTCCGACGGAAACACCGCCGCTGGCAAACCATTCCAGTCCCTCGATGTACGCGGTATAAAGGAGGAGGCGAAACGCTTCGTCCGGATCGTAGTGGTCTTAACAACGTAAGGGTGGAAACCAGCCGTACGACGGGTCGTCCGCTGGTGGAACGGAGATGGGGGAATTAAATCATGCAATTCCATCGCACACTCCCCGAAATGCATCCTACAGAACACCGAAAGGCTGGCTACTCTACGCCTGTGCTCTAGGCTTTGGAGACCGACTCGAGTTAGATCAGGGTCACCAATCAGCCTCTTTGCACGTCTCTCCGCTGAATCCAAAGTGGCCAGGTGACACTTGGCAGCACCAGCCCAAATGTGGCTGCAGTACTCCACACACGAACGGACCTGTGCTTTGTATAAAATTAGAAGCTGCCCAGGTGTGAAGTACTGCCGGACCTTTGCGATAACCACCACCTTAGCCTTGGACTCAATGAACCGCCCAAAGTTAAGGTCCGAGGAAATCTCAACTCCCAAAAGCTGAAGGCGGTCGGAACACTCCAAGGACACATTCCGAAAAGTAGGAGCCAAGGTGAACGGGCTCCTTTTGGCGGTGAAAAGACACGCCTGTGTTTTGGCGGCATTGAATGCTACAAGATTGGCATTGCCCCATTCGGAGACTGCCTGCAGTGCAACACTCGTTCGCTCAACCATGGCCTCTCTTTCGGACCGGATTGATTCCCTACTAGCCCGAGCACCCGGCAGGTATCTCTCTACAACTGTGCTGTCATCTGCATACCCATAGATACCAGGCATCAGCAGATCGTTAATATGCAGCAGGAACAGAGTTGCAGAGAGAACAGACCCCTGAGGAACACCGGCATTAGTTGACATGGGCTCAGAAGAGCATCCATCGACAACAACTCGGAGGGACCGTTCAGTCAGGAAGTCTTTTACCCAGCCAGCCAGGCTAGGGGAAATGCCGTACGCTGGAAGCTTACTCAAAAGGCCAGCGTGCCATACCCGGTCGAAGGCCTTCGAGACATCAAGGGAGTTGGAATTGATTCGCGGCCAAACAAAAAAGAGGTCATAGTCGGGAATTTATATTTACTGGCTCAGATACGGCGCGGGCTGGCCTTCATCGGACAAGGAAAATAAATGATCACCAACATCACGGCAGTAATCCCAGATGGGTTAGGGTGTCTCGTTAGTCGAGTGGTAGCAAGCGTCACTACTAAACATGAGATCCTGGTCTCAAATCTCTGGTCGCGTAAAGTCTTAAGGTTTTTCCATCAGGAATTTCTCAGAATCCGCTAGGAGTCTCGATTTGGGCCCGATTGATGGCAACAGTCTCGTCTTTCTCGTATGAGATTTAAAAAATATTGTTTAAATGTGGGTGTACTATGGGTACACCTACAATGCGTCTCTGTTGCCACCTCACCATAATGAAGTGAGCATGTGCTATCACTTTAAATCATCATCATCATCAGCATCAACCTTTTGTCGCCCCACTGCTGGGCAGGCGCGTGCGCTCCATAGAGGCACATAAGCACTGCATACCCTAATAATTTTGTAATTCGGAATACCCGAATCGTATTAATAAAATTTATATAAAAACCTCTTTAATTATTGGTAATAGTGCCATCTATTAAGGCTAGTGCAAACTACTAACACAAATTACAATGCCCGCACAGCGGCTTTGCTACGTCCGCGCCACTTCACGACGTAAGCAGGTACTAAATTTGCTTGGATCTTTGCTAGTGTGGGAATAAAATTATTTGATTGTGTGTGTAAACTTTTCGCATGTTGTCTTGCAATTTCATTCATATTATAATCCCAAATAAGCAGTGGCTACATTATACGCTGGCCGAGTTAAGAAGCTGCTGTCAGCCAGCACCATTGTTGTTTGTTAAAATACCTTTTTATTTTGTCGGCTTATGTTGTTTGATTATTGGTGTATTTTTTAAGTTGTAACTTATATCTGTTGAGTGTTGATTGTTTTAAGCGCAAGCGAATTGAACTGTTTGTGTTATTTAATGTATATAATTATATAATTTATATGCAATATGTATTATTTTAAAACGCGGTATTGACATTCTTCAAGAATATTACAGGCGCGTGTTTTAAATGATAACCTCATTGATATTGTAAGAAAATAATGAATAGGCTCCGATGTCTTTAAAATCAGACGAATTCAAAACCTTAACTTATTAACTTATTTTACCTTGAAGTTTACAAATTAGCAAAATTAATAGTTACTATTCCAATGAGTATCTACGAGTGAATCAGCGGGAGTGATGATTTATGAATTTGTTTATGATTTTCATTGAAAAAAAACTTTTAGGGATTTTAAAACGATCTTCCAATTTTAACGACGACGTTTTGCAGAGTACCTAACTATTTAAAAAAAGATAGGCGCCTTGATTTTACTTATAGGCAAAAAAAGTTTTTTTTTTCTTTTTTGTGAAATAAATTATTGCTTATTTACAGTTGAGTTAGTAATGAGATGACATTTCATTTTATTCATTTGAGCAAAAAAAAATACTTAACATCTCACGATCATTCGGTCATTTCTATGACTTATTCTTATCAGTAATCACATATTTGAATGTTCATAGTAACCCTAGCCACGCACAAACATCAATTAAATGTTAACATGCGCAAAAGTCAAATTATAATATAAGCACAGACATTTCAATAGTGTATGTATGCCTACCCTATCCAAAATCTCTGTGCACGCCCCTGCTGCTGGGCAAATCGGCTGTCCAAAATCAAAACCTAGCAAGTACATCTGAGTTAATTTTACAGGACAAGACATGAAACATTTTCAGCTGCCATTTAGAATATAATTCCTTTTTTACACATATCTTGTTTTCATGGCAATAATTATGATTTGTTTTATTTTACGAAATAGATTAATTAAATGCAAATGCATTTGGACAAGTTTTATGTGCCTTACTAATGACTTCTTTGGATACTTCAAGATATGTATGATACTAAACCAATAGCAAAAACCTAGTTAGATCACTTACTAGGATTTTGAATTGGATTTTTTATTATTTTTAATACCTTATGCCGTATTTCAACCTAGTAAGTAGCATAATTATAGTAAAAAAAACAGTTGACTTAATATAAAATGGTTTAATTAAATTATTGAGGAACACAAGGTACATAATCAACTTAACAAAATATCAACTTAAAAAAATCAAATTTCTTCAGCTACTTCGCCTCCAGTTTGGAGATCAACTGATTCATTGTTTACAGGCATTTGAACCCAAAACGCACGCCTTGTTTCTGGCATTAAGGGTACCAACTTTGCCACAATCACATCCTTTTTTTTGACCAGGAATGCCTCGAGGAGCTGATTTTTTTTCAGGCAGCCCAACTACTTGAAAATTTTTTAGTAGGAAGTCTAACTCCACAAATGGTTCATCAAAGCTGAAAATTCCATAGTCATTAATCAACGGGTTTAACTTTAAACTCACTAGTACATCTATCTACTATTAATAATTACCTTGTCTTGTAAAGAATCTTCCTCGATCCAGTAACGAATTTTACTTGGACAACTCGGCTGAGCAAGAAATATTTCATCAAGTCTTCATCATCCGTTTTCCTTGGTGCTCTTTTTTTCTTCGGCCAGCTCCTACAATCACTTAAATCTATGACCTTTATTTTTTGTCTTGAACTGTTTACGACATCTATAAAGTCTTCGAAATCCAAAATGTCTCCTTGTCTTTTAATTTTTCTTTCAATATTTCCATGCACCGAATCTGCAGTCATATGAGTATGTCCTTTTGTTAAGTAACTCAAAGTCACAGTCTCGATCTTTGTTTCTATATTTACTATAGTAGTTAAAGCCGTAAACAGAGTCCAGTTTTTATTTTGAGCTGTACAGTTATGAGCCCAAATATGAAAACGTTGGCAATCTCTTTCATTCTTCATAAATGTTAAAATAGCATCAACTATGTTGGAAGCTTCTGGACCGGCGTAACCTTCGTGCCAAACTATGCAAGTAGCTGGATCAGGAGATTGCTTACTTATAGGTGCAAAAGTTAGATTAAATTTAATTAATCGACTTATAAAAACAGCTTCTTTAATTTGGGGCATTAAAAATTCCAAATGAGCGAACTGAGACGGGCGCGGCAAAGGCGGCGCGGCAGTAGAGACCCCGGCCTCTTCGTCCTGCACGCCTAGTTCTCATCGACTTACTATTATTTATTATAGACATTATTTGATAATCGTGTTCAACACTTCAGTGATATTGTAAATCAAAAACCTATTAAGGGACAATTCCAACTTCAAAAACTTAGTAAAAAGACTAATTTCAAATTCAAAACCCTAGTAAGTCCATTCACAAATTCAAAAACCTAGCATGTACCGTACTTAATAGGTTTTTGTATTTGGAAATGTTACTTACTAGCTTTTTCACTTTGTAAACACCGAGTACGAAGTGCACTTGCTAGGTTCATACATGTTCATATCTCCGATTCTATTTAAGATAGAAATACAGTTGTTTTTGCTATAAACGCAGCAAAAATTTTTGTGAATATTGGTTGAAGAAAACGTGTTTCATCAAAAATGTCCCTTGCTAGGTTTTGATTTTGGACAGCCGAAATGTCTCCTCTCATATAGAGAAGGATTGAGCGTAATCACCACGCTTGCTCAATGCGGGTTGGCGGTTTCAGACTTAAAGTCCAGGTTTCCTCAAGATGTTTTCCTTCACCTTTTTTTTTAATCAGTCATTGGTGTCCAAGATATACTTAGAAAGTACATATAACTTGGAAAAGTTACATTGGTACTAGCCTGACCTGGAATCGAACGCGAACACTCATACTTGAGAGGCTGGTGTTTTAACCACTAGGCCACCACGACTCACTCACTCTAAATAATGCAAGGGATTGACACTGCTCCCTCTCCTTAACTCTTAAAGCTCACTCTGAACTTACTTCACCCAACTTTTCACGATACGATTTTTACAAAGTCGATCGGCTGTACGTAACTTTGAAATAATCTAGTAATCTTCTTCTTCTTGTTCAGCCTACAGAGGTTCACTGCTGTACAAAGGCCTCCTCTAAGACTTTCCACAATGACCGGTGTTATGCTGCCCGCAATCATCGGCTTCCCGCGACCTTCACTAGGTCTTCGGTCCACCTTGATGGGGGCATCCCTACGCTGCGTCTTCCGGTACGTGGCCGCCACTCCGGAACCTTACTGCCCCATCAGCCATCGGTTCTACGAGCAATGTGCCCCGCCCACAGCCACTTAATTTTAGCGTCTCGGAGAGCTAAGTTGGTGACTTTGGTTCTTCTGCAGGAGATCCGAATTTAAGAAGAAAGTCATTCTTGATTCGATCCCGCAGAGAATCTCCTCTTTCCATCGCCCTTTGTGTGACTTTGAGCCTTCGCATGAGACCCATTGTAGTAATAGTACATAAAAAATATACTAAAAACTATGAATATCAAAGTAGTGATTGTTCAAAAAACTCTTTAGTCCATACGCAAATGTCTATTGAGGAAATGAAATGCGCGGCCGTAGTAACATTGTCCACTGTGAAATAAAATGTGAACTTTTGCGGCTCTGCAGTATCATTCATTGTAATAGTTACAAACTCCAATTCAACTTTGGAATCCTCACCTTTGGCGTAGTCTGGTGACTGTAGCTAACATAGATTGTAGAAAATTTAGAATATTTTTTTTTTTATATACAGTGTTCGGTACTTATTGAATAAACTTTTTTTTTTGGATGGGAAATCATCAAATAACCTCTCCCACTCTGGGCGGAGCGCAAGAGCGTGTCAGTCTTTTACTGACTAAAACCACCCCGTATTTACCAGGACCAAGGTTCTTTTTAACCAACCCGCAACCCTGATCCAGGAAACATCGATGTTCGTGGACCCCATCACGATGGCCTGACATCTCTTTGAGGCGTGCGTGACACACAACGCGTCGTCTTCCCGGGTCTGGTCCTTACCGGACGGCGAGCAATTGTCCGGAGCGAGAATGCATGGCAGGCCGTCACCTCCTTCTGCGAAGCAGTGATGCTGGCAAAGGAGGAGGCGGGGCGCGTGAGGCAGTGAGAATCCCAGCGCCCTCACGCCACTAGCCGCCGCAGGAGACGACACCGAACACCCAGCCACCCTAGGCGCGGGCCTGCGGGCGATGAGCAGTGGGCAGTTCGCCGCCCGGTAAGGACCAGGCCCGAGTCAACGGCGCGTCGTGTTTCACGCGCGCCTCAAAGAGATGTCAGCACATTGTGACGGGGTCCACGAAGACCGATGCCTCATGGGTCAGGGTTGCGGCTTGGTTAAACAAGAAACCGTGGCCCTGGCCGTCACAGGCAAGTGAAGGAACACGGGTGGGCTTTAGTCAGCACAAGTCTGACACGCCCTTTCGCTCCACCCAGAGCGGGAGAAGTCATTTGATGATTTCCCAACCCAAAAAAAATGGGAAAAATAAACAAAATAATGAAAAACATCAAACTTTAGTCTTCAAGCTCCTGATATATTTAGAACCGAGTAACATGAGACGTGGTCGTGCCATCTTTCTACTTTAAAATTATACCTAACTTTTACAAAGTTCTATAATTCCACAAAGACTTTATTCATGAAGTATTTTTCATTTTGTCCGCTTCAGCTATATCCAAGTAAAGTCAGGAAAAACAAAAGTTAAGCAAATTGGCTACCAACTCACCACAGTAATTCTTCGACATTGCGATGCAAAATTGATGCAGGATATCAATTTGTTTCTTCGGAAAGTCAAAATAACAGAAGATAGTACCCCAAACCACTCGTCTGTCGTTCTTAGCGCTTTCGCTGGGAACAAGAAATGGCTCAACAAACTTCCCAATAGCACATCTGCTATCTGTTCAATTAGAAAATACTTGACTATGACACAATATGTAAAGAAAACCCCGTCCGACCCACCCCACCACACCCACCCCTAACACATGACCAAATAAAATATGAAATTGTACATAATCATCATAGTAACAATACTAATGAATTTTAAAATAATCTTTTTTTCCGCGAATTAATTCTAACTTCCCCAAAAATTGGTATTTTTTTTAAATGGCAACACCTTTTTGAGTTCATTGTTACTTCCTTTTGCGAAACAATATTTATTTTCTTAGGGGTATTTTTTTCAATTTAGCCCGGTTTTGTAAGCATTAGTAGAATCAGTTATCGATACTTAGCAATACCTTCACGGATCGGACTGGGCTTTCTTTACATATTGTATACTAGCTTTCCGCCCGCGGTTTCGCCCGCGTGGAGTTCGGTTATATCACGCTTTTTAGATTTCCCTCGGGAATATCATATTTTTCCGGGATAAAAGGTAGCCTATGTTCTTTCTCAGCGTCGAAAGATTGTCTGTGCCAAATTTCATCAAAATCGGTTGAGAGGTTTAAGCGGGAAAGCGTAACAGACAGACCGACAGACAGACAGACAGACAGACAGACAGACCGACAGACAGACAGAGTTACTTTCGCATTTATAATATTAGTATGGATTCGATTTGTAAAGGTATTTATTACATAAAAAAGATGAACTAATATGTCAATTTTATCTAAATTCTCATTTTAATCTAAAAATAAACAAGGTAGTAGGTTTAGAAAGACAATATGTGGAAACCACTTTAAGCAAACTTTCATTATAACAGAATCACCTCTAACTATTAGAAGCAAAAAGGTAAAAATTGTGAATGGAATAGTTGAACATGATCAATATATTGGTTAATAAATAATTCTCCACTGATCAGTTCACAAAGGTGGTTACTTTCCTTAACATATATAACGGAGTACCAAGGTCATTGGAATTCGTAGAAACCTTTGTCTCCAACACTAGGGTCAGATGTAGCAAAAATGAATACAACTAATTGTTCTTACGTACAGTTTTATTGTTCTCGCTTAACATCGATCACAAACAATAAAATAAACCCGAACACCTCAATTAATTACAGCAATCGTACTTACAAGATATTCTAGTGAAAACAACATATTCATCAAATTCTCGTTAACAATTTGTTCTCACAGCCGCTCGGCTTTTCCTATAGGAAAAACGTCATGGTGTCGTACAAGTCGTTACACTACTTATACAACAATTTGCAGTTAACAATAATTAGAGTTACAAACTATAATTTGCTAATTCGTTTTACTATTTATAACACTCGATTTTAACATTGAATTAATTATTCATTGCTTAACATGTTTAAACATTTATTTAAAACATGCGCCATGCTTTTTCCTTTTATCAAGGGTCTATTATTTCTATTAAACAAATATTAATCCAAATCCATCCAGCGACATACGTTAGAATACGTATGTCGCTTATTAATCATGAAATGAATTAACTATAAATAACTATTTTCTTAGACCTCAGTTTGGATAAACCCTCAATTATAGGTTGATCAAAGCAACTGGAAATCCTAACCTGGATTTCTACATTGAAAAGGAGCAAACTGACAGCAACTAGTAAATCTAAACCAATTTACAGCTACCCAGCCATATTAACTGTGAAGTCTGAACTTAAGGTTAATATTTTAAAGGTTTTAAGTTAGCCTTGCGCCAACATATACATATGTAAATCCATCAATACGCCCTTTGAGATACGGAAGAGAAAATGTTTAAAAAAAAATCTTTTCCCATAGGTATGTATTCTTATTCTTGCTGTAACATAATATCAAGACTAGACCAATTTTACCAATTTGAAGACATTTGTAATGACATTAATACATACTAAATAAAAAAATACTAAGAAAATATAATGAGGTCCTCAAGTGTATTATTATACTAAGAAATCTTCCCAAAAACGTAATGGCGCGTAGCACCGCTACGGCGTAGCTCAACCGCGTAGCAGCGTAGCAAAACCTGCCGAAAATTCCGCGAAGTCGATGGAACATCCGCGTTTTTTTTTATGAAATTACTCGATGTTATTTCGGCCTGAATTGTCATATTTAAAACAACATTGCCGGCATAATGCCCAACTTTATGGCAAGTAATTTCGGCACATGTGTTGCTAAAATTCCGAATTTCTCGCTTTTACTGAAGAAGGAATTCTGTATACATTCAGCTTTACATATTTTCCAACGTAGTTCATCTGTGTTGATTTTTTAATTTTAAACGCAAGTTGTGTGTATAGCTTTCTGTATATGTCTCAAGGAAAATAGCTAATTTTACCCAACAATTTTTTTTTAGTTTCGCACTCGTCGCGAAATGTATTTATTCTTGTATTTGTTTGTCATTTAGTAAAAGGTCGCTAAAAGGACCGTCAATAGAAGTATTTCTTCCACTTTACTACTTACAGTTACATTTGGGGTTGTCCCTTGTATTTATCCCTTATAGTCCCTTATATTTGCTATAATGGCGAATATGTAATGACTGCTTTTCAGATGGTTTTAATTATTAATTTTGTCTCAAAGAAAACAATAAAATGTAAAGTGCACATAACATCTAAATATTCAATTCTAAGGAAGTTCAATGAATAATCCATTCCATTTCCGCGGATGACTATTAAATATTTTATAATTCACTATATGGGTATCATATTTAATTTAAATTTAAACGTAAATTCAAGTCGTACTTCTGAAAATATTTACATTTTGCGAACGAATCAGAATCCAATAAAATATTTACTGCCAGTATTCATATATTTTCAACCTCGTTAACAACACAATCCCATTTTCTGTCGGATCAGTTCGGTGTTAAAAGCGATCGATTGAACATAAAATGCGCCACCATTTTACGTGCAAGGATATTAAATCGCTATATTTTCCTTGACCTTACTTAGTCATGCAAAAAAGTATGTATTTATTCGGAGAGGAATGCGCTCACACACTATTAAATAGCATTTCTAGGACAATCAAGTGAAGTCGTAGTGACGTGCTTGTCCGTCGGAGATGTCAAAACCAATAATAGGGGCAACTGTTTTTGAATCGGTAGAGCTACGTTCTAAGCCCTTCTTTGTGAGGATATTTATGTTACATGCGAATTTATAAGACATTCAATTTCACTAAAGGGATACTGGCTGATATTGGATATTTAAAATTCCAATTAGAATTTACTTAAATGTCTATTCAAGCATAGCTTTCATGTAAATTCATTAATGTAAATTGAATATTAAATATTCCATCCTTATTATTGATATTAAAGGAATGAATAGGAATTAATGTATTTTTTTTATGAATTTTAGACTAGCGCTTGACTGCAATCCTGCCTGATGGTAAGCAGTGACGCAATCGTTGATGGTAAAGCGCGCTAGTTTATTAAGAGCCTATTCACTCTAGCCTTGAAGTCACTCAAATTGTAGTTCGACGGAAACACCGCTGCTGGCAAATTGTTCCAGTCCCTCGATGTACGCGGTATAAAAGAGGAGGCAAAACGCTTCGTCCGGATCGTACTGGTGTTAACAACGTAAGGGTGGAAACTCGCCGTACAACACTCAGAAAAATTCGTTGAAAATAAACTTTTACAATGGGCCTTATAAGAAGGCTCAAAGTCACTCAAAGGACAGATTAGAGAGCAGAAGAGACTCAGAGGGCTATGCTTGGGGTTTCACTGCGCGATCGAATCAGAAATGAGGAGATCCGCAGAAGAATGAGAGTAACCGACATAGCCCGAAGAATTGCAACACTAAAGTAGCAGTGGGCTAGACACATTGCCCGTAGGACCGATGCCCGATGGGGCCAACGGGTTCTCGAGTGGCGACCACGTACCGGAAGATGTAGCGTGGGTACAAGGTGGACCGACAAGGTTGACCGACGCCCTGGTGAAGGTCGCGGGAAACCGCTGGATGCGGGAGGCGCAGGACCGGTCGTCGTGGAGAACCTTGGGGGAGGCCTATGTCCAGCAGTGGACGTCTTTCGGCTGAAATGATGATAAAACTTTTACAAATAAGATGACGTCATAGATAACACCAGATACTTGTGAATTTAAAGGAAACAGAACTGATACTTCTTGTCACTGTAGATTTCCACCGTTGATGTGGTGGTGACCAGCCCCCTAATCGGCGATCACATTTTTGTCAAATGACTGCTACTAGTTGGGATCGTTTGGACCAAACGGACCAATGGGCGGCTGGAGTGCGACTCTGTAAGCAACTCACCGTTAAAACTAAAGTGAAGTTAGCGTGGAGTGAGCTGGTGTTCACACTAATGCTAAGGCTTTGATTGACATATTTCTCGGTGGCAAGCCCTAATATCGGCTGCCGGCAGAAGTTACCATCCACCAGACAAAGTCTTGCCGCTAAGTACCGCCGTACATTTTGCTCGCATAATAGAAGCAACATAAATATGTAACGAAGAAATGTAACCCATATATTATGATTTTATCAGAGTGTCCATGGAGTTTCTTGCACGTTCTTCTCTATAGAAATCTACGCTTTGGAACGTGCAATTTAGCTTCACTTTTCTTGGACTGACCGACATTGACTATTCAAAAGTACCAAGTGATGGTTAATTTGAAATAAACAATTTTGATTTGATTTGATTTGATAAGCGATTCGTCGTGTTCCGGCATGATGTCTGGTGAAGCCGTACGGAGGACGGGTCTGTGCAGTTGTGTTGCGATGTGTGCCGGGTACGATGCACCAAATGGTGTTGTGCCGGGAGTTTGGTCGTAGAGGGTCTCCAAAACAATCTCCCTCTGACGCAGCATCGTTGGTCGTGTTGTTGGGTTTAACATTGCATCATCTCGCTCAACTACCGTCTTCCTTCCTATTCTTAATAAACTAGCACGCTTTACCATCAACGATTGCATCACTGCTTACCATCAGGCAGGATTGCAGTCAAGCACTAGTTTATAATTATAAAAAAATAGCGTAATGAAGGAGTAGAGGTTTACTCCCGAGCGTAGCGAGGGTGTTAAAAACTTAAAATCATGAGCGAAGCGAGGGATTTAAGACGAGTCCTGAGTGTAGCGAGGGATTTAAGTTCACCCAAGACTAAGACAGCTTTATCACCGAGGAAAATAAAGTACTTTTTATACCATTTGCGAAAAAATTAACACAATAATAATATGAGATAAGCATTTATTAAAAATAATGACAATTAAAAGTAAAAGTTAACATTGGTCCAATTATTGATAGAGAGACTTGCATTTTTGTTTGGTACATTTGTTGTTGATGAGATTTCGTTAACGTTTATGTATTTGAAGAAAACAAAAATTGGTTGCCTGTAAAGTCGGTATACGGGCGAAAGTATTACGTGACAACGACTTTGAGTGGTAAAATAATTTTAATGTGAATATTCATTCGTATAGTAGGAAGAAGGATGAAATAATAGTAACAATTTAAAACATTTATTTATACAAAGAATTATATTTAAAACATTAATTTATACAAAGAATCTCGCACTGAATTTCATATTAACAAAATTTTATTTTTACCTTTACACATACATACGTATTTATATACAAATATACATACAATATCTTGCAATACATTTGCCTATCTCTCTCACTCGCTCTTAGGCGGGCTAACTGTGCTAGAGTGGAAGGGACACGTGCCTTTCACTTTTTATTTATATCTGTCTCTCTCGCTCTTAGGCGGGCTAACCATGCCCGAGTGGAAGGGACGCGTGCCTCTCACTCGCTCTCATTGTGAGCGCATAACGTGAGCGCAGCGTAACGCAGTTTCTTGAAGTGTCACCCGGCAAACCAATTTATAAGACGTTGTCACGTCAAAAACGCGGCAAATTCCTGGAATAATGTTTTTTGTCGGAAAAAGCATAGGCATCAAGCTCATACGGCCTCGTAGTTTTTTGGTAATTGTATATAATAATCATAACTGCATAATAAATGCGTATTCCTTTTTCAAAAAGATGTAGAATGCTTTATATACAAACTCAATGGTGTAAACAAAGATGTAGTTCAGTATGTATTTTGGTAAGTATACCAAATTTAAATCACATTCTCCCCCTGAATGAAATTCAGTACAATTTTGTTTCGCTGTTTTTAACAGATTAAAAAAGACTATTGTTATGTTCACTTTTTGTGGCATAGAATGTCACTTTTTTGAGCAAGTGGTACGAAAAGTACGAGGGGCATGCCAAAAGTTTTTAGATACTCTTTACTCAATAATTTGATACTGGCAAGTAATACACCATCATAAACACTGGTTGTTTAGTGATGAATTTAAATATGGAACATACTTGAATTCATCTCCTTTTTCTTTTAGGAGGTTCATTTTTGAAAGAATTCGGCAGGAATTTACTTGGAAGAATGGAACTCAGTTGACGTGATTTTTGGGCTATGATTTACCATGATTTAAAAAAAAGGTTTAAAACTATAAGAATATTTTGAAGTGTGTGTGGCTACTTTTGGTGAATCTGTTTGTTCACGAGCACCAGTTTTTAATTAGTTTGCTGAGTTCAACAGAGGGAGGAGAAGCTTTGAAGATGAAGTGAGATCGGATCGCCCGCCAACAGCAGTCACTCAAGAAAACGTTGAAGCGGTTGAAAAGTTTATCCGGGAAAACCGCCGAATTACATACGTAGGGCTTAAGCGAGAACTGGGTATTGGATCAGCGGCGCTGGAAATGATTATCCATGATCACCTTTCTCTTCGGAAGCGTTGTTCAAGATGGGTGCCGCACAAACTGACCGACGACTAGAAAGACTTGTGCGGTAGATTGGTGCCGATTTACGATTAAGGAATTTGACGGAGTCAAGAAAAAAAATGTAGACGATATACTTACCGATGACGAAACATGGCTGTGTAATTATCATCCCGAAACAAAACGACCATCGACTGTATGGTGCTTTGAAGATGAACGAACGCCGACAAAATGTCACCGTCCACACAGCTCCCAAAAACAAATGATCGCCTCGTTTTTTTTTTTGTAAGACCGGTCATATCGCAACTGTGGTACTCGAAGATCAAAAAACAGTTAATTCTGAGTGATATATGTCAGTTTGTGTCCCAGCCGTTTTATCAGCCTGGCGTGACAAGCGACCGAAGTCAGGAATCCGGCACCTTCTTTGGCATCACGACAGCACCTCGGTTCACACGTCAGCCAGAACACTTGACTTTTTTAATTAAAACAATGTGCATATCCTGCCTCACCCTCCATATTCCCCTGACTTAGCTCCTTGCGCTTTTTACCTATTCCCTAAAATTAAAGATAAGTTGAAAGGCAGGCGATTCGAGAACAAGGAAAATGCACTAGCTGCCTATACTTTGGAAATTTCAGAGGTATCTGAAAAGGACTGGACAGAGGTATTTTCCAGATGGTTTAAACGTATAGATAAATGTATACATGCCGAGGGTGAATACTTCGAAAAGATAGACATAAGTAATAAATAATAAATACTATAATTTTTGAGTACTTATCTAGTTTTTTTTGGCATGCCCCTCGTATGTTCTTTTTAGTGTGTGAAACTGAGGATTACTGAATTCTAACAGACAACATGGACAACCGTCATAATGGATAATTGAGGATCTTGTAAGGTCCTAATCAACTTGAAAATTAACTCTAAACTGTTCTTGTTTAAGACTTCGAACTTAAAACAACTTAGACAAAGATACCGATCTAAAACAGAGTGGTTTTGAACTTGGTAAAAGTTAGTACCCACAAATTATCTGCAGCTCCTAAATGAAGAGACAGTCGTGGGGAGAAAAAGTCTCGTTATCGCTTCTCTGACCCCGAGGGATCAATGCAAATGCACTGGCTTACTCCTAGAAACTCGAGTAGGGTTACAGTGTTTAATGCAGGAATAGCTTTTGAAAGCTTATAAGGAAAAGAGACGTAGGTATGTTAAATAATATATCTATACTTCTATTCTTTAATATATAAAGCTGAAGAGTTTGTTTGTTTGTTTCTTCGAACGCACTAATCTCAGAAACTATTGATCCGATTCGAAAAAATATTTTTGCGTTGGATAGCCCATTAATCCAGGAAGGCTTTAGGCTATATAACATCACGCTGCGACCAATAGCTGGTGAAACCGCGCGACTCAGCTAGTTATTTATATTCAGTAAGTGGGTTCAAACGATCACACTTCAGCATTTCATTAGGCCAGTTCAACAAAATTCATTGCGTTATTTACATTGTTGAGCGGACACATTTATCAAACATGTATAGCAATGGATTAGTAATATGCTTCGAAATGATTCCAATTTGTAATGTGTTATGAAATTAGGGTGCTGAATAAGGAAAAGATCTATCTAGCTATCCCAAGTTATGGCTAATGAAACGAAAACATAATCTGTCTCTGTTTAGGCGACCACGCTGCTCTTCTACACTTAACAATGGATTTTGAAGAGTTTTCATCATAATTTGGAAAATTGATTCCGAAAGAAAATGTTTCGTCAGATCAATGAAATATAATTTACACAAGGTAAAGCGCCCTATGAATAGAAGAAGAAAAAGGAAACCTGGACTTTTAAGTCTGAAATTGCCAACGCGCATTGAGCAAGCGTGGTGATTACGCTCAATCCTTCTCTGTATGAGAGGAGACCTGTGCCCAGAAGTGTTACGATAAAGGCTTGATGATGGAAGCGCCCGATAAGGTTCGAACCTACGATCTACAACTTGTAAGTCGTGACCGAACCACTAGGCCACCGCCGCTTTCCTCACATTTTGATTTTGACAAATTTTGTAATCTACTAACAAAATGGCGTCATTAAAACTTTGCAATGGTCAAACACTGACACTCCATTTTTTGAAATGATGGACAACAACATGTATAAATTAGGTTCCTTTTTGTTTTTAAATCTTTAGAATAGTGATTTGTATTCTCTAAGCGCACTACATACCCAAGCCGCCGACGCAGCCCACCAACACAACCTTATGGTGAAAGAAGTTGTCAGCAACCTTCGCCCGCGCGTGTTGTTTGCCGACACGTAGGCGGCTTGCGTACGCAAGCGCTCAGTGGCCCGGTAACATTTCAGCTGTAGTGACGTGCTAGTATTTAAACTGCCAAATAAGTTTCTGATGTCGAGCCGCTGACATACCGCCGGTAAAGTTATAAAGTGCTTTAGAAATACATGATTTCGAATCAAATCGAAAACATTTCCCAGAAAAGTCTTAAAACTTACAAACAGCTGGTAACTATGGAAATAGTTGAAAATAGTGGAGCAAAGACCTCCTAATCTAGTACCTACTACACCAACTTAAACTACGCTCCACTTTGCTATCCCTGGAACGCTCAAATACATTCTACCGTAGATTTCAGTGGTAAAATGTATTAAAGCTTTGCAGGATTCACAATCCTGCTTGGTAGCTGTGAATTTCTTTTTCATATATACAAAACATTGCGCTGTGGTTGAAACAAAAAAATAAAGACGATAATTATTAAAAAATACGAATTTTTAAATTAAAATGCTCTGATAAATATATTGGATATAAAAGCAGGCTTTTACTTAGGTATCTAGATGTATATGAGAAAATTAATCTTCAACGTTTTTTTTTTTTTTTGTGAATTTTCCCATGTTTTAATCGTTATTCTACGGGGCGGTGACAAATCTCAAGAAAACATCAAAATCAGTCCTGCCGTTCTTGAGTTATACGTACAAATGATATAACATAGCCTTTTTTTTTCCGGGTTGGAAATCCTCATAGGATGTCCGCCGCCCTGGGGTGGGCGACGGGGTCTGTCAGACTTCTACTGACTAAAAACCACCCCGGTGTCTCTTCTATCACAAGCACACGTGGGGCCGCGGGAGTCTAAATTCTTCCACGGATATAACCTAACCTTTTTTTTTTTTGACGCTGTGGTAATGCATTTACGCACCATACCCCGAAGGGCGTGTGTGGGACTCGCCCAGCTGAAGCCGGGAATACCCACTAAACCCACAGCGGCACAACAACATCGCCTGAGTGGCGGGGTCATGGGAAATCGGCACAGCCTGAACAACCAATCCCCCGCCGGCGATTCCCGCCAAAAGGCGGGCCCACAATGGTCCCCCCATACGGAGGGGTCGGACTGGGTACGTCTTCTAGTGCGAGAAGACACAGCAGCCAAGGGTTTTTTAGCGAGGTGGCCTTCCTCTTAGCCCCACTCGTTTGCCCGGAGACAAACGGGGCCCCCGGCTCCTCTCAATGAGGAGACCGGGTTGCCCGAGGTGTCCTTCCTCTTAGCCCCACTCGTTTGCCCGAAAGCAAACGGGGCCCCCAGCTCCTCTCAGTGAGGAGACCGGGTTGCCCGACGGTGACCCGGAGTCACGTCAGCCACCTGGAGTGGTGGCCAACCCGCCGCACGTGTGACCGCCGAAGAGGCCCCCGCATCTGGTTTTGGTCCGCGCCGGTAAACCAGTAACCCCCATATCTGGGGGCCGTTCCCCTATCCGCCACCTGGGGACGCGTCCGATGACAGGCCAGAAAGTGCACACAGATCCACGTATATAACCTAACCTAACTTAACCCGACTTTGTCTTATTTACAAAGATTTCTGCTCGACTATATTGGAGTATGCTAGCTGACACAATTGCCAAAAAATTAAATAAATGTTTTGTGTTTCTTAATGTTAATAATTACTATTTTTTTTTATATAAAACTTTGCCCCACACTAGAAATTTCTCCTGTGTCGTAGTGGCGTTAAAAACATATAAAGTCAAATACACAAACAGCCAGACCCGGAACAACTACTTACAGGCCATATAAATATTTGTTCCGTGCGGAAATTGAACCTGCGGCACGCAACGCAGCAGTCGATCGCTCAGCCACTGCGTCGATCTATTAATAGAATTAAAACTTTGCGCCCTTTTTCCCAGCAATTGAAGTGATGAAGGGCGGCCGTTTTGTATGACTGTTTTATAAGATTCTGATTTTGAAAACGTGCTAATTCTTTATTTATTTGAATAAATGACTGTTGATTTTGATATTGTTCACTGAACTGCTTACAGTTTTAGCATATTTATTCTAAAAACTAAAATAAAGTCCCTTAACGTCCTGAATCCATCCATAATCGTGTTCTTAACAATTTTCGGCAAGCGAAAACTATAAATAGTTTATTTCTAGAGTTTCTACGGAGAGCTATTAGACAAAGGGCAATGACCGCTATAGCTACGCTTGTAGAAGCATATAGACTGCATTCGACAAGACACGCTAGAATTCTTCTTAGAATACAAGCGTGTCTAAAATAACCTCATCTCCCATCAAATAAACTGTCAATCTTTAAAAATAGAATAGAATACTCTTTAATATGTACACCATATAGATTACAGAACATAAATAAAACGATTTTACAAAGGGTGAACACAATGGGTGGTCTTAACACTAAGAGCGATCGTTTACAGACAACCTTAAGTATAATATTTACTTCTTCTTCTACAAACTTTTTCATGTCTACTTCTTGTTAATTTCTTCAAAATAATTCTATAATTACTGCCTGTCTGGCTGCTACTGAACTAACTAAGAGGAAGAAGCGTATCACAGCCACTGCAAAAGTACATAAGCTTTGTGATGAATACATTTGCGATTGATTCTGAGCTTTTTCTGGTATTAAGAAGAAAATAGTTTTCTCAGTTGGAGCTAGAGCAGTAAGTAATACGAGTAAGTCTCCATCTTCGCCAACAACAATAGTTGTATTACGTTTCGTTTTGTCGTCCTCCGTGGCGCAGCGGTCAACACGCCTGCCTGCGACGTGGAGGCTCGGTTTCGATCCCCGGCCAGGTCATGATGGAAAACGATCTTTTCCTGATAAGCCTAGGTCCTGGATATTTATCTATATATGTATCTATTATAAATATAGTATCGTTGAGTTAGTCTCCCATAACACAAGTCCCGAACTTACTTTGGGGCTAGCTCAATCTGTGTGATTTGTCCGTATATTTCATTTATTTATTTGACTAATTTATTTGTTCTATTGCTGTTTCCAAGATTAATAAATCAGCATCATTGATTGCTTATTTTACCAATATATTTTCAGTAGTAACCTTTTCATTCAACATTGAAATAAACCTAGACTTGGTGTGAGTATTTGTCTATCTGACATTCTTATAGTTATAGCTTATATTTTAAGTATAAGTTTTTTTTTTTTTTTTGTATTGTGGCACTAGTTATGACTTTGTGCCAATGTCAAGTAAAATAAAAATCTTCAAAAGTTCTTCTTTCTTTCTCATAAGGCTTCGCACGGTTTGTGCATTTAGCCAATGTCACGTAATGAATTATTCATGTCGAAAAAGACGGCCGCGCGGACCGAACACGGAGGATTTGGTTCAAAGCGATGATGTGGCCACTATGCTACAATATTTCACTGTTCTTTATGAATTATTCACTGAATGCACTTTTTACTACATAAATCACGCGTTTTTATATAGTAAACGACACTATAAATAATTTAAAAGTCCAATGAAAAACGAGCGTGGCACTCATCTTGGCTTCCCGCCAAAATCTCCTAAGTATAAGTTATAATAATCGATAGAAAAATATTTAAACTTATATTCTAACTCTGGATGTGTACATATATACGAGGCGTACTCATGTATATTATAACGATTACAACGTTTCAAAATTTTTGAATCGTTATATCTCCGAAACTCGTAGTAAAAAGTATTAATATATTTTTATAGACAATTTTATAATCTAAAATCGTGGTCTGAGATATTTTATAATAAAACTTACCGTTTTGCTGCAAATCACAAAAATACGCAAAAAAAAAAAACATATTTTTGACCTTGAATAGAATTTTTTCCATAGGTAGGTACAGGGGAAAGATGGAGAATGCTGAAATTTTATTTATAATTATGTTTTAAACGATCTCACCAATTTTCAGCTTGTTGTGAATTTATGTAACTTCACTCTCATTTTTCTCTATCGCATAAATTCCTATTCCATCGTCCAAGAAGTCTATGGAATAATAACTGACATAATTTCTTTTTCCATAGACTGAAGGTTATGGAATAAGAAATCATGCGAGTTTAGTATAAAATTGGCTATTGGCTTCTCTCTCTCTTAGCCAGTCGATGGCAATCTAAACAGACTTGGCCCAAATTTTTGCTACGTGTTTGGCGCCAACACAAGCGTTCCTCTAACGTGCTGCTGATAGGACACGTATGACATGATAAGTTTCCCAACAAGGGATGCCAGATGGTCTATATTCATCTGAATTCTCCCGACATTTTATTGTATAGTCCAGACTCCTCGAAAAATTCTTTTAAAAGTAATCTCTATACTAAAAAAAGCCTTTAATTAAATAAAAGCTGAGTTAGTAATTAGACTAATTATTAACTTAGCTTTTATTAAGAAAATTGTTTTAAATTTAAACCGTTTCTTTCTTTACTCCAAAATTAAATAAAAAAGCTCAGTAAAGAGCCATGCTTAATATACGCCATGCTTAACAACATGAGACGGCGTTACAATTAGTTATGATATGACAATATTAAGGCTTGTTTGAAAAAATTAACTAGTTTTCTTCAAAACAAAACGTCCGATTTTAATCATTCAAAGACCAAATATCGTCTAGATAAACTGTGGTTAGCGAGTAGGTAAATAATTCATTTTGATAAGGATTAATAGCATGAGTAAAATAAATGCGTTTAAATATAGTCCAAAAAATATTCAAGATTTTTAAATAAAAAAAAGGTTATGAAATGAAATGAAATCGTTTATTAAGCAAGTAGGATCACTGATCACTTTTACACGTCATGTTTATTTTTTATTTTATTTTTTTAACTAGATGAAGCCGGCATTGCCTAACTGACTACCTCTGAGAAGAAATAGCCGAAACAAACTCAGGGATCATCGTCTTTTTTCAAGTCCAGACATTAAAAATGAAAATGTTTACAATAATTTACCTTATAATTACGCATATTGCTTAATAACAATGCTTAACAGAGCGAGCAGCTCAGTCCCAAGCTTTTTTGTCTTCTAAATAATCTTGTTGTGTGTGTTGTTGTTGGTTGTTGTGCCTCACTCGACATAGATAGGTATAGAATGTCGCTGCCTTTTTTGTAGATATTTATAAGGTCTACAATTAACTAGAACATTTTATGGTGCTCTATTTTATAGATTAGGCAGCGTATGCAAAATAAGTCATTTTTCTGGTTGATTTTTTTCACCTTGTGTTCAAAAAACACAAATATCTTACCGAACCCTATTTTTTTTTTTTTCATAATAAAATTTAGTCTATTTTACTCGTGGATAATGTAGCTTTCGAATGGTGAAAGAATTTTTGAAAATAGTCGAGTAGTTTTTGAGCCTATTTATTACAACCAAACAAACATACAAACAAAGTTTTCCTCTTTATATATTTTCAAAATGTCTTTAAATATTTTGGTTTTCGAATCTGGCAACCCTAGTCGTTTGCCATGCTAAAACGCGAAAACTAAGAAATGTTGCTGAGAAGGTTAATTATTTTCGTTCCTAGAAAAGCTATCCTCACATAACCTGATTAAATCATAGACTAGTAGATAATCAAAGACTATATAAAGCTTATGTAGTGTTTATTTACTGTATGTCACAACGAACAAAACCCAATCAAATTACAACTGTTTGCGCAACATGATAGTATATATAGGATATATAGGTCCAGCTCCCCAAAGCTGTCAAATATTCCTAATGAACCTTGAGCCTTACTGCTTTACCGATACAGTTGAAAATCTAATAAAGAAATTTGACAGATTGTATCAGCTTGATGTGCTGTAGTCTGTAAATAAAGCCAATAGCAAAAATACATTGATTCTGTGGAGAACATGTACCCATTTCACGAGGTTGTGTGATCCAATTTTCTTGATTTCAAAAAGGAAACTGAAAAGAGAATTTATTGGAGAAAGAATTGAGTTCCTGTAGCGTTTCAGTGTCTTGTAAATGCAGCATCTGCGAGCGAAATTGGGTGACTACAATCTTTGTATATTTTTGTTTCTTAAGCGAAACTTCGCATATTTCAATACCTATAAAACGTTTTACGACAACAGTTTATGTAGGTAATATTGAGAGTAAGTTTGTCGCTCACAATGGGCTAGCATATACATATGTGGTATGGCAGGTATACATATATGGCAGCTATGCTTGGAGTTTCTCTCCGTGATCGAATCAGAAATAAGGAGATCCACAGGAGAACCAAAGTCACCGACATAGCTCTTCAAGCCGCTAAATGACAGTGGGCAGGGCACATTGCTCGTAGAACTGATGGTCGATGGGGTAGTAAGGTTCTGGAGTGGCGGCTACGTACCGTAAGATGCAGCGTAGGGAGGTCCCTAACAAGATGGACCGATGGTCTGGTGAAAGTCGCGGGAAGCAGATGGATGCGAGCAGCACAAGACCGGTCATTGTGAAAAGTCTTGCTTGATTTTTCGTAATACCTTATATATTTTTAAACATAAAAGTAGTGGTATAAAAGTATATACCTATATACATAAAAGTACTGGACACGTGTTCGGGTTTCGCATATACAAAAAAAATATAAATAAAAAATATTATAACATAGAAAGAAGTTGAACTATCAATAGAAACATTTCAAATAATTTTTTTGTACTGAAACAATAAAAACAGAATGTTAAAGTTAAATGTCAAATGTTAGCTGTTAAATGGGTAACGTTAAATATGAAATGTTTAATTTTAAAAGTTAAAGGAGATGTTTCAGAAATGTATGGAGCCTGGGCCAGCTCATTGTACACTTAATGCTAAGTATAGTTACTCTATAGTTAACTGTTTTTAATGTTAATTTCCTATATTTTGGTTTAGTTTTAACTCGGCCAAGGAGTGCAACACAACTAGTAATAAATATGGTGGTCAGCAATAAGCGAAATAAGATTTTGACAGTGACATTTGATTGACGTGTCATGTATCTAAGGCTATCGTATCTATATTATCTATCATATGACTGCGAAAAAAACAAAACATGAATTCCGAACATACGGCCCATTAAATAAACACACACAACTCAAATCAACACTCGACACGAACACAACGGGAAAATAAAACTGTCAAAGTCGCCAATCAAACGTCATAACCACTGTCATGGCTACCTTAATAAAGGGTTATCTCACTAAAACACGTTTCAAATAATTAATTATATATACTTCAAATCAAATCAAATCATTTATTTCAAATAAACCAGTTACAGGCACTTTTGAATTGTCAGAAGGTCGGTCAGTCAATAAGATAAAGCTAGTCGCCCATTCCAAAGAGTAGGTACCTATGGAGAAGAACGGGCAAGAAACTCCATGGACACTCTTTTAAATTTTTAAGCTATTGTTACAAATATTTGATTACATCATTCATGTTCAAATCAACCGCGTGAGAACGATGCAGAAATATATTGTACGCTGAGAGCGTCCATTATGGAAAACACACAAAAATCAATTCAGAAATTAAAATACGCCGTGGTAGCTAAGAGATGACCAGTCCCCTCTGACGGCGTCCGTTCACGAACATGACGTATAGATCAGCATCATTCAGCTCAACCATATCGAAGGGAACCCAATGACCCAACACACACGCCACCATCAGCGAGACATTTGAGTGAGCATGACATACTCTCAACAGCCAGAGCACAATTAAGTCAAAAAAAAAGACTAACCCAACAAATAAATGCCTTACAGCACATTCGTACATTGTGCTCACACGTTTGCCATGCAATTATACAATACTAAGAAATTGAATCTACACAATGCTAAGATAGTTTTGTCCAAGGTTCAGCAGCTCCAACAGTGTTCCCGAATCTGTGGAAAGTTTAGCTCCTGTGTAGCTGTACAAGTGCCGAACACCTCTGTCAGCGATACAATTCCGTAACATACAATATGCTTGGCTACATAGTGTGTAATACAGGCTTTGAATAAATAACATAAACAATTACATATTAAAACTACAAGAGGAAAAATCAAAGAACAATCATTGTATAGAAATCGGACGCTGCTCAAGCCCGAGCATTTTTGTCCTCAATATAATCCTTCACACTATAAAATGCTTTCTGACTACTACTGTATTTCTATTCAAATTATTTTAGTAATATTTTCATGAAAATATTTTATTTTTTTCCTTTTCATCTATATAGCGTACATAGTGGGGGCCCGAAATGAAACATCTCTTTTAAATGCTAATTTTTAAATGGTAAATATTAAGTCAGTCGGTGGATGGATCACCATCCACTATATATCGAGGCCCCTCCGTGCCTCTGTCTAACTTCCAGACTGACTACTGGGTATCGTATTACTCAGTGGCTTCATATAAAATACTAGTATTTAGCTGCACCCGGTTAGACTGGAAGCTGACTTTAAGATGGTCGCTAAAAGGCTATACAAAGACGTACAACGTATGTTTAATATGCATATATGGTCCCACCACGCTGCCCCCGTCTCTAGACCCGTATGTTTATCGATCAATGTTTTCAAATCCCAAACAAGAAAAACGTGTGGCACTCGGGGACTGCTGCAGTAAATCTATTGCATAGCAATTTTTATCAACGGAAAATAACCTAACACCCCCACTCCTTAAAAACAAAGGAATAAAATACTGCATAAATAAAATAAATACTGCATAGATAAATAATGCCATGCAATAGCTTTACCGCGGCAGTCCCCGAGTGCCACACGTCTTTTTTGGATATTTGCTATGTTCTTACGCATTTATGAGGACCTGGTAGGTCAGCATCTATACAAATAAATAAAATTGGAGTGTCTGTTTGTAATATTAAAATAACCGCTTTGTACTACATGCATATGAATGTATATACGGTACACATAACAAAATATATATTTTTAAAATTTTTGTCTGTCTGTCTGTCTGTCTGTTTGTTCCGGCTAATCTCTGGATCGACTGGACCGATTTGGACGGGGCTTTCACTTTTAGATAGCTTATGTAATAAGAAGTAACTTAGGCTACTTTTATTTTAGAAAAAATCTTTTATTTTAGAATACTAAAGTAATGTTGCAATATCTAAGTACATACAAATTTCGACCCAATTGAACTTCAAAATACTATAAATCATAATGAACCACGACTGAACGATGAACAAAATCAAATTTACCGACTCCTTATTGATAAAATAAATGCAAAAGCTGGTTGAGTATATTTTTTGGACGCTCCAGGTGGTACCGGCAAAACATTTTTGATTAAACTTTTGCTAGCCAAAATACGTGCAGAAAAGAAAATTGCCGTCACGTCGTCCGGCATAGCGGCAACCTTACTTCCTGGCGGAAAAACGGCACACTCTATGTTTAAAATTCTACTAGATTTAGACCGTACGGAAAATCGATTATGCAATATACCTACCCAAAAATAGTCTCAAAGCCAAAGTACTACAAGATTGTGTATTTGTAGTATGGGACGAATCCACCATGGCAAAAAAGATTTCTATAGAAGCCGTGAATAGGACGATGCAGGATATAAGAAGTAATAATCTATTATTTGGAGGAGTCGTATTCTTATTCGCTGGAGATTTTAGACAAATATTACCGGTTGTAAGTAAGGGTACGCGAGCCGATGAAATTAACACCTGTTTCAGTTCTTTGGAAACAGTGTAAAAAACTTCATTTAAAACAAAACATGAGAGCACATTTAGCAGATTCAGAATTTAGTAAAATTCTTCTTGATGTTGGAGAGGGAAAGTGTCCAGAAGTGAATAGTAATCATGATATAGAACTACCTACCAGTCTTTGTCAGGTTGTGGCGGACATGGAAACTTTAGTATGTAGTATTTATGATGATATTCACAGTCTCAATATCAAAGAAGATTCGTGGTTGTGTGACAGATCAATTTTAGCACCTACGAACGACCAGGTTACTGCGCTTAATCAGTGCATTTTAGATAAGCTATCAGGTGAATCACAAACATATCTTCCGTCAATACAGTTTGCAATCCGGATGAAGTGGTTAATTACCCAACAGAATTTTTAAACAGTATAATCGTGCCTGGTTTACCCTCCCACAAACTAGAACTATAGGTTGGTGTGCCCATCATGCTATTGCGTAATTTAAATCCGCCAAAACTTTGCAATGGTACTAGGATGTGAATAGTGTCGTTGCAAAGAAACGTTATAGAAGGTCGTGTAATATCCGGATGCGGAAAAGGTGAAATAGTATTTATACCACGAATTCCTATAATACCATCGAATTTTCCATTTGAATTAAAAGAGAAAAAAGATTGCTGTGACTGATATATATTGTGGCTGATATAGGCAACTAGCGACCTCTGTTGTCGACGGGAGGTGATAGCATCAATGAACGAGTTTACGCATAATATTAGTAAGTGCTCACCTTTCGACACCAGAGGCGCTGTATTATGAATGAAAACGGTTATTATATTGAGCTTGAGAACTGTAGTACCGCCTTTGAACGCCAGGGGCGCTGCTTTATGAATGAATCACGATTATTTGTCAATGAAAATTGTAGTTGACCGCCTCTCAGCACTAGAGGCGGTAAGGTAGACACGTTTCGAATGTTCTAGAAACTCTCAGACCCGGAAGTTGAGTTAAAATATCGGTCTCTTCCGCCCTCATGCTGTGGTAACGATCCCTTTCTGCTTTCGAGACGCCGAGGGTGCGGGGGTGTTAGTGTTAGTCTCGTAAAATGTAACCGTGTTTTAGATTGTAAGACTGCACCACTATGGCTATACTTGCCCGAATCCAAGGATTGTATACTTTTAAACCTGTGGAATACCGATAATAAATCTGGTAGTAGTATCCGCCTGTTTTTCATTACTTTTCAGTATTTATTTTCATTTTATAATAAGGGAAGTCCGCTGTCCTCAACAATTACAGTTCCCAATCAATGTCAGTTTTGCTGTGACAATCAACAAGTCCCAAGGAAAAACGTTAAGCAAAGCTGGTATAGATTTAACTAAAGGTTGATTTACCTATGGGCTATGGGGGTATGTTCACTTGCGAGGAATGCCAATAGTGTTGTTGTTTTAGCCCAAGAAAATCATACACCAAATATTGTGTATAGAGAAATTCAATAAAGCTAATAAAAAAACTGTAAATAAATGATAATTAATATGAAAATGTCAAAAACAAAAAAGAAACGACTTTCTTTTATTACATTCGACGCGGACGAAGTCGCGGGCACAGTTAGTATATAATAATTGTTGTGGTGTTAGATTATTTTCGTTACGGAATGTCTGGATTCGGTCTCCACGCTGAAAGACCGCGACAGAAGCTATGCAATAACTTAAAAAAAAAACTATTGTACACAATTCCAATATAAAACTGCCGCCGATAAAAACTAATTTTGAAACAATAACTTAAAGTTTTATTACGGGGTTTTCGATATAAGCAGACAAAGTGTACGCCAATTAAAAGTTCAAGTAGCTAGCGCATCGCTTGGTACCCGTCACACGTGGAACTTTCAGAACTATCCACCGCACTTCGCCCACGTACTTGCACTTTTCAATAGGGTTGGCTATGACGTCAGTGTAAGTGTACTGAACTTCGCAAGACGCTACGAACTACGAGACTTTTATTATTTGTAGACGAGACATCTATTTTGGTAGAGGTAAACAAATGATGCTTGGGGTATCATGGACCGAGTTTAGAACAAATGTTTCTATACTCCAAGAACTCGGCATCAAACAGCGTCTTTCAGATATAGTACAGTCCCGTATACTCGGCTTTTTCGGTCACATATCAAGGCGTAATAGTGACTCTATAGAACGTTTGGTCGTCCAGGGCAGAGTGGAAGGGAACAGACCTCGTGGAAGGTCACCGATGAGGTGGACCGACCAAATCAAGGCGGCAGTGGGGGGACCTGTTAATAAATGCTCCAGACTGTCGTCCAGCAGGGATAGATGGAGAGAGATCGTACGGCGTGTAACATCAGCGTCTCGGAGTCAGTCATAGTGACCACGACCGTTCTGTCAAGAGCGAAACGAAGAAGAAGAGAAGAGAGAAACAAAATGATACGAAATTTGTATAAAAATGCTATTTAGGGACTGAAGCACAATGGCTCTTAAAATTACTGTAAATATAACCCAGTGACGTTTGTCACCATCATCATCTGCTTGCATTCTGCCATGTAAGTAAAGTGATCACAGTTTCGTGATTTAAATGTTTTTCCTTCACAAATGAAGAAATAAAAAAATACACATATAAAAAAAATTAACTCAGGCGTCAGACGCCGCAAGGCGCTCTCTTCTTCTTCTTCTTCAGCCTATAGATGTCCACTGCTGGACAAACGCCTCCCCCAAGGCTTTCCACGATGACCGGTCTTGTGCTGCCCGCATCCATCGGCTTCCCGCGACCTTCACCAGGTCATCGGTCCATCTTGTTGGGGGCCACCCTACGCTGCGTCTTCCAGTACGTGGCCGCCACTTCAGAACTTCACTGCCGCATCGGCCATCGGTTCTACGAGAAATGTGCCCTGCCCACTGCCACTTAATTTAAGCGATTCGAAGAGCTATGTCGGTGACTTTAGTTCTTCTGCGGATCTCCTCATTTCTGATTCGAGGCGCTTTACTTTGTGTAAATTATTTCAGCACCACTGCTCTCAAAACGTTGAAGGAAAACATCACGAGGAAACCGTCATGTCCTAGAGCCAAAAACTTCGGAGACATGTGATATCTATCAACCAGCACTGGGCTAGCGTGGTACATTACAGCCCACTTCCTCTCACCGAGAGGAGGCCTGTGTGCCAGGAGTGGGGACATTATAGGCTGATTATATTTGTCGGCGGCGGAGCGGTAGGTAGCCTTCATTTTGTAGGTGAGTTTTGAATTAAAGCACGAAGTTTAAATATACCCTACAATCTTGAAGAAACTAGAACTAATTTCCGTGCGTTCATGCGCTTTTGCCATACCTATTATTGGAATCAATTGTAACAGCACATACCTACTTAGGACCCATTAACTTAATCAAATTTTATTCCGTGGTGCTTGGCAATCTGGGCTTCTCCCAGTTGCAAAAATGTACCTTTGTGCCGATTGGCCTAGTTCTGTTCTGTCTCCTGCTTGTTATGGAAAGAAGTGGAAAAATATCTCTTTTCTTACTCCTCCGCTATTCTTTTCTGATTAATTTCGTTGCGGGACCCAAGACAGTTGAATCGTTTCTCCGGGACTCGTCGAGCTTCATTGCTCGGCGTTTTTCTGGCGGTCTCCACTGTTGATTATGGCTTTCAGGAGTTGCAGTGGGTTGGAAACAATGCGGCGGGTTTGTCCCAAAAAAAAATACCCTCCAATCTTGACAATAACAATTTAAACAGGCAAACCGACTGTTTCGCTCCGGAGAAGTGCCCTGGACCGCGTCTCAATCCGACGTGAAGTGACCGTTCGACGACCCCCACATTCCAAAACGACTATGTCCACGTGCCGCCATTACAAAATAACGTCACAGCGTTTGCCTCACTACTACATAAATCAAATTAGTAACTTCCATCAAAATGACACCGCCATCCACGACATACACAATACCTACTAGCCTATTTCGTCAATCAATTTTTCCGATTCCTATCAGAAAATTACCACAAACTACACTTCAAAAATATATGAAGGCGCGTAAACCAAACATGATGAATGATCTTCGACAAACATTTCATGTTAATCATCAAATATTATAAACAGGTAATATTTACAAGACACAATTCTTCAAAAACACGGTTCGTTCTAGTTAAAACCATATTAGAAACTGAACAGTTCGATCTATCACCCTTCTCCACGTTTTGTGATCAACAACCAGTGTTTACATTTGCCAAACGATGATTGATCTTGGTAAACATACTTATTGTAGATCAAACGGCCTCCAATAGACCGATCAATCAATTATTTCTGCTGAGACTTCAACCAATAGATTCTGAAGGTAACTCGCTTTATAATCTTTTACCCTTTTTGCTAGCTGTGCTCATAGTAATACAATATGTAAAGAAAACCCCGTCCGACCCAAAAGGATAATAAATGTTAGGTATACACATGACCAAGTAAAATATGAAATTTTACATAATCATCATAGTGGCAATTCTAATGAATTTTGAAATAATATTATTTTTCCGCGAATTAATTCCAACTTCCCCAAATTTTTTTAATTTTCAAAAAAGTGACAACACCATTTGTGACGGAGCGAATAGCGATGCGACCACGTGCCGCCTGCCCTGCCTCCCTTCACCCGCGCATGTATGCCTAAAGTGTTGCCTACCGCACATGCATTAAGTTACCTCGCTCTTTCGAAATAATATTTACTTTTTTAGGGGGTTTTTTTTTTAAGTTTAGCCCCACTTGTAACGCATATTTTTTCGGTGGTAGGCCACAACATCGGCCGCCGGCATAAGTTACCACCCACCAGACAAAGTCATTCCGCCAAGCGATTCGTCGTGTTCCGGCATGACGTCTGGTGAAGCCGTACGGAGGTCGGGTCTGAGCAGTTGTGTTGCGATGTACGTGCCGGGTACGATGCGCGAAATGTTGTTGTGTCGAGAGCTTGGTTGTGGAGGGCCTCCAGATCAATCTCCCGCTGGCGCAGCATCGTTGGTCGTGTTGTTGGGTTTAACATTGCATCACCGCGCTCAACTGCCGTCTTCCTTCCTATTTACTCAGTTCCTTTGATCGAGTAGGTTTAATAAACTAGCGCGCCTTACCATCAATGATTGCATCACTGCTTACCATCAGGCGGGATTGCAGTCAAGCGCTAGTTTGTAATTTATTAAAACAAAAATAGAATTAGTTAACGATACTTATAAATACCTTCACGGATCGGACAGGGTTTTCTTTACATATTGTATACTAATGGACATACCGTACGCATGTAATATAATCTCCCGCGTATGAGCCCCTTTTCGCCGACTTCAAAAGGTTCTTAACTCTTTGGTTGGGCTTGGTATACCTTTTTATAACAAGATACCCTCTGCTTTGCTAAACTTACCTTACACTGCATTTAAAGCACAAATCAGCCTTTGACCAAAGGTTGGATACCTTTGGTCAAAGGCTTATTATTCCGTAAATTAGCTTACTGACACGTTATATGAGTTCATATAATTTACTTTTTTACAACGCATAAATATGTGAGCTGTCACGCCCTTTATACCTGGGGCTTTTATTTAGGTAATAAGTTTTTACTTATTTACATTTCCATTTCAATGATTGTTTTTTTTTTGCTTTGCTTTGCTGGTATTTTGGCGTGGTAGCTGGCATATGGTAAATAATTTCATTGTTGTTGTATTTTCTTGCACTTAACAGCCTCCGTGGCGTAGCGGTAGCGGACGCGGCCGCTGCGCAAGGTGGCGCGAGTTCGATCCCCGCACAGTGCAAGTATTTGTATGCATGAATATAAATATTTGCACTGGTCTGGTCGTGCCTCGGAAAGCACGTTAAGCCGTTGGTCCCGGTTGCCATACGAACATCTAGTGGCAGTCGTTACGGGTCGTTGGAGCCCTCAAAAGTCCAACAATTGGTCTAACTGCAATGCTTCGATGTCGCCTTCGGGCTGTGGAGGTCAGACGGCAGTCGCTTCACGGAAAATGTCGAAGTTTAGCCATATCAGCAGTTGGACTGGTAAAGCGGACCCCAGACTCCAAAGCTGAAAAGGCTTCGGATGCGACTGGGATTAATGCTGGGATGATGATGATGTATTTTCTTGCACTAGGAAGTGTCGATGGGTGGGCGTTTTGGGGGACTGTCTTATGTAATATTGACGTTCAAATTCCCAGCCTAATTTGAATAAATTGCTTTTGATTTTGATCTGCAGTAATTTTTAGTTTGAAAAGAGTGAGACATATAGCCTATGCTTTCGGTCTAGCACTATCTCTTTCCCCTTAGATGATTGATGATTTTGACAAAGATAAAGATAGACGAAACTTCGTTTCCTCTCTGTCTTTCGGAGTGCCACAATTCTCATCTCTAAGGCATGTCCATTAATGTATGTCGGTGGCTGTGCCTTACGCATCTTGTGATTTTTGTTTGTAATCAGGGGGCGTGGCGGTGACGTGCGAAAACCAGCAGGGTTCCAATGTCAGACAAAGATGGAGCTATACGGGGTGAATAGCGCTGTCCCTGTTTTACATCAGTTACAATGAAACGCTGAATATACCACCTCGTTTATTGCATGTACGCTATACGTACCTGCTACAGCGACCGCTACAGCTCAGCGACCAGGCGCTTATGCCGGTTTTTCTTTCTTTCTTTCTTACTCAGATTTAGTATACAGAAAAAATAACGTTGTATCGTTACGAATTCTGAGTATAGTTTGTATCGCGCTCGAAAGATGAGGCGAAACGCTTCGTCCGGATCGTAGTGGTGTGAACAACATTATGGGTGGATACCCGCCGGGTCGACGGGTCGTCAATGTTAATTAATCAGTGTCATAGTATAAAAGTGGGTTGTATCCTAAAAAAATAATTTAATGTCCATCAGATAGATTTATAAAAAATATTGAACACGTATATTTTATTTTTCTTTCATTCAAATACTTGGGAGGATATATTGATTTGAAATGTCGCATGTCGTCACGCCGTGGTACAAAATATACCACGGCGTGACGTAATTAGCCCCCACTCCGTAACTTTAATACGCTATATCTCAGTAGTTTTTGGTAATTTTGACAAAATAAAAAATACGGGTCTTAATTTTTTTTATTATCTATAAGACGGACTAATTATTTTTTTGATTTTCATAACTCGGGTACATCCCTATTGAAAGGTTGATAATGTTTAATCAATAAATGTTGCTTCTCTAATGTGTTATAATTGTATCTACCTATCGATGTGTAAACTACTTTTATTAATAAATATTTTTTAATTAAATGCCAATTTAGTAACCATGTATTTTTAGTCTTATAATTTAGTAATCCATATATTTTTCAGTCTTATTTATTAATAAGACTGAAAAATATATGGATTATTGGCATTGAATTAAACATTTTTAATAAATAAGACTGAAAAATTACATGTTATAAATTTAAATTGGGTTAATAAACTCCATTCAAATTTATAACATGTAATTTATCAAATTGTTGTGCTTGAGTTGTGTACACCATTAGGTGACATACATATTTACACAGACGAAGGTCCTATGTATATATATGAACTTATAAGTAACTAGCTGCGCCCCACGATTTCACCCGCATAGTTTTTGATAGGTTTTTTTCATATGCACCGCTCCTATTGGTCTCAACGTGATGTCCTGGATTAATAGGCTATCCAATGCAAAAAGAATTTTTCAAATCGTATCAGTAGTTCCTGAGATTATCGCGTTCAAACAAACAAACTCTTCAGCTTTATGTATTAGTAGCTGCGCCACGCGGTTTCACCCGCGTAGGGGTCGATATTCTCGGCTCCTATTGGTCGCAGCGTGATGTTATATAGCCTAAAGCCCTCCTGGATTAATAGGCTATCCAACGCAATAAGAACTTTTCAAATCGGACCGGTAGTTCCTGAGATTAGCGCGTTCAAACACAAACAAACTCTTCAGCTTTATATATTAGGATAGATTTGTTCTATATGCATACTTGAATAGTAATCTGACTGATTGTCAGTTGTTTCCTTTGCCGAGCTGCAGCCAGATGGGTGATTCTTTTATTTCTAAGAACATTTACAGTCGGGGAGTAATAATTCTCGTTATTTACAGAAAGTTCACAGTATGATTTCAATCTACCTATATGTAAAAAATGCCTCTAATTTCCCTACAGCTTGACAAGTTTTGACAATTTTTTGTCACCGAGATGACACTGTGACTGGTTTTTTGACGGAAAAGCTGAGTGTCACGCACATTTTTCATTGATTTTTTTTAAATTATTTATAGTGCCGTTTACTAAATAAAAGCGCGTGATTTATGTAGTAAAAGGTGCATTCAGTAAATAATTCATAAAGAATCCATACTAATATTATAAATGCGAAAGTAACTCTGTCTGTCTGTCTGTCTATCTGTCTGTCTGTCTGTTACGCTTTCCCGCTTAAACCTCTCAACCGATTTTGATGAAATTTGGCAGAGACAATCTTTGGACCCTGAGAAAGAACACAGGCTACCTTTTATCCCGGAAAAATTTGATGTTCCCGGGGGAAACCTAAAAAGCGCGATATAACCGAACTCCACGCGGGCGAAGCCGCGGGCGGAAAGCTAGTATTTAAATATCGCAGTATAGTGGCCACATCATGACTTTGCCTCAAACCTCCCTCATTCCCTTTCGTCATTAACCATACTAATATTATAAATGCGAAAGTAACTCTGTCTGTCTGTCTGTCTATCTGTCTGTCTGTCTGTCTGTCTGTCTGTCTGTCTGTCTGTCTGTCTGTTACGCTTTCCCGCCTAAACCTCTCAACCGATTTTGATGAAATTTGGCACAGACAATCTTTAGACCCTGAGAAAGAACATAGGCTACCTTTTATCCCGGAAAAATTTGAAGTTCCCGAGGGAAATCTAAAAAGCGCGATATAACCGAACTCCACGCGGGCGAATCCGCGGGCGGAAAGCTAGTTGTAAAATAAAATTTTCGAAGAATTTCTATAATTTTTAGGTTACATGTGTTATTGGCAAAATTGTGATATCTATTCCACAGAGGCCATTGATCAAGAGTTGAGGTTGAATCTCACCTTGAAGAAAGAAGAAGAAGGAGACACTGGGACTAGATTTTGAACGATTTAAGCTACGAGGAATTGTCCTTCTGATCTACGACAAGATTGTACTTTATGTCAGTACTAGCTGTGCCCCGCGGTTACACCCGCGTAAGCTTCTAGCCGAATGAGCTCAGTTGATATAAAATAAGCGCCTGTTAAAATAATGGGTGCAATATGTAAAACGTCCGCGTTTGCCCCCGTGTCCGCAACATTTTTTGTTCCTGCTCTGCTCCTATTGGTCATAGCGGGATGTTTTATAGCCTATGTCCTTTCTCAAGCTCTAGACTATCTGTGTACATTTCATTACAATCGGTTCAGTAGTTTTGGCGTGAAAGCCGGACAGACAGAAAGACAGAGATACTTTCGCATTTATAATATTAGTATGGATGAGCTCTGATAAATAGTCATACAGCTCACATTCCTATAAGTTTTTTTTTAATATTAATTATTGACTGGAATCCCGCCTGATGGTAAGCAGTGATGCAATCGTTGATGGTAAAGCGCACTAGTTTATTAAGCGTTTTCACTTAAAAAACTTAGAAATAGGAAGGATGACGGCCATTGAGCGAAGTGATGCAATGTTAAACCCAAGACCAACACGACCAACGATGCTGCGCTAGAGCACAGGCCAGAGGGAGATTGATCTGGAGACTCTACACGACCAAACTCCCGACACAACATTTGTCACTGCATTTGTGGCTGTGTGTTTATTGTTATAGAGTTTCTAATAAAACTGTTCATGATAAGTATTGTTACTGATATTATAACCACGAAAGCTTGTAAGGGTGAATGGATGATTGTGACTATTTCGTGCAATAGCTCCTAAACAGATTTGGATGGAATTTGACAAATAAATTGTCTATATTCTACATTAACACATAAGATACTTATGAACCCGGTAGTACGTTCCGTGTTATATTTTGACAACCTCCGTGGCGTACCGGTAGCGAACGCGGCCGTTGCGCAAGGAGGCGCAGGTTCGATCCCCGCAGGTCGTGCCTCGGAAAGCACGTTAAGCCGTTGGTCCCGATTGCCATACGAACATCTAGTGGCAGTCGTTACGGGTTGTTGTTGGAGCCCTCAAAAGTCTAACAATTGGTTAAAGCGGACCCCAGACTCCAGAGCTGAAAAGCTACGGATGCGACTGGGATTAACGCTGAGATGATGAGTACGTTCCGTGTTTATAATTTCCGACCTCAAAATGGGCGAAGCCTCTGGCAGCAACTAGTAAAATGTAATATAAAAAAAAAGCTTGAGAAAAATTATAGCGTCGTAAATACATTAAATTTTGATTAATAAAGAAATCAGTGGTGGTCTAGTGGTATCCGTCGCGACTTATTTGCAGGTCGTAGGTTTGAACCCCGTCAGGCGCTTTACTTTGTGTAAACTATTTCATCACCTCTACTCTCAAAACTCTGAAGGAAAGCATCGTGAGGAAACCGGCATGTCTTAAAGTCAAAAAACTTCGAAGACATGTGACGTGGTAGATTACGGCCCACCCCCCTCTACGAGAGGAGGCCAGTGTCCCAAGTAGGAACACCATAGTCTGATTATGTATATTATTGTGTTATGTAAATAAATTACCTTCGAAAAGTAATGAAAAAAAGGCGATCGAATTGATCAACGTCACACATATTATATGCATACGTCTACCGCTCTACCCTTTATTGGTTTGACGTTTAATATCCGTCGTCATTCATTCTCAATACAAACACGTCATATACATAAGTACATCCTAAATCCCGATTAACTCTGTTTACCTGTACCTCCGCGGTATACCGTCATCCGTCACGTACGGTACAGGCGGAGAGAGAAGTGGGTCAATGCTGCGTTCAATACGCTCAAGGTTGACCATCGAGTGCCCGTAGGATTGATAATGGGTGTACATTAGGCGGATGGAGGTATGACATTTTATAAGTAACACTAGCTGCGCCTTGTGGTCTCACCCGCGTAGGTTTCGATATGTTTTTTTTTTATATGATCCGCTCCTGATAGTCGCAGCGTGATGTTAGCCTAAAGCCTTCCTGGATTAATGAGCTATCCAAAGCAAATAATTTTTAAAATCGAACCAGTAGTTCCTGAGATTATCGCGTTCAAAGAAACAAACAAACTCTTCAGGTTTATATATTAGTATAGATAAGATGAAGTTTCAATAAAAAATTCACTTTAAAGGAAAGTTTTTGAACTGAAAACTGACTACGACTTTACTTTCCCACAGAACAACTTTGAGCAGCTGTTAATGCCAATTCTAGCAATTAAAAACTTAGATTTTTTTCTAATCTAGCCATAATCACATATCAGAAAGCTAAAATACAACTTTACTTATCTATTTTTAATGTAAAACAATTGTTTGTCTTTTTTCTTTACTTTAAGATACAAATAAATGCTTTTGTTTTAGCGACGAAATTTTTTTATTGATTATTTTCATGATTATTGATTAGTCCACTCACTAATATTGAAATTAGAGGTATTTTTCACGTATTGTGACCGAGACCATGGTCCCTAGTCTGTTATTACAATTGTGTCAGAATGGTCGATCAGTGATTTCATAATGATCGATTTTGACAAGTTTCGTAATCTACTAACTAAAGGCATCACTATGACTTTCCATTGATCGATCACTGACAGTCGGCTTCGTATTAATAAACGTTCAAATTGTTTAAGTAGCTTTTAGAAAATCATATCTACTAATGAGTTTTATAATAATGGCAATACGGTAATGTCATTCTATCACCATGCCATTACGAGACGACTGGTCAATAATTGATCGATCGTTATGAATTTAGCAGATTACGAACTTTTAGAACCATGACAATGGAATCGTGTTGGAATGAAAAATTTATAAAAATAGCAAACCAGGGCCTCAAACTGTGAGCGTTATTAAAATTACCAAAATGGCCTCTCAAGTGTTATAACGGTTTTGGTTGGTTTAGTCAGTAAAAATCTGACACGCCCTTCCGCTCCGCCCAGAGCGAGAAAAGTCATATGATGATTTCCCATCCCAAAAAAAAAAGGTATTAAATCTGTAAATTTGCACAATTCTTGAACTTTCTTGTTAGATTTTTTTATGGTTGATGATGAGGGAGAGGTGATCTCAGCGCCCTCACGCCTTTAGCCGCCCAGGAGATTCCCTGGTCGGGAGACAACTTCGAACTCTCAGCCACCGTAGGCGCGGGATTGCGCGCGGATAAGGACCAGGCCCGGGTCGACGACGGCGCGTTGTGTTTCACGCGCGCCTTTACGACATGTCAGTACATTGTGCCGGGGTCCACGAAGTCCCATGCTTGAGCCAAGACTGCGGGTTGGTTGAAAGAGAAACCGTGGCCCTGGTGCATGGTTAAGTGAAGGAACACAAGTAGGTTTTAGTCAGTAAAAGTCTGACACCTCCTGCTGCTCCGCCAAGAGCGGGAGAGGTCATTTGACGATTTCTCATCCACACCAAAAAAAGGTTGTCCCTGGCCTAGCCTCTAAGTAGTATTGTAAAAATGTAGATAAAGAAATATGAAATTAAAATAAACAAATAAATATATACGGACAAATCACACAGATTGAGCTAGCCCCAAAGTAAGTTCGAAACTTGTGTAATGTGATACTAACTCAAGGATACTATATTTATAATAGATACATATATAGATCAACAAACACAGCCTCCGTGGCGTAGCGGTAGCGAACGCGGCCGTTGCGCAAGGAGGCGCGGGTTCAATCCCCGCGCAGTGCAAATATTTGTATGCATGAATATGAATATTTGCACTGGTATGGTCGTGCCTCGGAAAGCACGTTAAGCCGTCGGTCCCGGTTGCCATACAAACATCTAGTGGCAGCCGTTACGGGTTGTTGGAGCCCACAAAAGTCTAACAATTGGTCTAACTGCAATGCTTAGATATCGCCTTCGGGTTGTGGAGGTCAGACGGCAGTCGCTTCACGGAAAATATCGAAGTTTAGCCAAAATCCGCAGTTAGACTGTTAAAGCGGACCCCAGACTCCAAAGCTGAAAAGCTACGGATGCGACTGGGATTAACGCTGAGATGATGATGATGATGATGACATATATAGATCAACATCCAAGACCCAGGCCAATCAGGAAAAGATCGTTTTCCAACATGACCTGTCGCAGGAAGGAGTGTCAACACGCCTTCCTGCGACATGTTCGCTGCGAACTGCTGCTGAATAACTTGAATAGCTTAACTATAAAGCTTACTTCAAGTTATGATTTCAAACATTTTCTTTTTTACTTTTTAAATGGTACTTATCACTTTAAAAACAACTTAATTATCATTTGAATAAAGCGTAAATGTGATTTGAATAACAAGTTTCTTTTTTCTACAATAACCATACCACTAGAAGGCAAACAAAAATCATTTGTTAACGGTGGTAGGCCATAACATCGGCTGCCGGCAGAAGTTACCACCCACCAGACAAAGTCTTGCCGCCAAGCGATTCGTCGTGTTCCGGCATGATGTCTGGTGAAGCCGTACGGAGGACGGGTCTGAGCAGTTGTGTTGCATTGTGTGGCGGGTACGATGCGCCAAATGTTGTTGTATCGGGAGTTTGGTCGTGGAGAGTCTCCAGATCAATCTCCCTCTGGCGCAGCATCGTGGTCGTATTGGTCTTGGGTATAACATTGCATCACCTGGCTCAACTGCCGTCATCCTTCCTATTCCTAAGTTTTTTAAGTGAATAGGCTTAATAAACTAGTGCGTTTTACCATCAAAGATTGCGTCACTGCTTACCATCAGGCGGGATTGCAGTCAAGCGCTAATTTATAATTATTAAAAAAAATATATATATCTGTATGTAAGTTTTATGAAACTTCTTTCAAGTTTCTTTTGTATTAATAAGTAAGAAAATCTGCTAAGCGTGAGCGAAGCAATCAGCAAGTTCGGAAGTTAAGCGAACTCGGACAAAATTATTATTATCCCACGTCTATTGATGTGAGAACACAAACAGAAAACCGTGTTAGCTTTTGCTACGAGTTTGGTCTGTTCAGCTCCGGCAACATAAATAATGGTCACGCAAGAAGATACGTAACCGGTAGTAAAATATACATATGTAGATGAAATTTTGTAATAAAGCGATGAATGTTTTCGCATAAAATTTAATTAAAAGAGAACAATCATTCGAGAGTAGCGGAGGCCTAGGCGAACCCCATCATGGGCTTTCATCATCATCATCATCAACCTTTTTATAGTCCCACTGCTGGGCACAGGTCTCCTATCATACAGAGAAAGATTGAGTGTAATCACCACGCCAGCTCAATGCGGGTTGGCGATTTCAGACTCAAAGTCCAGGTTTCCTCAAGATATTTCCCTTCACCTTGTAATCAGTCATTGGGCTCCAAGATATACTTAGAAAGTACATAGAACTTACAAAAGTTACAATGGTACTTGCCGGACCAGGCGCTTTATTTTGTATAAATGATTTCATCACCACTGCTCTCAAAACGGCGAAGGAAAACATTGCGAGGAAACCAGCATGTCCAGCAGATGCAAAACTTCGAAGACATGTGACAGTCCGTGAAGCGACTGCCGTCTGACCTCCACAACCCGAAGGCGATATCGAAGCATTGCAGTTAGACCAATTGTTAGACTTTTGAGGGCTCCAACAACTCGTAACGACTGTCTTTAGATGTTCGTATAGCAACCAGGACCAACGCCTTAACACACTTTCCGAGGCACGACCAGACCAGTGCAAATATTCATATTCATGCATACAAATATTTGGACAGCGCGGGGATCGAACCCGCTCCTCCTTGCGCAGCGGCCGCGTTCGCTACCGCTACACCACGGAGGCTGTCAAAAGAATACTGTCTTAGGAATTACCACAAAAACTTAACACTTCTTTAATGTGTGTCTAGTGACAGTGTTACATCAAGTTCCGTATGTTAATGTCGGTTTTATAAGGTGTTTTGTGGTAGTAAGGTTAGGGCCTGCATCCGCTCCCCTCTTCCAGCCCCCCTAAATAGGTCCAGAGGCGACAGACTTGGGAACATCAACATCGCCCCCCAAACATCAGGACCTGAGGTGGCGGCGCAAAGTGTTCCACGCGCGCAACTCTTAGACGTCACGGGGAGAGTCATACATCTAACTCCCCCCATGGACCGGAAAGTCCACAGCGATGGGCCGGCACCAATCGGTGGTTGCGGAAGCAATTTTCGTTCTCGCAACCCCTGCTGTAAGTGTGAGATGGAACGCCGCGGTGGTTTTTATAGTCAATAAGAGTCTAACATGTACTGTACTGCGACATGGCAAGCGTAAGTACGCGACCACATCGCTGTCACTTTATCTCAGTTATTATTTTCTGAATGTATCACCTTTTATTTAAGCCAACACGAAAATATTAAATCTATTATCCTTTCACCGTTCCATTCCATGTTCCAATAAATTAATGCTCAAACCACAAAGGAAGGACGTGACGTAGGCTTTCCCAAAAGGCCTTTGTTCCCGACCGTAGACACCCTATTATAGGCACTATAATGTATCAATATTATACAACCGGAGGGTTGAACAAGAAGGAAGGCCTTGTGGCTCAGTAATAGTTGATCGATCAGGTAAAGCTACGCTAGCCGCGTTCATTCCTTGGATGAGCGAGACAATCATTCAAAAAAAAAAACCCCATCTCCGTTCCATCATGGGACGACCCGTCGTACGGCGAGTTTCCACCCTTACGTGGTTAACACCACTACGATCCAAACGCGTTTCGCCTTCTCTATTTTATACCGCGTACATCGAGGGACTGGAACAATTTGCCAGCGGCGGTGTTTGCGTCGGACTACAATTTGAGTGTCTTCAAGGCTAGAATGAATAGGCTCTTAATAAACTAGCGCACTTTACCATCAATGATTGCATCACTGCTTACCATCAGGCGGGATTGCGGTCAAGTATTAGTGTATAAAAAAAACATTAAGCCATTAGTCCCAGCTGTCATTAGTGGATCTTTGACTGTCATTATGGAAGGTCAGAAGCTCTAAGCTCTAATTACCTGTTTTACCAAGGGATATCTTATTGTTTTGGTTCAAACCATAGGACGAGCTTTTGACATACAAATGTTGACGTCTCTATCTTGCCCTTATGATTTGACAGTGACAGGAGTAACGCTAACTGCACTACGCTACTTACAAAGTTGCTGCAGATGAAGCACCTACTAGTCGCAATCAACCGGATTCTGAAATACGTGACTATGCACGCACTCATGCTAAGAACTACGAAATGCATCGCAAAAACGACAACGATTTGCAGTCACCCGAGGTTGGACGAAGCAAACCCAAGAGCTTCTACACTCTCGTATTCACCAGCCAACTTCTGGAGTAGTGTAGTTGAGGTTTTAGGTCGTACTAGCCAGTTTAATTATTAAAACAATATTCCCAGACGTCCCAATTTTAGCTGTCTATGGCTATATATAGCTGGCTTATCTATGGCTATCTGTTAACATTGTAACGTTAATTTCAAATTCGAATAAAAGAATAAACAACTTTTGTTTTTTTTTTTTTTTGTATATAAGTGAAAGTTTGAAATGATTTGGGGAAGATGATTGCTTAATGGTGTAGGTTATTTAAATTTTTGTTTAGGAACGTTAGCACACATGCTTTTTGAAGTGACAACTTATTTAGCATCATTGTGAGTTGAAAGTCGATAAAAAAAGAGATGGACACAAAAAGGATATACTTGAAACCAATAAATTTATACTTTCATTGGAAATTTACGAAGGTAAAATAATTACACAAACGCAAAAGCGCGCAAATGCGAACGCGGCCGTTGCGCAAGGAGGCGCGGGTTCGATCCCCGCGCAGTGCAAATATTCGTATGCATGAATATGAATATTTGCACTGGTCTGGTCGTGCCTCGGAAAGCACGTTAAGCCGTTGGTCCCGGTTGCCATAAGAACATCTAGTGGCAGTCTTTACGGGTTGTTGGAGCCCTCAAAAGTCTAACAATTGGTCTAACTGCAATGCTTAGATATCGCCTTCGGATTGTGGAGGTCAGACGGCAGTCGCTTCACGGAAAATTAATTTTTTTTAGAACATTTTTGAGTTAGTACACCGTTCTGATTCCTTTTTCCATGCAGTTTAATTGCATTTCTAAAATAATCAAATTAGAGTCCACGGACCAGTAAAGAACAAAGTGTCGATTACTTGATCCAACGAGTGTCCATTACTGGTTTTTATGTTTTCTTTCAGATGGCTCCAAGAAAAAACTATACGCCAGAACAGATGAACCATGCCATGAAAGCTGTTCGCAGTGAAGAGAAGGTTTCCATTGCTGCTAAATCATTTGGGGTGCCTCGTGTAACAATTTATAATAAAATATCTGGGAAGACTCCTATAAAGTATACAATAGGGCCTAACAATCCTTTTAAATGAGCATGAAGAAATTTTGTTTAGGTGGCTCTTAGACATGCCTGAAAAACATTTTCCCATTTTAAAAGATTGCCTACTAGACAGTGTGCAAAAAATAATAAAGGATGAAATAATATCGAACCGATTTACAAACAACAGACCTGGACAAACGTGTTGCAAGTTATTCCTAAATAAGGCATTCAATTTTGACTGCCAAATTGCCGGAAAATCTAGGTATCTATGGCTCGGGACAACGAATCTGAAAAAGATATAAGAAAGCGGTTTCAAGAAATAGATGGCTATTTAGATGAAAATAATTTAAAAGAACTAGTCAAAGATCCAAACCGAATATTCAATGCTGACGAGAGTGCATTTTTTATCACCAAAACCAGGCCGTGGTGTAGCAAAAAAGGGGATAAACATCTTTACTCTGCATGTGGTGACGAAAAAGAAAATCTAATAGTTTTATTTACCGGTTTTAGTTCTATTTACTTTTAATTTAAATTAATATAATGATTCAAATTGAACGGTATTAATTTATTTTTCTCCTTACAAATCCCAAATACCTACTATTATATCAGTCATAATTTATGTTGTTCAATGTCGATGACTGAAAGTCCATTACTGGGTAACTGTCGGCCACTGGGTATGGACAACTGGATCCTAGGTGTCAATAACTGGTGATTTTAGTTATTTTTTATATTTTCACAAATTTCTCATAATGATACCTATACTTCAATTGTCTATCATGGTGCTCATTCTTGAGAATATTTATCGTTATTTGCACTAAGTGCTGTTGAACTGAGTTTTGCAGTTTATTTTTTACCACTTTTTATTACAAACACAGTCCTAAAAGTGTCGATAATTGGATCATTCACCCTATCTGTTTTTAATATACGGCTCCTGTTATGAGATCTAGAGATATATTGTTTTGAAATTTCGTTCTGATCATCGCAACAATGGGGCTAATTGGTATTTCAATACATTGCATTTTTTTATATGTATAATTTTTGAGCTATAATTAAAATGAATATCTAAACGATATCTAAAAATTTTCTTAAGTGATACAAAAGAGCAAATAGAAGATCTAAAAAGCGCAGGAAATAGACTAAGTATTTCGTAGACTACTTTACTTCTCTCTCTCTAGATTTTTAGTTCCCGGCAAAAGTTTTACTACCTCGAAAGCCACCAAAATTTCAAGTTTTGCTAAAAAAATAAAATTCACAACGTTTGCCACCAACATTCTTCAAATTTTTTCTGTGAAATCGACGTTGAATGGTCGATGTCTCTCTAAGTGGAGTAATATACTTTCTACTACCAATAAATAAAAAATATAATTGATCAAAACATTTATTTGGCCTGTTCCAAATAACCCAATAATATATGATTTAATTCCCCCATCTCCGTTCCACCAGCGGACGACCCGTCGTACGGCTGGTTTCCACCCTTACGTTGTTAACACCGCTACGATCCGGACGAAGCGTTTCGCCTCCTCATTTATACCGCGTACATCGAGGGACTGGAACAATTCGCCAGCGGCGGAGTTTCCGTCCGACTACAATTTGAGTGTCTTCAAGGCTAGAGTGAATAGGCTCTTAATAAACTAGTGCGCTTTACCATCAACGATTGCGTCACTGCTTACCATCAGGCAGGATTGCGGTCAAGCGCTGGTTTATAATATGTTAAAAAAAAACCCCATGATTTCCTATTGGCCCCACTTTACGATATATTTTTTTTTTCTTTTTGTTATGCCCTTTTAAAAAGGAAACCCTCTCTCTCATTTTACTCTCAACAAAAAAGGGTGTCAAAATCACGCTTTGCCCGAAAATAAATCGGGCAACGCTGATTGAAAGCCATCGATAATCTGTACAAAGCAATCCCACCGTATCCATTCAACCTTAAATAGACTTCGCCAGTCATTCGAAGTGGATGTTTTAATGGCGGTAAACATAAACATCGGCTGGGAAATTCGATATTCATGTTCATTTTAATGGTTAGCGTAATTAAACGCACCGATATTTAATTTGGTGCTCTATTTTGTTTGTTGCAAAACAACAAACATATTTCATGTATGTTTTTTTCTCTCTCTCTGCAGTCGGTCCCTCATGTCTGAGGATCGTGGTCAGCATTGGGGCAGCATTTCGAGCGGATGATCTGCCTCCATCGGTTTCTATCCAGTGCGTCTCTCACCACCGCGTAGAATTTAGAAGACGATGAGTCTTTGACTTGATCGGTCCATCTGGTTGGTGAATGACCGCGCGATCGTTTGCCTTCGGTGTTCCCAGCGACAATTATTTTTTCTATACTTTCATCGCCTCTGCGCATTGTGTGACCGAAATAGGACAAAATACGTTGCTGGCATATGGTCGACAAACGGGTTTTTATTTTGAGCTGGTTAAGAATCATTGGTGCGTTTTGCAGTCCAAGGTATTCGGAGTAATCGCCTCCAGCACCATATCTCGAATGCATCGATTCTCTGGTGTTCTCGGGCTAAGAACGTCCACGTTTCCACACCATAGATGAAGATAGGGAATACCAGGGCACGAACCAATCTGATCTTAGTTTTAATGCCAATTCCAATTTGTATGTTTTTTTACAAAACTGCTTTTTGTGCAAATTCAATTGAAGCATTTTTGGTTTATATTTAACATAATTGTAAACCAGCCGTTACCTGCAACTTTGTCCGCGATCCAGGATAAAAAATAGACTATGTTCTCACCCAGATCACGGTGTCCTTGGGTATGTTTCACCCAAAACCGTTCAGGCATATAACAAGAACGCGTAACAAATCAACATACTCACTTTCGCTTTTACAATATTAGTTAGGATGTTTTATTAATATCCAAGGGAATAGAATACCTTCTGACAGGGTGACGGGTTCTTCAAAAAAGATACCGAGCCCCTGGCATTCAGGCAAGTGAAGGATCACAGGTGGTTTAGTCAGTAAAAGTCTGACACGCCCTTTCGCTCCCCCAAAGAGAAAGAAGTCATTTAAGGCGGTTCCCAGGGAAAAACACAGCGCAAGCCGTTTTTATGTAGTTTTTCGGAGCTATCTACTCTTTATCCAAAAGAAATATCAACTTACTAAAAATACATAAATTTTCTCCATAATCTTGGCTCCAAAATTGTAGATTTTTTTTTTATTTTATTAAGTATAATATTTAAATAATTCCTTCACAACGAAACCACTGACAAGAGAAATAATTATTATAAACGTGCATCTCCTCGGAAAGTAAGCACTATTTAGATTGCGTTCTTACACTAATGGATAGGTAATTTCATGACGAACATTATTGTAGAAATATTTTTTTAAAACGACCAAAATCAAAATTTTATTCAACAATCTGAGCGCATTCGCCATCATTTCTGTTGCCCGGGCTATTGAGATTCAGTATGCCACAAGCTCTCGAAGGGGGAACCCGTGTCGTTCGTCATCGCGCGCTCCGCTAGCATAAGCGGGCGGCGCGTGAGCGAGAAAGCATCTGCTTGCTCGCTCAATTGATGGTGAAAGTCCAGAGAAAACAAGCGGAACTTTCAAAAATTGGGGGGCGACTAGTGCATTTCTTAGCATTTTCATTAAATATTTTAAAGCACTACAATTTAATAAAGGTCTGGAGTAGATCTGATGATGGAGCCGAGAGACAGTCGAAGGAACTCCTCAACAATTGACAGCAGCTACCTTGTGGTTGGGCTCGATTAATTTGTATTGATAAGAACTTTACACCTAGATGGGTTGCGACTCTCATAAGAGCTCTAATGATGAAGACAAAGGCCAGTTCCGGGTACTCCTCAACGGTTTCCAGTAGCTACTTTGTGGTTGGACTTCATTCATTTATATTAATAAGACCTTTACTCCGATTTGGTTAAAATAATAGTCTACAGTAAATTTAATGATGAAGACCATAGGCAATTGAGGGAATAGGTACTTACGGGTAAAAATTAAAGTAAACAAAAGTACGTCATTTCCCAACTATATTTGCGTCAGCTTCCAGTCTGACCGGATGCAACTGAATACATAGTACTTTTAACAACTAAAAAATGTAAAACAAAAGCTTTTTTAGAAAAAAACAACCGACTTCCAAAAACCACTATGTAAAGTGACAAATAACTAATTTCGGAAGTCGGTGTCTAACACGAATATACCTATCCAAAGACACCAACTTCCGAAATTAGTTATTTTTCACTTTGTAGTGGTTTTTGAAGTCGGTTGTTTTTTTGTAAAAAGTTTTTATTTTTATGTTTGTTTGCGGATAACTTCGCCTAAAATTTGGTATTTCGATGAATTTTTGGGTATTTCGACATGGGTGTCGTGATAGGGGTTTTCGGGAGTGCAGATCACGAATATGACGTAATTTTTGAAATCCATGATGGCCGACACCAATTTTATGATATTTTGACATGGGTGTCGTGAAAGGGGTTTTTGTGGGTGCTAATCACGAAAATGACGTCATTTTGGAAATCCAAGATGGCCGACACCAATTTTATGATATTTTGACATGGGTGTCGTGAAAGGGGTTTTTGTGGGTGCTAATCACGAAATAGACATCATTTTGGAAATCCAAGATGGCCGACACCAATTTTATGATATTTTGACATGGGTGTCGTGACGGGGGTTTTCGGGGGTGCAGATCACGAAAATGACGTCATTTTTGAAATCCAAGATGGCTGACACCAATTTTATGATATTTTGACATGGGTGTCGTGACGGGGGTTTTCGGGGGTGCAGATCACGAAAATGACGTCATTTTTGAAATCCAAGATGGCTGACACCAATTTTATGATATTTTGACATGGGTGTCGTGAAAGGGGTTTTCGCGGGTGCTAATTACGAAAATGACGTCATTTTTGAAATCCAAGATGGCTGACACCAATTTTATGATATTTTGACATGGGTGTCGTGAAAGAGGTTTTCGCGGGTGCTAATCACGAAAATGACGTCATTTTTGAAATCCAAGATGGCTGACACCAATTTTATATCCCTTTACCTGACAAGACCGTACCGGTCTTAATGATTTCCCATACGCAAAAAAGAGGATTGAATAACCTAGGAGACAAAACAACCGTATTTTTTTTTTTTTTAATATTTAAAATTTTTATTAAGAGCTTAGGTATGAACGGTAGTAACTTAGGTTAGGTACTAACTAAAAGTATTTCGTATTTATTTCTCCTATGCCTCTTGTCAGGTAAAGGGATATAATCATAACAACAAAAAGGGTTTTAACCCGTCAAGTACCTACTTGCCTCAAACCACAAAGGTAAAGTGAAGGTCACATTATTACCTACCCGCGTAGAAATTCTCCGAGTCTGTAACTTTGTCTGTACCTTCAGTCAAGGGTCCTCGAGGTCCGCTTCCGTGACAATAATGACTCTCCAACTCACCCTTAACGAATACCCTCGAAAGCAGACCTTGAATAATTAATTCAAAGAAGAAAAAGTGACAAATAAATGATGCTCAGTTTATAACACTGTTTCACTTGATGATAAATATTAAACTAGTTTGTTCACATCGTTTTGTGAGGAAATTGGATAAAGTGAAAAATAAGCTATTATACCTATCTCGTTATTATACACTTGCAGTCTATGGACTTTCTACACACGCGCGGCTTACGCCGCCGTGTTGTATGTGTGTATTCTGGTTGCTTTTGGATTACTTGAAATAAATGCTTTTTCATTTAAAATATATAAATATATTACTTAATACACATAGTACTCAAGGTTTATGCATATACCTACCCGGTTATAAGCCCAGTAGGCATATACCCAACAAGAATTTAATTGTATAAGTATGTATATGTTCCTTTTGGGTACTTACCCGACCCCATCTGTTCCCATCTGTGGCTCTCTTTTAATATGAATAATTAGTACTTACGTATGTACCGGCTAGTTCTTAAAACCTTTTTTTTGTTTTGAATGAGAAATCATCAAATCACATAAAAGTCCGACACGCCTTGTCGTTCTGCCTAGAGCGGAAGGGCGTGTCAGACTTTTACTGACTCAAACCCACCCTTCTTGATAATTCACTTGCGAAGTCCTGTTGCTGTTGTGCCTGTGCAAAGGCCAAGCCCACGGTTTCTTTTGAACTAAGATATACTTAAACAGAAGTCTGACGGACTGAAGCAATGTCAGATTTTAAGGTTTGCCTAATTAATTATTTGATGCAATTTAGGACTTATTATACCACCATTTCATTCACCAACGAAACAAAGTCTTGCTAATGCAAATATACCATAAGGCTCGGCGCAAATGGGTCACCGACCACAGCCACCGGTGTCTGTCGCGCGCTACCGCCACATTTCTAAAAGGGTCAAAAGCGAGCGACAGCCACCGGTGTCTGCCGCCACATTTTACAACCCGCTCGTTGCTGCGCAGGCTGAAGATGCATTCTGATACGGAAACTATTACTTGGATGATCAATAATTAATATGACAATTTTGTTATTAAGGAATTATTTTATTTAGTCTAATTTAATTTAAATATTTATTACAAGCCTGCCAGCAAGTATGCCGGCTTCATCTAGTTTAAAAAAAAAACATATGACGTGTAAAAGTGATCAGTGATCCTACTTGCTTAGTAAACGATTTCAGTTTTGTGCTGTACCTATTCAATTCTTTTGTTTTTTGATCATTGTTCTAAATATTTGTTTTAGTTAATTTTGACTGTATTATTATACAGCATGTTAAATAACAGAGGGCGTTCCCTTAAACTCGTTAATATATATCATTAATAGATTAAAATAAAAATATCAGCATAGAAAAATAAGCATAAAATAATCCGAATAAAAAGAAATTATAATTGAAAATAAATTTGAAACCTCCTGTTTTAAATCAAAATAGTAGCGCGGAATAGTATCTACCTAACGTTGCATTGCCCAATACACATCAACCAACACACATCAATCAATTAGATCTTAGATCGCCGCCGCATACGCGGCTCGTCATTCATAAATAAATTGCGACGTTGCCGTCTTTCATGTTCGCGTGTACAGTGTGTTTCTTTTACATGTCAATTTAAAATTTTTATTGAATATTTTCATATTGAAAAAATTTTAAAACATTTTGTTTTCGAATGGAAATATTTTTTTTAGCATGTATGTACCTATGCTATACTATTTCGGGTTAACAGGAACGCCCTCTGTTAGTTAACATACTGTATAAGTACTTTTTTTAAATTTCATTGTATTTTATAACAATTTTAATGTGAATATTTGTACGCCTTCGACAGCAGGACATAGTGTTCATTTTATGTTGATATCACATCTGTATTTGACCTACCTATGTATCTACAAATAAAATATCTGATTCTGAAAGTTTGCTCGCGCTTTTGTTAATAAGCAGAAGACGTAGACAACGCCGTCGCCGCCTGTAGTGGGTGCATCCAATTTTAACTGGTCCTACAGTGAAACATAACTTGCATTTCGATTATCTACAAAGATACCCAAAAAAGGTTTTTAAACATTTTCGAATGAGTTTGATTTGATTAATACGTCAAAATACCAATATGCGGCAAACGGACGGTTAACTGCTCGGGGGGTGGAGCAATGCGACAGTGGCGGATGGTGGCGGGTGTCGGCGTTTTGTGTGGGACGTAGTGACCACGAGTGGCGAGTCGCGGACACTACTGTAGCGAGTGGCCGCCACCGGACACACGTGTGCGGCGCGTCTATACAAAATATATTAAAAAGTGTGTTAAGTGGCCATCACTGGCTGTGTGTCGGTGGCCCATTTGCGCCGAGCCTAAGCAAATTGACTAAATGCATAAATCGTGCTAAGCCAAAGAAAAATATAAGCAATTTGACATCATTATTGGAAACATCGACATATACTAATGGACATGCCTTAGAGATAAAAATTGTGACACTACATCTCTCTCAAAATCATCCATCACCGAAGGTATAGGCCATCTCTCTCACTCTTTTCAAACCAAAAAATGACTGCAGATTATAAGCGTACGGCATGTCCATTAGTATATGTCTATGATTGGAAAACGTCGAAACTCAAAAACGTCAACAATTAAATCAAATGATCAAGACGAGGCTATCATGGTCTTAGATACCTTTGCTAGCTCAGTGTAATGCACTGGCAAATTGAACAAACAACAAATTAAATCAAATGACAACAAGTGTCTTTCAGGCTGTATGGCGTAGCATGCCTTTGCCTTTTCCGTTCAGAAGTATGGAAAGAAAAGAAGTGAACCAAAAAAAAAATTACAACAAGTGTCGTAGTCGTACACGTTTTTTTTTTGTAAACTGTCAACCACAGACTCTGTGGTTGACAGTTTGTGGTCACAGACGAGTACGTCGAGTACTTTATTTTACTGTCAACTGTCAAGTGTCAACTGCCATGCGTAGATCGCTATTTACAAAACGTGTGATTTTTATGTTTCAATAATTTAAAATATTAGAAATTAAAATGGATTTTATTGTGGATACTGTTGGAGATGATGATCTCCAAATAAGGACGGAATTAGATACCGAAAAACCTTATTATAGAGGTTAGTACCTACCATTGAAATGTTTGTCTTTAATTCCTGCTTTTTACTGAAACCTAGCATTTATCTTATTTGTCACCTTGCTTTTTAAATGAAATATCTTCTATTTGCACGCCAATTACACGGAATAATATTTAATTTACGACTTATGTCCTTGTGCATAGAAATATAAATAAAGGATTGTTATCAGTTAGGACAACACAAATTTAAGGATGGATGAAATGGCGTCAGGCACGGGAACAATCTGCAACTCCAGCATTCCCCTTGAACTTAAGGGAGATATACAAAACCATGGTTACATAAATCAGAATGTTGGGCCGCAAAAGGGATGAATGATAGGAAATTGCGATTTGTGATGTTAAATTAACAAGAATGGATAGAATTATAAATGAGTATGTAAGAGAAAGTTTGAAAGTACAACTACTGGATAGTTGTTTGGATTTGGATGTCATGGTATAGCCATGTGTTAATGATTCAGAAATGTTTTGAGTATGAGTTGAGTGCTTTATGAGAATGACACCAAAGAAAATATAAATGGGTTGTGAAGAATATGGTTAGCAACGGAGTGACTACTGATATGTTGTCCCATAGAGAAAGATATTTAAGAAATAATACGTGTTGCACCAACCCTAAATAAATTGTGATAAAAGCTGAAAAGTGATGATTCAATATAACCTGAATCCATAATCACTTTGAACACTTCCAGGTATAAGTAGTTTCTCCTGCAATATTATATTAGCCAATACACTTAATGTATTGATGCCTTACCCCTTTATTTATAAACATTGCTTAATAAATAGTTGCTTAGGCTTAATACTTTACCATCAACGATTGCATCACTGCTTACCATCAGGTGGGATTGCAGTCAAGCACTAGTTTATAATAATTAAAAACAAATTTTAAAAAATTAAGCAACATTTATGAATAAAGGTGTTTATTCGCAAATCAGCTAACTCCACATTTAGTCAAACTCCTGAAAACACTATATTATTTTAATTAATACATATATAAAGCAGTCTACATTATCAAAAATACTAATATGAGATATTAACTAACAATGGTATTTTGGATTTTTTTTCTTAAGTGTTATAAAGTATAAAATACAGTTTTAAGCATCTCCAGAAATATGGTTTATATGGAGTTTAGCCAACTTTGGAATTAAGGTATCAATATGTCATGCTATGTGCCTGCATAGCATGACATTGATACAAAAGGACCTCCTTTCAGCTGCACATTACAGGAATTAAAGGACATCAGTGATGGCACCATACATATAGCCAAATTATAGGCACAATTCATTTAGATTACCATCAACACACTGAGAAAAAGAAGCCAACATAATTTTATTCTAATTTCAAATAAATTTATATTCCACAGACAAAGAAGACAGACAAGCAGCAATTCTAGAATTATTTGACAAAAAGCAACAAGAACTAAACACAAAATTCTCTGCAGAAGAAGAAGTAACTGCTAAACTAAAAAACTTAAAAATTGACAGTTTATTTGATGAGTTCTTCCAAGAAATGGGATGGTCACAGTTCCTTGTGCTTAAAAAAGCAGAAAAGAAGAGACTGTTCCATTTTGATCAGCTGGATTTAGAGACAGGTAAATTAAAGTCTAACCTTGGTGGTGTAGACGTTGAGAAGGAGATGAAGAACAGTGTGCTGAAGCCAGGGTTTGAGAAGGAGCATGAGATGCCTGGTTATGATGTTAGCAAAAATAAACTGAAGGCAATGAGGAGGGTAAGTTATTTTGAGCTGTTTTAAACAATTGATATAGGAAAGAAAAGTAAATACAGCTTACTGTCGGTCATACATCAGATTCTCTGGTGAGCATAATTTTTCATTTTGTAAATGACTTTGATTTCTTTGGGATCCTTGGGTCCAGGAACTTAGGAAGATGTATGTAGATTCAAAACTAACTTCCAACCGTTAAACAATTATTATTACAAGTTATAATAAATATGGTCAAGACTTTATCTAGCGCATACTAGCATGGTAGAAAGCATGGCTCCAAGATGTTCCGGGTGACATGGGTGTCCTTAGAGGATGGTTGTATAAACAAGGAGCTGCGCCGTGCTCTCATCTCAGAAGTAAGCAGTGACCTGTCGCTGCCAGGTTGTAGTTCATATAAAAAAATCCGGCCCACAGTAGGCGATTCCGACGCCAGCGGATGGCGAATAACGAAATGAAATCGTTTATTAAGCAAGTAGGATCACTGATCACTTTTACACGTCATGTTTATTATTATTTTTTTTTAACTAGATGAAGCCGGCCACGGGAACGATCTCTTCCAACAAATTGATCCAGGGGTAACGGACACTGGGTCTTTTGCACGTAAATTGATCGTTATGTACAAAGCAAACACATAGTTATTGTAAACATTTTCATTTTTAATGTCTGGACTTGAAAAAAGACGATGATCCCTGAGTTTGTTTCGGCTTTTCTTCTCAGAGGTAGCCAGTTAGGAAACGTCGGCTCCAGCTAGTTTAAAAAAAAATTACGTGGAAAAGTGATCAGTGATCCTACTTGCATAATATACGATTTCATTTCATTTCAGCACCATACAAAAGGACCCAAGGTGGCGACGCTTAGTGTTCCATGTGCGCCCCTTTTAAACATCACGGGAGGAGTCAAAATCATAGTTTATCTTATGAGTTACTCAGTATTTTGATTAAATTTTATGTGAACGTTACAGAAAGAGCGAGAGAAGACCAAGGGACCAGGTTGGTTTAACCTGCCAGCTCCAGAGATCACTGAGGAGCTAAAGAATGACCTACAAGTGCTGAAAATGAGGTCAGCTCTGGACCCCAAACATTTCTACAAGAAGAATGACATGGAAGTTCTGCCTAAATACTTTCAGGTAAGCAATTAAAAGGATTTAGCGTAATCACCACGCTTGCTCAATGCGGGTTGGTGATTTCAGACTTAAAGTCCAGGTTTCCTCAAGATGTTTTCCTTCGCCTTCAGTCATTCACCAATGACTGAAGGTGAAGGAAAACATCAACACTGAAATGAAATGATATAATCTCGTAGTGGTATAATGATGGTAAACGATGTCTGTAATGGTAACACCATTCTATATACTTACAATGCTATTTTTTGTTTATGCGAAACCGTTTGTTCAGAATAATCATATCTTGGACACCTCCAAGATATACTTAGAAAGTACATATAATTTTATCAAAGTTACATTGGTACTTGTCTGACCTGGAATCTAACCCGCACACTCATATTTGAGAGGCTGTTGTTTTAAAATCTATTAATTATTTTTGTATACCTATTATTATGTGTACCTCTTTCGTTAAATTCATAAAATATTGCCTTTCTACAGGTTGGTCGCATCATGGATTCTACACTAGACCATGTAAATGAGAGACTGACTAAAAAGCAAAGGAAGAGGACCATGGTTGACGAACTTCTAGCAGACGCAGAGTTCCAGAAATACAATAAGAAGAAGTACAAAGAGATTGTAGACGAGAAGAGAAGGACTGAGTACAGAACCTTCATGAGGGACAAGAGACAGAAAAATAAATCGGAGTTAAAGAAGAATAAGTTAAAATCTAAGAAGGCAAAATAAATAAATAGTTGTAAATAAAAGGCATTGGATTTTTATATTTTTGATTACAGTGGTTAGTCTATGTGATGATTATTTGACTGCACGGTTAGAGCAGCTCTCAAGCTATTGACTGCAGCGCTACGTGTCGCGGGTTCGATTCCCGCACGGAACAAATATTCGTATGACCTAGAAGTAGTTGTTCCGGGTATGGATGTTGGTGTATGTGAGTTTATATGTTTGTAAACACATCCACGATACAGGGGAAATTACTAGGGCAAAGTTTAAAAAAAAAATGTCAAAGAATGTCCAAATGCGAGCCAGACAATTTAGATTTAACTTTAATTTGATTATATCAAAGCAATAGAAATACACACTAAATTCCAGCTGTAAACTTAATATAGTCCACTGACAGACACGCATAAACGGCAAAAAGAATATACATAATTCAAATAAGGGCTTTAAAAATATTTTACATTAGCATCATAAATTAGCAGACAGCGCGCTTACCGCCGTCAGACTGCTCGGTAGTTGACCCCTCGCTAGCCGAGCGCGGACAGTACTTAAGTACCAAGTAATCTCGCTCGATCTTTCGCGTGTTGTTGCTGCAATAGAAACCGATCGCGAAAAGCTAAAGCGGTCGACGGGTGTACAGCTGCCCGTCTGCTAGCAGTCTCCGCGTGGACTGCTGGGTGCCTGCTAACTGTCGCCGCGTGGACTGCGAGCAGGCGTCTTAGCTTAGGGTAGTGTTGGAGCTGTCGTTTAAGTGTCCTATAATCTTAACAGGACCAATGGCAATTTTGAGTACAGAAATATAAATACAACATTTTTTTTGTTTATGCGAAACCTGAATGTGTCCAGTATTTTTAAGTAAAGAATCTACCTATGTAAATATATTTATATAACTCTGTGGTTTTTAAGTAAAAACCACAGAGTTATGAGCTTGCTATTCTACTTGATTGTCCCAACAAAAATATGGTCATAGGTCCGTATCGACGGGCGAGCGCGGGCGTTGACCTCCGGCTCTGCTGTGGCACGGGGTGCAAGTACTAAAATCTATCGTAACCGCTCGGTAACCACTTTGCGGTCTCACTCTAAATCTAATAGGGAAAAAATATAACGTGTAAAAATGATTGGATTCGATTCAGTTGCTTATTCTGAACAAACTATATTCAGATTTCGCATAAACAAAAAATAGCGTTGAATACAATATGTAAAGAAAACCCTGTCCGATCCGTGAAGGTATTGTTAGGTATCGATAACTGATTCTACTAATGCCTACAAAGCCGGACTAAACTTTAAAAAAAAACCCCTAAAAAATAAATATTATTTCGCAAAAAGAGGTAACTTAAAACATGTGCGGTAGGCCATACAGGCGCGGGCGAAGAGGGGCAGGGGACGCGGCACGCGGCCGCATCACTATTCGCTCAGAATTATACCGTCAAAAATAATGTTGTCACTTTTTAAAAACCACCAAATTTTGGGGAAGTTGGAATTAATTCGCGGGAAAAAAAGATTATTTCAAAATTCACTAGTGTTGTTACTATTATGATTATGTAAAATTTCATATTTTATTTGGTCAGGTGTTTACCTAAACTTTATTATCCTTACGGGTCGGACAGGGTTTTCTTAACATATTGTATAGAATGGTGTTACCATTACAGACATCGTTTATCATCATTACACCACTACGAAATTACATCATTTCATTTCAGTGTTGAATAAAACAACTATATAAATCATTCACCCTTTTATTACAATTACAGTATAGTTAAATATTTGAGTATATTATTAACATTTTAAGTAAAATGTATATTGAAAATATCACAGGTGTAGAAGACACTTTGTATTTATGTAGATATCAGCATAGCACCATTACAAGAAAATATATAAACTTTAGAAAATCGTTTTTAAAACCATTAAAATGATATTTATGCATCAAAATTGAGCTAAAAAATACACGCAAACTAGTATTAATTGTAATATTGTTAAGACTTATATCTATGTGGCTACTGTGGCTACCATTAGTTTTCATGACGAGACTCGATCATACGATTCGACCGCGTTTTGCGCTCTTAGGCCGCTGCCTCGAATCTTGCGGGCAGCGGGGCGGCGGCGGCGAGTGAGCGGCTAGATCTTATGCGTAAAATCAAACGGACCGGTTCTCAAAAACAGCGGCGCGGCAGCGGGGCGGTGGCGGGCAGCGAGCGGTGTACTTCTTCCGCTCGAATCTTGCGGACAGCGGACGGGCAGCGAGCGGTGATCGAGCGTTAGGAATAAATTTGAATCAAAAAGATGTTGCCGCCATTGTTCAGACATTTCTTTCGCGAATAAAAACATATATCTCGTCGACACAATCGTGAACACAACACTACGCGGCTATAGTGACGCGCGATCTGTCCGCTAGTTTCGAGAACGGGTCTTCGAAGCCCGCCCGGCTCCCGCGCCGCTGCCGCCGCCGCCCCGCTACCCGCAAGACTCGAGGCAGCGGCCTTATTGGTTGAGAGTTCTTACAACCTTGTAGCGGGCCAATCGATGAGTCAAACGCAGTCGATATCGATGATCTAGTCTTCGTAATGAAAACTCATGGTAGCCACGCAGACCATTTTGAAAACGTACGACGAGAACTGCATTCAACATAGCTTTGCTAAATGGCAGTGAAACGAAAGTTTCTTAAAAATAATTACGTTTGGTAAGTGTTTGAGCGACAAAGGTAAGAAATTTTACTGTAATATTGATCAAGTTTAAACTTTAAATCAATTAGCTTAAGATTCAAAATGACTCCATACACATCTCTTAAATATTTACCCATGCACCTTAATTGCGTCATACACAATCACGATCTGAAAGATTTATAAGGAAATAGCTAATCCATTGCTTTATGCAAAGTGGTAATGACAATACGACAATAAATTAAACACATCGTGTACCTCAACACATTCTCAGTCTACCCATAAAAAATCATATAAATATATCCATTAGTTTAGTCACAGGAAATATTTTCTACACGATATACATATTAATAAGGAAGCGCTTACAGGTTGACGACCGCCGCATCCAGCGGTACTAAACATTAATAAAAAAGACGCGAAAAAAAAAAAACGATACAGGACCACGCGGTCGCCGATCGGAGATCAGTGAACCAATATTTTAAAGCGATATAGTTTGTTAGAAATTTTCATTTTTTTTTTTTTTTTTTTTTGTTGCTAGTATGGTTTAGGATTATTCCTATGAACCAGCATTGTCCGTGTTTTCATTTATTGTCGTATTATCAGCACCACTCTGTATGTTCAAAAAAATTGCCTGCTTGTTAACCAATAATAGCGATGAAGGCTGTCGAACTGTCAAAAAAAATGACATTGGAAATTGTTAGGATACGCAGTCACGCCGCTGGTTTCTATCGCCAATTCGCAGCTATGTTCATTTTAATGATTATTTTCTTTTATCTGTTTAGTAACCGCCTGTGACGTCGATTGACGTTCCCGTCATGAAGGAGCTCTTATCTGAGCTCAAGAAAGCTATCACCTCGGCTAATTCTGAAAATAAAAAAATCATTTTATTCATTGTTACAGTTTGTCCTCGAACTCCTCCAAAACGGCTGAACGGATTTTAATGAAAGTTCGTATATACTTTCGTTAGGTATGTGAATAGGTTTTTATCTATTTTTTATATTACTCTAACTTACGCGGGGCGCAGCTAGTTATAAGTATGTATATTCTTTTAGTTTTGTTGCTTTGGGAGCTGGTGATGGATAGAGTTGAATAGAATACTCTTTATTATGATAAATAGATGGGTAATTTGGTTCGGTCGTAAGAATTATTTTCAATCAGAAACATTTTCAGAGAGCGTCACGCACAACTGTCAGTTGTTTAAGTCAGTGTTTTTCAAAGTTTTGGTCGAGACCACTTATTAGGGGTTCACCAACCCTCATTGAGGGGGTCGCCATTTATTTAAAATTATAGGAGGTTCAGAGTCAATCACTTCAAAGTTTCAGTTGTTAATTAAAGGAATAGGGCATGTTAACAGGGTTAAAAAATAGTGATTTTAATTAGTCCGTCTTTTAGATAAGCATAAAATAATGGACACGTATTTTTTGTTTTAACAAAATATTAAGAATTGAATGAGATATAACGCATTAAAGTTCAGAAGCGGAAGCTTCATAAGCTTCCGCTTCTGAACTTTAATGCGTCACGTCTAAGTAAAATTTATACCTAGAAGTGACGTCACACAAAATTTTGACCTGCCGTATCTTCGTTGTCATTTGTTGCGCTCTACAAAGAGCGTGGTCAAAATCGCAACCAACTAGTTTTTTTTTTTCTACCGGCGACACCTTGTCAATCGGTTTAAAGGGCCAAAACATCCTTACACTCTAACTATTGAATGCACACTCACCACTAGGATGTCCAAGTCGCCCTAAAGGCACAAGCTTCAACATGCCTTGGATTACCTTCTCAGGAACAGTCTTTATCATAGGAGTTTCTATGAAGCCGGGCAATATCGCATTTACTCTGAAATCATGATATTATTAGGTAATTTAAAAGATGGTTTTATTAATGAGTAAATAATGTTCTCATAACGGCTTCGGGAAAACCTCGCGTGGACTGTTGACAAAACATATTCATCATCATCAATCTTTTTTTTATCGTCCTGCTGGGCACAGGTCTTCTCTCATAGAGAGAAGGATTGAGCGTAATCACCACGCTTGCTCAATGCGGGTTGGCGATTTCAGACTTAAAGTCCAGGTTTCTTCAAGGTGTTTTCCTTCACCTTGTAATCGATCATTGGTGTCCAAGATATACTTAGAAAGTACATATAACTTTAGAAAAGTTACATTGGTACTTGCCTGACCTGGAATCGAACCCGCATTGAAGCCTGAATATTCTTAAAGTTTTTTATATATATAATTATAAACTAGTGCTTGACTGCAATCCCGCCTGATGGTAAGCAGTGATGCAATCGTTGATGGTAAAGCACACTAGTTTATAATTATTATTAATTAATAGGCTTACCTATTCACTTAAAAAACTTAGGAATAGGAAGGATGACGGCAGTTGAGCGAGGTGATGCAATGTTAAACCCAAGACCAACACGACCAAACGATGCTGCGCTAGAGGGAGATTGATCTGGAGACTCTCCACGACCAAACTCCCGACACAACAACATTTGGCGCATCGTACCCAGCACACATCGCAACACAACTGCTCAGACTTGTACAGGCTTCACCAGACATCATGCCGGAACACGACGAATCGCTTGGCGGCAAGACTTTGTCTGTTGGGTGGTAACTTCTGCCGGCAACCGATGTTATGGCCTACCACCGAGAGATATATTATAGCTACTTACCTAACATTGAATTTGCCTAACTCCTTGGCAGCAGACTGCGTCATACCTATTACTCCTGCTTTGCTGGCTGCGTAATTTGTTTGACCTGAAATGGGAAAAGGAGATGTTTCATTTTGGGCCACCACTATGTACGCTTTAAAGATAAAAAGGAAAAAAATAAAAGATTTTCATAAAAAATACTACTAAATTAATTTGAATAAAAATACAAGTATATATACTTAATTAATTATTTGAAATGTTTTTAGTGAGATAACCCTTTATTAAGCTAGCCATGACAGTGGTTATGACGTTTAATTGGCGACTTTGACAGTTCTATTTTCCCGTTGTGTTCGTGTCGAGTGTTGATTTGAGTTGATTGTTGTCAGTATTTTTTTTTTTTAAAGTGACATCACCAATTCGGACAGTATTATTATGAGTGATGCGACCACGTGCCCTGCCCCCCTTCACCCGCGCATGTATGCCTACCGTGTTGCCTACCGCATATGTACTAAGTTATCTCGCTTTTCGACATAATATATATTGTGAGAAGATTTTTTTAAGTTTAGCCGGGCTTTGTAGACATTATAAGAATCAGTTAACGATACCTAACAATACCTTCACGGATCGGACAGGGTTTTCTTTACATATTGTATACTAGCTTTCCGCCCGCGGCTTCGCCCGCGTTGATGTCGGTTATATCGCGCTTTTTAGATTTCCCTCGGGAACATCATATTTTTACGGGATAAAAGGTAGCCTATGTTCTTTCTCAGGGTCCAAAGATTGTATGTGCCAAATTTCATCAAAATCGGTTGAGAGGTTTAAGCGGGAAAGCGCACAGACACACAGACAGACAGACCGACAGACAGACAGAGATACTTTCGCATTTATAATATTAGTATGGATTTGTTATTCTTTAACGAAAAACTACTCAATGTATTTGGATGAAAATTGGCACACAGATGATTGATAACCAGGATTAACAGATGGGATTTTTATCTGGATATTCCTACGGGAACGGAACTAACAGCCAATAACTAATATTAACTTTTTTAAATATATAACTTTATTCTTACCCATATTTCCATATTTTCCCACAATACTAGAAAGATTTACAATTGAACCTGGCAGGTTAGCTTCCGTCATCGCCTTTGCAAATGTTTGCATGACTAGAAAAGTGCCCTGAAAACATAAGAAAGAACAAGTAAATAAACATAGAAGTGCATGCCCAAATATCAGTTTCTTTTATTTTATTTATTTGTATAGGGATGTATCCAAGGTATAAAAATCAAAAAAATAATTAGTCCGTCTTAAAGATAATAAAAAATTAAGACCCGTATTTTTTATTTTGTCGAAATTAGCAAAAACTACTGAGACATAGCGTATTAAAGTTACGTAGTGGGGGGTAATTACGTCACGCCGTCGTATATTTTGTACCACGGCGTGACGTCATGCGACATTTCAAATCATATATCTTCCAAGTATTTGATTGAAAGAAAAAATAAAAAATACGGGTTCAATATTTTTTATAAATCTATCTGATGGACATTAAATTATTTTGTGCCTTGTATAAATAGGTAGTTGTATAATTGTGTACAGGATGGTTTCATATATTTGTATTCTGTGAAATACAATCAACGTTTCTTAAAAAATCTGTAGGTACAATTTCTTATCTCAGACCATTTTTCTGTAACTATATCTCTAACAGCTGTCGTGCCTATCTCAAAAATCCAACCTGTGTAACAAATAAAAAACGAAAACAAAAATAAATATTACACACTACAGCCACAGTAGACAGACAGTAAAACATCTTCATAGAAACGTGCGCGCCGTGCGCCGTGTCGGTACGCGATTTCACGCACACGCTGGCATAATATAGCTTGGAATAACATAGGGGCAGTACGGGCTGTGGTTCAACGCAAGAGTAGGCAAATAAATCTGCGGGCGGCCTTAGATAATCTACTGTTCTGTCTCTACTGTGCTACAGCTAAGCTAACTAAACAAAAGTATCAAGATTATAATGCCAGTTTACACCTTTGACATTCCACTTTTCGTTTTTTCGCAAATAAAGATGAATGAAAACCACACACAGGAGACCTATACTTTTTGGCTTTATTAATGATCCAATCCTAAGTTTACCTTTAAATTAGTATTAATCACACTGTCATAATCTTCTTGAGATAGTTTCAGTAGCCAGTTATCTCTAGTGATACCAGCAGAGTTAACAACTATCGTTGGCGGTGCCTTGTACTGTTTCAATGTGGTCTGCAGAAGATTCCTCACTGCTGTTGAGTCGGACACATCTAGCTCAACAGCCATGTGTTCCGCATCTGAAATATATATCTTTTTGGGTTAAATTGTTGGCCTATAGTTAATCACAACAAAATGCTTTCTTTAGCTTATCATGTTGATTCTATCTATTTAGCTCAATATTTAGCAGATCAATCTCCCTCTAGTGCAGCATCGTTTGGTCGTGTTGGTCTTGGGTTTAACATTGCATCACCTCGCTCAACTGCCGTCATCCTTCCTATTCCTAAGTTTTTTAAGTGAATAGGCTTAATAAACTAGTGCGTTTTACACTCAACGATTGCATCACTGCTTACCATCAGGCGGGAATGCAGTCAAGCACTAGTTTATAACTAGAGTCTATAAGTTTCGGTAAAGTGCAGCTGTCAGAAAACTCAGGACTTGACAATAAATGTCCCATTGTTTTTAGGTAAAACAGATGGTTCAGACTCAGAAGTAAAGTTCAAATCCCTATTTATACTAATAATTTGTATGATGCAATAATAAAAACTAGGCACCTACTCACTACCTACTATAGTAGGTATCTAATATAATATTATTGACCCAAACAAATCTTTGGGCCAATATTTAATTTTTGGATAAGCAAGACATCACATCTTGCTGGATTGTGTTGCTCGAAGATAGTGCTATACCAACCTTATTTTACATGCTGCTTAAGTAAAATCATACATATTTTTTTTACCTATTTTGTATTTTGCTTGGTATACCTGCCAATATAAATATATCACTTTTACTAACAATTTCATGTTTTAAAATTGTGTCCATAAAGTTGTATATACCTATGTCGTGGTAGCCTACTGGTTAAAACACCAGCCTCTCAAGCATGAGTGTGCGATTGGGATGAGGATGAGGGTTCAATTCCAGGTCAGGTAAGTACCAATGTAACTTTTCTAAAGTTATATGTACTTTCTAAGTATATCTTGGACACCAATGACTGAAGGTGAATGAAAACATCTTGAGAAAACCTGGACTTTAAGTCTGAAATCGCCAACCCGCATTGAGCAAGCGTGGTGATTACGCTCAATCCTTCTCTGTATGAGAGGAGACGTGTGCCCAGCAGTGGGATGATGATGATGATGATGATGATGATGAAAGTTGTATGCCTGTTGTTCTTCATAGCTTCTATTAGGTTCATGTTTCTACTACCAGTCCTTCTCAATTCAAAAATGAGATCTTTGTGTTTTAGGTATATAATTACCATTTGTCCCTGAAGCCAAGGCTGTGTGTGTCTTAATAGTTTCTACAGCCGCATCATAGTGCTTGTCAGCTGCTATAACAATAGCACCTTCTCTGGAAAGCACCTGACATGCTGCACGGCCTATACCAGATCCGGCACCTGAAAACATTCAAAGATTAGCAATAATAATAAAACCTTTTTAATTCAGACCTTTAAAACCATACTGTTATATACCTAACACTATAGTTTTAAAGATCTATCTTATATAGATAAGGTCTAGGTTATATAGATAATTATTATCTAACACACATGTTAGATAATAATTATCTATAGTAAAATATCTATGGATGAAAGTAAAATATGATTGTATGTTGGATTTTTGGAGCCTAGGTACCCATGTGATGTCCAACTCCTTCTAAAGTTGTGAAACCTAATTTAAAAAAAATCATTTTATATTTTTAATATACTAAGGAAGTTGTGGTGGCCTAGTGGTTAAAACACCAGCCTCTCAAGTATGAGTGCGCGGGTTCGATTCCAGGTCAGGCAAGTACCAATGTAATTTTTTTAAAGTTATATGTACTTTCTAAGTATATCTTGGACACCAATGACTGAAGGTGAAGGAAAATATCTTGTGGAAACCTGGACTTTAAGTCTGAAATCGCCAACCTGCATTGAGCAAGCGTGGTGATTACGCTCAATCCTTCTCTGTATGAGAGGAGACCTGTGCCCAGCAGTCGGATGATAAAAAAGGTTGATGATGATGAACTAAGGAAATCTCTTTAACAACAGATCAATGCTGCAGATGCTTTCAGCTTTTTATCATCAGGTTACCAAAAAAAACTGAACATTACTTCCCTTTACACAATAGGTATCTGTGGTTATTACTTACATTATTTTTTTTATATAATATAGGTATGGAAACTAATAGGGAAAAATTGAACTCAGTTGTAATTTTTAGTGATATACTCAACTATTATTAACCATTATTTTACTAATGATTTATGTAAGTATTAAATTAATGGAGCACTGAGCAAAAGCAATTATTAAGGGCCAATTTTCAAAACAGATAAAAGACTTCTATAATTTTTTTTTTTTAAAACGCAGTTAATAATTTCTGTGACCGCTAAGCAATGAACAACCAGGGTGATAAAGGTCGACATTCTGTAAACTGATAAGGCATCTACAAAGAATCATAACCATTCTTATTCTTTAGGAAACTTTTGTATTATCTTCTTGAGGTAGTTTTTCTGTCATCTTTTATGATTATGCACTGCCATAAAATGCAATTAATGTAGGTAAGTATAGATCTTTAAGTATTTATCTTGCTGAACTTACTTCCTATCAATAGATATGTTAAATAAAAAGTGTTAAAAATACGTACCAGTTACTAAAGCTAGCCTTCCTGAAACTATTCCTGACACCATTTTCGCAATTTTTATTTTTAGAATTATGTTTAGAAAGTTTGACTTTGAACTTTCCTACCTACTGTTGTCTTATCAGTTTTGTCAAACAACTGTAATTATTGTTATCACTATGACGTTTATGCCTTCGTTCGGAAAATTAACGTCAACAATAAATCAGAAACTAATTTTACTTATAGTAACGAAGTTGAGGTTTTTGGCGGGAAGCTAAGATGAGTGCCACGCTCATTTTACATTGGACTTTTTCTATATAAATAATTCATTACGTGACATTGACTAAATGCACAAACCGTGCGAAGCCTTATGAGAAAGAAAGAAGAGAGAGTCATAACTAGTGCCACACTCCAAAAAAAAAAGCGAGGTTTTTCATAAGCCCGTACACAGAGTACTTTTTTTATACAAGCCCGTATTAGTCATGTATTGCAGAAACCACAGAGCAAGTAATCACTAAGTACGTTTTAGCAGAAACAAATGCCTAGTCACAAGCAAAGACCATTAATACGTGACATTGGCTAAATGCACAAACCATGCGAAGCCATAAGAGCACAGAGTACTATAATATATAAGCATAAGAGAAAGAAAGAAGAGACTCGTGCCACACTCCAAAAAAACGAAGTTTTTTCTGCCCGTATTAGTCATGTATTCAGAAACCACAGAGCAAGTAATCACTACGTTTTAGCAGAAACAAATGCCTAGTCACAAGCAAAGATCATTATACCTACATATATAAAAAGTCACAAGCTTAATTGCATCATGTGCATTCTTCTTCTTCAGCCTGTAGATGTCCACTGCTAGACAAAGACCTCCCCCAAGGCTTTCCACGCCGACCGGTCTTGTGCTGCCCGCATCCATCGGCTTCTCGCGACCTTCACCAGGTCATCGGTCCACCTTGTTGGGGGCCTCCCTACGCTGCGTCTTTCAGTACGTGGCCGCCACTGCAGAACCTTACTGCCCCATCGGCCATCGGCCATCGGTTCTACGAGCAATGTGCCCTGCCCCCTGCCACTTAAGTTTAGCGACTCGCAGAGCTATGTGACTTTGGTTCTTCTGCGGATCTCTTCATTTCTGATTTGATCACGCAGAGAAACTCCGAGCATCGTTCTGCGCATGTCATGAGCATTGGCACTTTTATACTACAATGACGCCACACTATTACCTATTCGTTTTTGAATCTAAAAGAAAGACTTCAGCTAGGCTAGGCTAACGAACTTGGAAAAGGACCCGGATTTAAGGGCTGAAACTGAGTAAGCGGGCGCCCACGACGGGCAACCGTCGCATGTCTCTGTCTACTAGAGATGGGTAAGTACTGTGAGTAATGTATAGTGCGTAATATGGCATGACCGCGTACTGAAACAGTACGTATTACCCGGCAAAATTTAGCATGATACCTGACAAAACAGTACGCAGAGGGAACGAACGGGTCAGCGACGACGGTCGGTATATCGGTTAAAAAAAGCAAAAAAAAGAAAGATCGTTGTATAAATAATAGATACAAATAGAATCATTCTATATAGATACAAAAAGAATCATTGTACATAGGTATAAAAAGAATCATTATTCATTATACATAGTTGATTTTTAAATACGCCAATATACAACGACATTTTAAAAAATATTTTTGAAGTTGCTGTGGTCACGAATATTGCCAGTCCTAACTGCCTGGAAGCCCTTATTCGCATTTTCTAGTATAGTATACCATAATAAGGGTTAAGTAGGGAAATCAACTTTGTCGAACATTATACCTTGCGTTGCGTACCTCATGCATCAGGTCATGTTTAGGGTAATGTGTAGGTACTGCTTATGTGCTACAGTACGCGGGACGAAATGTCATGCCATATGGCAGTACTTTCTAAAGTACTGTTTTGCCCACCTCTGCTGTCTACGCGAGCGGGCTCCGTTGGGAACGGGATGGTCCCCGTCGCGAGCTGGATTTACGGAGTGACTCTAGTTCATTGTAAAGCTACACACGCATGTATGTATAGTTGTGTCGATGGAGAAATTAATATGTATACCAAAATCAAAAGTCATTTATTCAAATTAGGCTGATAATGAGCAATTTTTGAACGTCAATATTACGACAGTCCCCCCCCAAAATGCCCGTCCTTCCTAGTGCTTTCGTTGGGAAGAAGTAGCGGAACAAACGCCCCAGCAGCAGTTCTCTATTCATTAAAATAAAACACAAAAACAACCCATTACGTATTAGTTTCAGCTAGGGTTGCCAGACCGCCGGGAAATCCGGGATTGTCCCGGAATCTTGCCTCTTGTCCCGGAATGACCTCTTGTCCCGGAATGAGCGGTAATTGTCCCGGATCTTTAAGAAAGATGATAGTAAGAATTTACGAGTGGTGACGACCTTTTTTCCCGGATTTGATTTCGGATGAGCTTTTTTTTTTTTTTTTTAGCCGTTCTTTCTCCGAGAGAGTGTCTGTCGACGACTGTCCCGGATTTTGTAACTTCCTATCTGGCAACCCTAGTTTCAGCCCTTATTGACTGAACAAGTCTGTGCGTGTTAACCGCTGGCGGAACCCGCGCGTCCCCGCGACGCGTTCCGTCGGCCGTCGCACGGAGGCGGTCTCCGTCGCGCGGACGTTATGAACGCCCGAATGCTCGCTTAATGCAGTTTCAGCCCTAAGGCTTTGGAATTCTTTAACTGTAACAGTTCAGTAAAAAAACAGAAAAGTTTATACAGATTTATTCTTATTAACGATATCACAGTTACGGTCAGCAACAAAATTAGATTAACATATGATTGAACAATGTACTTTCTGGCATTTTATAATAAAACCTAAGAGTGAAAGCAGAGATATAATCAGTCCTGTTCGCGAAATTAAATATTAAGAACTTCGGTTTCTATTTTGCTCAGATTTCGAAAATAAAACGACTGTTGTACCTGACCGTACATGCAACACCGAAAATGGAACTGTAAACCTAATTTATATAATACAAAATATGGACATTAATAACTCTGTTTTAAATAAACATCTGTCAATATCACAGATTTTTTTGTTGTCACTTTCAATGAGGCTAAATGTCTAAATCAAATCTTTATACAATAAAGTACTATAACTGTAAGTAAGATATCCACTACGTATAATATTATATTACTTTATTTCTCTCCACCTTGACATTGGCAGAATCATCGGTCATCAATGGAGCCATACTACTAAAGAAAAAAAAAAAAGAACTATAATTAAAGATTTCGGCGGCTCGGCTCTGCAGTATGTTACAAAGCTGCGCAGTACCCCTGATGACATGAATTGGTTCCTGTGCAGCAAGTCGCCTGAAGTTCCGCGCTGCTATCATTTGCTTAGGGCTATACCCGCTTCTCACTTCTAAAATGATGCTGAGTCAAACTGTGTCAGGATCTAAGATTCCAGGTCAATTCAGTTCAATGAACCAAACCATCAGGCAATTGTATTCTTAAAATTAAGTTTAACACTTATTATATACATATATGAAAATATTAAAATGTTTTGTGGCTTACCCACATAATACTAATTTCACTAAGTGTATTGCCTATAGTTTATAGATATGTATAATCACACATGTCATAATGATTTATTCAGTATAGCCATTGAGAGAATGCATGCAACAATTCTAATAAGTAATAAAGATCTAATTCCCGAAACACATATTTGTTAGATGTCCGAACACATTCCCTCAATAGCAGTACTGCTGTTTATTTTATTATAGGTTTAGTGGTTTGAAAGTATTAGTTGTATGGATGACAACAGGTCAAGCGACTCGAAACTGTCAAATATTTTTAATCAATATTGAGCCTTAATGCTCTAGCAATAAAAGTTGGAAATCCAGTAAAATAATTTGACAGATTGTACTAGCTTGAAGTGTTGTCGTCTGTACCATAATTAAAAGTAAATAATACATTTTGTTTTCATTGGGATGAGGATTTCTCATCTCAATATTGTCAATTATAAACTATGAAAACTACAAAATAAATGCATAAGAGCTTGACCAACTCTTCCACACTATTATATATGGTGTATATGTTGTACTAACAGACATTAATTGTACAGACACGAGCAGGTCAAGCTACACAAAACTGTCAAATTTTCCCAATCAACTTTGACCCTTAATCCATAATAGATAAAGTTGAAAATCTATTAAAGGATTTAGACAGGCCATAGTAACTTGATGTGCTACTGTCTATACTAAAAATGGTAATAATTTTGGATAATACTTTATACTCTATCAGTTTATGTAGTTAACTAAAGGCAAACATAAAAACCATGTAATTAACAGACTAAATGTAATACCACTTCTAATAATTATTTAATAATGTTGCTAAATTGAAGAATACAACACAAAAATTAACCAAGTCATGTGGTTTTTTTGTTTATTTTGAATTAAGCACCCAACCAGATGGAGTACAGTTAAAAAATTATAAAAATGGGGTACCTAAGTTATGGTAATACAAAATAGGGTATTTGACTAAAAAAACTAATTATTCCGTCAGTCAGATTTCCAAAAAATACCAGACACATACTTTTTATTTTTTCATATAAACAAAAAATGAAGACAACACAGTGCTTTGAAAACTCGTGTGACGTCACCACCCACTACACTTTTAGCTTTTTACTTTTTAGCGACCAGTGACATCACCAACCACCACTCCTTATCCACACCTTAGCCACCATTACTTATGCCTTTTATATTTGTCAATTTTTATTGATTTGATAAAACAAAATATATGTATCCAATATTTTTCTATAATCTGAATGACAGACTAAACAGAATATTTTTTTTTTTACCCAGGAAACATCCCCATTACCGGTGAAACATACAAATCTAGACTTAAACTATTGGTTTGAAAAGAATCCAAAGTCTCTCAAACTCTTTTTTGTATTGTTCTACTAGTTCCTTCTGTGAAGTCACCAGACAGTCTTCAAAGTTACCGCACAAAGCTTGATTAGTCCAGTTTAATGAGCCTGTCATGACAAATGATGGAAAATCAGAGTTTTCATTTAATGTATCCGCCAAACAGAACTTGTGGTGCATCAAATTCGTCGACTTCATCCAACGAACCGGTATATGCTGCTTTTCTAACCTCCTCATACTGGACCCAGCAGAAAACGCCATATCTGCATCTAATATCACTCTTATCTTCACACCTCGGTAATGTAACTTTATAATAGCGTTGGTAATATCCAAATTAGTCCATACATACATACATATATCCAAATTATGCTGAGGCTGATTCAAATAATACAGTAATCTATCCATACTTTTTGTAATCATGCAGCGAGAATATTTACTCCTCTTAATTTCATCGACTCCATAGGAAAACATTATAACTTCTTGAATTTCTTTGGCCTTACATTCTACATTTTTCTTCCTTTTATTGGTCAAGTATTTGTACGTAACACGTGTAGCAAATGCAAATGATAACAACATAAATAAAGTTTTACTGAAAGTTTTTAACGACATGATGTTTTCAAGTTTATAATTCCAATTGTGGTCTTGTACGTTTGAGAAACTGTTCATACAAATTACAATTAAGATTTTCGTAAAATTAAACAATAACTACAGCCCGATAAGTGCTGCATCACTGAAACAATATTTTTGTTTTTGCTGAATGAGATTTAAAAATTAAAAAGCGCTTGAAATAGGTACGTCATGACATTTTGAGTTATGTCAAAAATCCACAGACCACAGTTCTTTTTTTTTTTGGATCATTTCTTTCCGTTCTTCTGAACGGAAAAGGCAAAGGCATAGTACGCCATACAGTCTAGACTTAATAAGTTTTTTCTGGAGTAAGTTTATATCCTAACTTATCCTTTTTTTTTAGCGAGGGGAATAGTATATTTCATTACAAGTGCGGAAAGCCTGTCATTACAACAAGTTGCAATGACCGTTCCGTACGTGTACTGAACAACTATTTTTAATACAGTTGCGATAAAATTAAGCAATTTATTAAAATAATAAAAACACAATAAACTCAACTAACTAATAATTTATTTCTTAGAAAAGTTATAATTCACATATACATTGAAATTGGTACAGTTTTTTATACTAACTGGGGAAGTTTTAGGTTCCATATTTACTGTTTGAGACAAACTATTATTAATTTCGTATGATTGTTCATGTATATTTGTCAAAGGTGTTATACAATGGCGTTTGCTAGTTGATGGAATTGGATCTAATCACTTATCATTATCAACGAAGGTAAATGGACGAACTTTCTCTTCACTATTGTCATGTGAAGGTGACGGACTGGACTTTAAATTAATGGATTGTGTGATTTTTTTCCCCGTTTCTAGTTTGTTGTGTAATGAATCAGTATTAAAGCCTTCTGCAACTTTGTCTGACTTCCAACCTCCTAGTCGCTTTAAGGACGTCAAATTGACTCCTGAATCTGCCAATAATGTAGCAGAGGTCCTCCTAAAGCTGTCCCCAGTATAATACTCTGCATCCGGCAGACCAAGAAACGTAGCCATTTCTTTTGGCATATTACCAAATCTGTTTATCCCGATTGCTTGAGATGTACACTTTCCTTTTTGATAATTTTGGAAAAAACGGTCGGATTTTCCTTTTTGGGACCGCTGATTCATATATTTTTGCACTATTCTAAGAAAATCTCCTTCAACAACAAAGCTTCTCGGTATCTTATTTTTTGTATTCGGAATCTTGATTAGTAGCATTTTTTCATGGGCTTCAATATCTTTTAAAGTAATATTGGATAACTCCTCTCTGGGGCAAGCACCAACAATGCCAAAAATCAGCGCAGCCTACAAAAAAAAGGGATTTTGATCATTGATAAAATTTATCAATGGATTTGATTAATATTTTTATAAATAATTTAATGACTGTATTTTGCGATTTCGTAAACTAAATACTAAAGAAAAATATAAGTACTTATTAATTAATTACCTTTGTGGCTAAATAACGATCATCGAGAGCTTCGTTTAAAAACCTTTCCACTTCATTCGATGTTAATATTTTCGACTTTTTAGTTGTAAAACCGTCTGATTGTCGTTATAAGAAAGCATTTAGTTTTGGGTATTGACTTATATCCACGTTGGTTCTTATTTTCAGCATACTTTTTATCATCGAAAACCTCGACCATAATGTAGAAGGTTTTAATTTTGCTGAGAGTTCGGAGAAATATGCCAACATAACATTTTCTGAAAAACTATTTGCCTTTTTCTCTTCTCTACACGCAATAAATTCGTTGTTTATAGATATGTAGCGACTTTTTGACTTTTCCGGTAAAATGTTCTCCGAAGCATTTTGTGCAATTAACAATACTGAGTAAATAAAAATACTGAGTTCCGGTGGTGTTAATTCAAATAAAATATTATCGAAATTACTCATTTTGTGCAACAAACAACTAAACTCGCAAAGAAAATTTTTGAAAAATGGCGCAAACCGTAAAAGAATTTAAGCAGAGATTTTTTTTTCTTCACCCATTCGATTAGGCAAAGGGAACTATGCCCATACAGCCAAGTCTTCAGTAGAATTTTTTTATTGATATGAAATGAAAATGAAATGAGATGAAATTAAATAAAACCTAACCTAACTCATTGAATTAATTCATTAAATCTGATATTGAAACAAATTAGTAGCTTCTTTTTAGAATTATTTGCATGAATCATAAAAACTTCTATGATTTTTTTAAAGTAAAAACTTCATGGTTGATTTTTTTTTATTTTAATAGACAATATTTTGACAGTTGGGAAAGAGAACGCACTAGTTCGGAAAAGGTAAAGAAAAAGCACGAATGTGTAATAGCCCACTTTCCGAACGCTATACGTCCCTGTAATACACCACTTTTTGAGCAAAAATGCATTAAAATGCATTTACGTATCTACCCGCCGCTAGCTAGGCGACGGGCGTGTGTGGGACTCGCCCAGCCGAAGCCGGGAATACCTACTAAAATCACTCGGTTCCCCTCGAGCCCTGTGTTGAGAGTGATATGGGATAAGTCCGAAGGCCTAACTCCGTGCCATTCTCAGAGTTTTCCGGCTTAATTTAAGCCGGTTTCCGTTCTAAGGGAGTATTACCCGGGGATACCGAGGTAATCCTCAGACGTGGTGACCAGTGCAATGAGCGTGCGGGGGGGCTACCCTCACACGCGCTGGTCACACTCCGGGGCTAAAGGAGACGGGGGTTCGTCCCCCGCCTTCTTCGCCCCGCCCGTCTACGCCGGAGGGGAGCGGCAAGAGTATCTTCTTCGCGCGCCGCAACGAGGTCACGGCGCTCGTTTCGCCAGGCCGGGCACTCCACCAAGGTGTGTTCGGCCGTGTCATCGAGAGAGTCGCAGTGGTGACACCACGTCGACTCCTCCCGACGGGCGACCCGGTGCAGGTAGTGACCGAAGCACCCATGTCCGGTCAGTACCTGCACCAAGCGGTAGGTGAAGCTTCCATGCCGGCACTCAACCCATCCCTCCAATCACCGGACGAATCGCTCCAATCGTCCGGTGGCCGGCAGCTGGGGAGCGGAGCGCCTCCCTCCACCGACTCAGGGCCTCCCCCTGAGCCTCTATTCGGATTCGCCTTACCCCCTGGAAGGCGGGTCGTTCCCCCTGTTCCCGGGCCGCGACACGGTGTCGATGCACCTGGGACAGAACCAGGGCATCGATCTCCCACGGGGCGTGCCTGCGAGTACGCAGGCAGCCCCATGACTGACCGTGCGGTACGCCCGCTCGGTCCGTGTCGCGATGACCCTCTGCGGCTTTCGCAGCAGGGCCACTGTGCGCCGGGAAAGGCACTCCGCCCACAACGGGGCTCCGTAGAGCGCCATCGACCACACTACACCATGGTACAGCCGACGGCACGCCGAATTCGGGCCCCCCATATTGGGGAGGAGCCGTTCGAGGGCGGCTGCGACGGAGCACAGCCGCGTTGGAGTTTCGAGGAGCCTGAAATGCTCCTCGAAACTCCAACGGGTATCCAGGATCAGGCCGAGGTACTTGATGTGCAACTCGACGGGAACCTGGGCCCCCTCCACTCGGATACAGAGCCCCGGTGGGGTTCTGCGTCGCGGGGCGTGGAAGGCCATGGCCCTCGTCTTCTCGCCGGCTACTTCCAGCCCCAGGAACGGATGCGTCGGACGACCAGAGCGGTGCCGACCGACGCGAGGTGGACCGCCTCATCCCACTCGCGCGCCCTCACCGCGACCAGAGTGTCGTCTGCGAAGCAGACTATATCCATCCGCGGCAAGAGCGCGCCACGAAGTGCCCCTTCGTGGAACTTCAGCGCCGCCTCTATGCATTTGTGGGGGAGGGTGTTGAATGCGTTCGCGATGTCTAACGACACCGCGACGACACCCTCACCTCTTGCTGTGGCTGCCTCAGTCCATATCTTGAGGCGAGCCACCGCGTCCATCGTGGACCGGCCGGTCCTAAAGCCGTATTGGCAGTCCACCAACTGCGGCCCCCTGCTTTCTAGGTGCCCCTGGATGCGAGAGGCGAGAATCCTCTCGAAGCATTTGCCGCTCTCATCGAGGAGCACGACCGGCCTATAGCCTATAGCCCTATAGGGAGGACGGCCGTCCTTGCGAAGGAGGCACAGCCTGCCCACCCTCCATTTCCTGGGAAAGTAGCCCGTCGCGATGCATGTATCTATGACTGCGCTGAACCGATCCCCCAGGTGCTCCATGGCTAGTGCCACCACCTTCGCAGGGACGTCGTCCGGGCCTGGAGTCTTGTTTTTGGCTCTGAGCCTCTCCCTGAAGGTGTCCAACTCACCGTCGGTTACGGGAGGCCCATCATGTCCACACCTCCAGAGTGGATGAGCTGGAGGCGGGCATCCTGGGGGTCGTGAAGGGTCCCGGGTTTGGAAACAGAATTTCCAGCACCCTTTTCAATAGGCCTGGCTCCATACAAGAGGTGGGTGCCGCTCCCTGCAGCTTCCCCCTCACCATCCTGTACGGCCTTCCCCAGGGGTCGCTGTCGAGGAGTGCCAGAAACTCCTCAGCGGCAGCGACCTTTACCCTGCACATGACGGTGCGCAGGGCTCGATGGGCCTCTCTGTACGCCCGGCGAAGACCGTCCTCTTCGCCGGGCCCCCTTACGGCGCGCCTCCTGCACCTTAGGTAGGCGCGATATTCTAACTTATCCTTTTTTTTTTCGTGGTGGAAATCCTCATAGGATGTCCGCCGCCCTGGGGTGGGCGACGGGGTCTGTCAGACTTTTACTGACTAAAACCATCCCGAAGTCTCTTTTATCACGAGCGCGCGTGGGACTGTGAGAGTCTAAATTCTTCCACGGCCCCACACTCTTGTGCTGGCCCGGTTTGTCCGGGCCTCGTCTCCTGCACGGGGTAGTGGGGTGTTAAACAACCCCGTGCATCGCCTCAGAGGCGCGCGTCGACACTCGCACGCACCTCCGCCTCGGGGTCCATCAAATAGGAGGCGGGGACTTCCCCATGTCCCTCGCCCCTGGACACATTCATGGGGGCGGAAGAGGGCGTTATCCGCCCTTCCTCGACGCCCGGTGCGTCTCCTGCGGCCCGGGATGGGAGTTGAGATCTCCCTCTCCCGTTCTGCAGCTTCCTTCTGCGACATCACGTCCTCGCAGAAGGACAGCACCGCGTCCCACGACACTGCGCTACCGACCATCCTCCGCACTACTGCCGGCAGCGACAGGTCGCCTCCTACTTCATTTGTGAGGACAAGGCGCTGCTCCTCCCAAGCTGAGAGCGGAGCGGCGCTGCGGAGAGCGTGTGCTGCGCCGTGTCCTCCTCGCATTGGACGCAGTGGTGGCACCGAGCGTTTGGCTCCCTGCCTAAGCGACGCAGATACTTGCCGAAGCAGCCGTGCCCCGACAGTATCTGCGTCACCCTGAACGACAGGGAGCCGTGCCTTCTCCCGAGCCAGTCGTCGAATACTGGCCGGATCCTAACTTATCCTAGCTTAATTTAACCTAATCTATCTCCTTTCGTTTCCTGCGTGAGCCCGACAAGGAGGAGTTTGGGGTAAGGTCATGATGTGGCCACTATATTACAATATTTCACTGTTCTTTATAAATTATTCACTGAATGCACTTTTTACTACATAAATCACGCGCTTTTATTTAGTAAACAACACTATAAATAATTTTGACAGCCTCCGTGGCGTAGCGGTAGCGGACGCGGCCGCTGCGCAAGGTGGCGCGGGCTCGATCCCCGCACAGTGCAAGTATTTGTATGCATGAATATGAATATTTGCACTGGTCTGGTCGTGCCTCGGAAAGCACGTTAAGCCGTTGGTCCCGGTTGCCATACGAACATCTAGTGGTAGTCGTTACGGGTTGTTGGAGCCCTCAAAAGTCTATCAACTCGTCTAACTGCAAAGCTTCGATGTCGCCTTCGGGTTGTGGAGGTCAGACGGCAGTCGCTTCACGGAAAATGTCGAAGTTTAGCCATATCAGCAGTTGGACTGGTAAAAGCGGACCCCAGACTCCAAAGCTGAAAAGGCTTCGGATGCGACTGGGATTAACGCTGGGATGGTGATGACTATAAATAATTTTAAAATCCAATGAAAAATGAGCGTGATACTCAGCTTGACTTTCCCGCCAAAACCCTCATCCACATTTCCCGCATTTTTTCTACTTCTTTCGGTTGGTATCTGAAATCTGGGCTTTTAGTCAGACGTCAAAAAGAAATTGCAAACAACCGGGTATAAAGTATGCGTGAAATTTTCTTAGATGTTTACTTAACAAAGACGTGACAAAGTTGAAAACTGTGAGATATGTATCTATCCATCTCAAGGGTATCCTTTATTCAATCCACTCTGCCTACTGCAGTCCACTGCTGGACATAAGCCTCTCACAGGCTGCCAGAACACCCTGTCCTCCACTTTTCGCATTTAGTTCGTGACAGGTACCTTCTTTAGGTCCTCCGTGCATCTATCTGGGGGGCGTCCTACACAACGCTTATCTAGATAGATACACTATTTTTACTCTCCTCTCATGCCCTGACTGCTGCTTCACCGGTCATTGAGGCTTTAACAACATGACAGCCTACTGTCACTTCAGTTTACTTACGAGCTATTCTTTGTTATTTCTGATATTATTTATAGGTAGTTTAGAAAGGCTTACAATAAATAAAAATAACACTCATTATTCAATGTTTAATTTTCAAAATAAGAAATATTATTTACAAAGACGACACGACTTGCCATTTCATAACGCTATATTGTTTATACTGAAATCGTGAGGTCTTAATCGTAAGTTTAAATTATAAGAGCTGTGATGAGCGGGCTGCAAAGATCCGCTATATCCGCCGATTAGACCGCAGGACCCATATCCATTGTCAGGTGCATTTCCATAGCCCACCACACTTTGTCCCATTAGACTGTTGGAATTTGGGACGTATTGTCTATTGCCCACATTTTGCATCATTAGGGAATAATCGTTTTGGTACAGCCCTGTATTCGCTATAGGGATTCCTAGATTTAAATTCAGGTTGTTAGCTTGAAAATGGTGGAGCCAAGGTTCTTTGGAATTTCGCGCAAATTCCTGTCTAGGATCTTGATGTGGGATGCCGATAGGTACGGCGATTGGCTCTGGGGAACTTTGGTTGGTTGAGCTTCTGTGAGAAGACAGTGCTGATCTCTCGTTTCTTCGGAATTTTGCTCGACGGTTTTGGAACCATACCTGGTGAAAAAATCAACATTTTATAGCATTTAGAAGATTAAATGGCAAACTGTGGAAGATAAGAAAAAACCAAGTTAATGATTTTTTTTAACTTATAAACGCGATCCCGCCTTATGTTAAGCAGTGATGTAATCGTTGATGGTACAGCGCGCTAGTTTATTAAGAGCCTATTCACACTAGCCCTAGATCCTTGAATTGTAGTCAGGCGGATAGACCACAACAAACAAATTGTTCCAGTCCTTCCATGTACGCGGTATAATAGACGAGGCCAAACGCTTTATCCAGATCTTAGTGATTCCAACAACGTAAGAGTGGATATTCGCCGTACGACGGGCCGTCCGATGATGGAACGGAGATGGCGGAATTAAGTCATGCAATTCCCGCGCACACTCTGGCTGGCTACTCTACGCCTGTGCGGCTGTGCTCTAGACTAAGGTGCGTATTACAGAAGGTCACTCAAAACTCAAGCTCTACTTAAGTCTCGTTTCGAGCCATTTGATTGGTTGAAACTAGTTTTAAGTAATGCTTAAGCAGAGATCAATGCTTGAGTTTCCTTCTGGAATACGGACCTAAAAGAACAGGACTATCTCGGTCCACTATTGAGCCTATTGGATATCATCATCATCATCTCAGCGTTAATCCCAGTCGCATCCGCAGCTTTTTCAGCTTTGGAGTCTGGGGTCCGCTTTACCAGTCTAACTGTTTGTGTTATTTGTTAGATATATTTTTTAATATATTCTTTTTTTATATAATTTATCATCTAGCGCTTGACCGCAATCCTAAGCAGTGACGCAATCGTTGATGGTAAAGCGCACTAGTTTATTAATAGCCTATTCACTCTAGCCTAGATTATTGAAAAGTACCTACTACCCTACCGGCCTACCCTAGAAGTACCTAATAGAACAAGGTGTTAAAAGGGCAAAAATTAGTTATTAACTAGAAAATCTAATAAAGAAATTTGACAGATTGTAGTAGCTTGAAGTGTTATGTATGTACAAGAAGGGCTTTAAAAAAAAAGAATATTGCTAGCTGCACTTTCAGTTTTCAAAGCGTGGAGAAAAACCCACTAGTAGAACACGACTTCGTATCGGTGAGAGAATTTATTATTTTTCTTAATACACCACGCAGGCCCACTGCAAGTTGACAGATGTCACAATTCTTATATATTTTTCTCTGGGATATGCCGGTTTCCTCATCTTAATATATTATTTCATTACAACTGCTCAAAACGGTGAAGGAACCGTTTTGAGAGCAGTTGTAATAAAATAATATACACTAGGTGTACCACCACTGCTCTCATTATGATAAGTATTTACTAAAAGCTTGGATGCACGCATGAATGGATCTGTGTCATCATTTATTAAAAAATAAAATTGTTATAGCGGTAATAGCCATCATCAGTAATTTCAGCTGTCTAGCCACAGAGTACATTACCTATATGTGTCTAGCTAACATGGTAGGCAATGGAGTCATAAGTCCGTATTACAGAACGTCACTCAAAACTCATGCATTACTTAAGACTCATTTAAAGCCTTTTGATTGGTTGAAACTAGTTTTAAGTAATGCTGAAACAGAGATCAATGCTTGAGTTTCCTTTTGGAATACGGACCTTAGTTCTGTCTGGCTTTAAAATAGCTTGAGTTTTGAGTGACGTTCTGTAATAGGACCTTAGTAATCGGATCCCGTTTTTACCCTTTGAATATGGAACCCCATTTTTTGCGGATGGGAAATCATCAAATGACCTCTCCCGCTCTGGGCGGAGCGGAAGGGCGTGTCAGACTTTTACTGACTAAATCCACCCGTGTTTCTTCACTTGCCTGTGCGCCAGGGATAGCGGTATCTCTTTCGAACAACAACTTTAAAAACATGATCAAGGCATTACTTTATTTCTCACCTGTACTCTGGCTTCAGTCAGGTTAACCCTCGCAGCGAGATCTTCCCTAACGAATGCATCAGGATAATGAGTCTTCTCAAACACCTTCTCCAAAGCAGCCAGCTGCTGACTGGTGAACGTGGTCCTATTCCTCCTTGGCTTTTTCCTATCATCCGATTTTACGTCTCTTTCCTCTTCAGACTCTTTCTGGTTCTCTCTTTCTTTCACGCCCTTGTCTTCATACTTCCGTCTCATGTCTTCATATGCTAAGTACTCCGCAGGTTTAATGTACGGTCTTTGGAGGTCTTTCGGGTACCAAGCTAAGTCATTCTGGTAACTTGGCTCATAAGAACTGTTGATCTGTCGGCCTGCTGTTAAGTGATGAAGCCTTAGTAAACTATCCTCGTGGCATTTGATCATCTGGAAGAGGTTATGGTTGTTCTCTGGGTAGGCTCCAGGGTTCACGTTGTAGTTGGCAGTATTTTGGGCCTTCGGGTCGTAGTTCTTCGTGATGGTCTGTCGTGAGTTCTGGATATCTGGGAATAAAACAAACATATTAAAAAAGTGTAGGTGGTACACTTGTATGTAACTTATTGCTACATGGCAACGCATCAAGCCATTTCAGCGCATTTCCGTTTTAAAGTGACTTGGCTGTTTGTGTATGTGATTTTAAATGTCTTGTAAACGCATCCACGATACAGGAGAAATTCCTAGTGGACCCCCCACTGATCGTCACTTTTAAAAAATAAATAAATTCAGCGCATTCTATAGGTTTTTTGTAAAATCAGAAGTCAACTTCGTAAAGCTTGGTGTGAAGAAGAATATATATTTTTTTGTTCGTAAAATCATTGTCCACTGGCCAATTTCTTAAGTAATATCTACCCCCCATAAAGATTTGCATCTCAATAACACCAAAACAAACGTCATCCCACACAAAAGCCCGCTTGTGAAGCAGATCGCACACGCACCGGCGGCTAACGTCTATAGCCCGTTGTGCGGCGTGTGCGCAACCCAACCCTATCGGTTACTGCACAATGCGAACACGTGAAAACTGTTGCTCAAGCTCCTTTGAACTTGCAAAGGTTACCTACGTATAAGTATACCTAAGTAACGAATTGTAAAAGGGAAGCTAACAGATATAAGTAATCTATTACAAAAGGATCTAATAAAAATTTAAACAAATCCTCATCATAATCATCATCATCATGAACCTTTTTATCGACCCACTTCTGGGCACAGGCCTCCTCTCAAAGTGCATTGAGCGTAATCACCACGCTTGCACAATGCGGGTTGGCGATTTTAGACTTAGGTCCGTATTGCAGAACGTCACTCAAAACTCAAGCTCTACTTAAGTCTCGTTTGAAGCGTTTTGATTGGTTGAAACTATTTTAAGTAATGCTTAAGCAGAGATCAATGCTTGGGTTTCCTTCTGGAATACGGACCTTAGAGTCCAGGTTACCTCGAAATGTTTTCCTTCACCTTGTAATCAGTCATTGGTGTCCAAGATATACTTAGAAAGTACATATAACTTAGAAAAGATACATTGGTACTTGCCTGACTTGGAATCGAATGCACACACTTATACTTGAGAGGGTAGTGTTTTAACCACTAGGCCAGCACCACTTGCAAACCCAGACAACAAACCCTATTTTAAACTAAATTTTTACTCTGATTGACTGACTAAACTTTAGTTAATCAATCAGAGTAAAAATAAATCCCATAAAACTATGACTAAAGGGATTTAGGAATACTAGGAATATAATAGTATCTGTTATTAGAAAATTACAACTGTAGGTGTCATCTATTTGTCTAATAATAATTGTTTCAACAACATGAAAAATGTAATAATTAAAAAATTAGGTAATCTATGAAAGTTATGGATATAAAAAGAAAATTAAAAAAAAAATAAAAAAAACGAAAATGAATCTATTATGAAGATGATTTAAAATTACTATTTTTGTATGTGGACAATTTTGTTACACATATGTATAAGTCCGTAAAATGGAAAAGTGTGAGAAGGTATAAGTGAATAGGTATGTACATATGTATGTACAATTACTACTACAACTATGTATATGCGCTATTTCGTTTCCTTGTTTCGGAGGATCAACCAAGGATCTTTAAATTCTTTAGCATATTCTAAACTGTAGATTTATATAGACCAAGCTTTAAAATCAGGTAACAAACTTCTATGATAACAACGATAGACCAGATTAGTATCCATCGCAGAGCCAATGTAAGAATGTAAGTTTTAGTCAGTAAGGTTAAATTGGAATGATGAGGGTGGCATGATCTGTAGAGATTATATAACCTCCTTAAATAAGAAAAACACAAAAAAACACCGATTGAAAATTCTTGCTTTTTTGTTAAAATCAAAATCATTTATTTCAAGTAGGTAAACCAGTTACAGGCACTTTTGAATTGTTAGAAGGTCGGTCAGTCAGTAAGATGAAGCTAGTCGCCCATTCCAAAGAGTAAGTACATATGGAGAAGAACGGGCAAGAAACTCCATGGACACTCTTTTACATTTTAGTTACAATGAAAAAAAAAAAAATATATAATGTTCCCACTGTTGGGACACAGGCCTCCTCTTGATGAGAGGGAGTGTGCCGTAATCTACCACGCTGGCCCAGTGCCGGTTGATGATGTGCTATGACCTAAGTTTATCCATTATTGCTGCACAGAGGTTGTATGTTGAAAGATATCCTCCGTGGCGTAGCGGTAGCGGACGCGGCCGCTGCGCAAGGTGGCGCGGGTTCGATCCCCGCACAGTGCAAATATTTGTATGCATGAATATGAATATTTGCACTGATCTGGTCATGCCTCGGAAGTTTCGGGTAACTTGACCTGCTGTCGCTGGTACATATTGAAAACTTACAATCAATTGGAAAACTAACAATACATAGGTTTTAAAAAAACTAGGTTCGGCTCCCGTTCTAGCCAAGTTTTAAATTAAAACTTGAAGTCGATACAATGCAAATTAAGAATATATCTCTAAAGAAGCACACTTTAAAACCTATCTCTAAAAAATGCAATTATAATTTTTTTTACAGAACTTTTCAAACTTAGGATATCGTTGTGTCGGGAACTACAATACATTTTTCTGGCATTTTCAGACCTTCATTATATTTTTTTTTTTCTTAACAAAATTTATAAACATACAAGAAAAAAGGACTTATTCACGACAAAACAGAACAGAAAAAAGGCACAGAGATGATGCTTATTTCTTTTTATCAGGTTTTATAAAAAACTTAGTGTAGGCGCCAGCTTTCCAGAAATCATGTGTGTAACCTACTTATTACTAACTCTGTAATTTGTGCTTAGTAATAAAAAAAAATACTAGGTATTATTATTCCTAGACTATAGCTACTTACTTTACTTTATTTAGGATCATGAAAATATTACCAGATTTTAACAACACAAATAGAATACTTAGGTACACTGACTTATAATGATATGAGGTCGTCTTAATTAGTTACGGTAAGAAATATTGACTTACCTTTATTTTGCTCCATATTATACTGTTAATTTTGGCACACTAAACGATTTTAAAAATCGAATTTGATTTTAATTTACTCGAATGTTTCGTAAACACTGTCACTTTTAGTTTGTATCACACCCTGCACATCCACTCCGGCGCCGATCGAACGCGGCCAAACCGAATAATTGTTATTAATTCGCCCTCTTATTGAATTACTTTATTTAATTAAATAATTCGACTAACTCATGCTAATGTGCGAACTAATGGAGTCTGTGCCGCGATCTGGCTGCTTTGCTACTTCATCTCAAAAACGACATGTGTGTTGGTACAAAAAATACTCTGAAAACGTCCCTCGTTTGAGCACACCCATGGATTGAAAAAGAAAACGTGATTTTCATCTCTATATTCACGGGCATAGATTTCAAATCACAAACCTGCGGACTTAGAGTTTGGCAAAGGAAATTGATACATTATAATAACGGCTTCAAGATTGGTTTTGTATTGGTTGTTAAAAGTGGGAGTTTCACCATGTTCTAATTTTGAATTTGGTTTCAAAGACGAGGCGTGGTTTGCTGTAGCCCGCCTGCCACTTAAAAAAAAAGTAAAATAATTTGAGCGGGAAACGATTCAGGCAATAATTGACACGTCAACGTATATTATTTATAGCGTTCGGGAGAAAATTAACATAAAGTTTTTAAGTAATTGGATGTGATAAGTTTATGTGGTTGAATTCTTGCGATGCGGATGTGGAAATTGGATTTTTATTATAAGAAAGTAAAATGTCAGTGAAAGGCATGGTATAAGAAAACTAGCAGGCTGTATTTATATAATATATTGCGAGATTTAAAATAGGTAAGTCCCTATTACCTAAGTTATTCTCAACGAGCCGTGTGTCCGATGAGATTTCCTATGTGTAAAAATGATGAAATACTAATACAAACCAACTAATGAAGGGTACAAATTTTCAAAAATCCTTGCTCAATTTGCTCACCCTCGTTGCATATTTGGGGAACTATGCAAAATTCCATGCTTCTACGACCAGTGTAAGTGTAAATTAGCATTTTATTTATCTAATGCCTGTTTAGAATGGGTAGGCCTTGAAGACACTTAAATTATAATCAGACCGAAAGACCACCTCAGGCAAATTGTTCGAAACCTTCGATGTACTTACGCGGTTTAAAAGACGATGTAATGTGAAACGCGTCGTCCGGATTGTAGCTGGAAACTCGCTGTACGTGGGTCGTCCGCTATTAGTCTGTGTTTATTTAAGTACTGTTATACCTAAGTGAATTTAAAATTTTTATTTAATGAAAGCTTTATGAAGACGTCATAGACCCGTTGGATGCGAGAAGTAGGTACAGAACCGGGCAAGTGCAGGTACCTCTCCAGCAGTGGACGTCTTTTGGCTGAATAGCGATTTATTTATAAACGATGGTTAATTTTAAGTAACGTTTATGAATAAAACGGTTTTATGTGTTAGATTTTAGGTAAGTTACGTTTACACAAATCATTTTAACAGCACTTGCTTGACTACTTATTTGAAGGATTTTGAAGGAAATGTTGTTTGAAATGTTTATGAAGTAAAATGGTCTTAAGTTGAGAGACAATTCCAAAAATATTCCTAATCTATTGCGTCATATGTATGAAACATTCGTCTGCTCGATAACATAAATGACGTAACGTATTGAATACTGTCAAATTGAAAGGCATTGTAATTATTGGTGGGTTCTCGCTGCATATCACAATCACCATGAAGTATACCTAGATCATTCTCATTTTGTAGGATTATCTTACTCTTCACATGTCATCACAGTGTTGCCAAGCTGATCATGACGGTATGATGATTGGAGCGGACAGTTCCTTGGCGAGGTCGCTATTGGCATCAATTTGTGGCAATCTGTATGTCATTAAACGTTATATGGGACTTGACAACGATAATAGACGAAGGCAATGGCGCTGGTTTTGCCAAAAGTTGGATGATTATTAGTTTTGAATATTGCTCATCTGCCAAAAATGTGAAAATGAGTTTATTACTTACATCTTCTTATCATTATTAGCGACACCAATGACTGGTTACAAAGTGAAGGAAAACATCTTGAGAAAACCTGAGCTTTAAGTTTGAAATCGCCACCCCGCATTGAGCAAGCGTGGTGATTACGCTCAATCCTTCTCTGTATGAGAGGAGACCTGTGCCCAGCAGTCGGACGATAAAAAGGTTGTTGATAATGATGATACGAGTAGCACGAGCCCGTTGAACATTGCGTTTGATTACTAGTACAGACAAGAATCTGTAATAAAAAATAAAATTAACTCATAGATTAATTTCAAACTACTACTAATTAATTTATGAAGACTTTGATCCTTGCTTCTGTAAAGTATGAAGATGAACCGATATCTATCTTACGGGGTGAGCTATAAAGACAGACAGGTCGGTCCAGGTAAAACACTGGAATTCAACGTTATTTCTACAGAAGAGATAGGGTACTGAAGCCGTACGGAGGACGGGTTTGAGCAGTTGTGTTGTGATGTGAGCCAGGTACGATGCGCCTAATATTGTTGAGCTTGGTGGTGGAACTCGTGGAGGGTTTCCAGATCAATCTTCCTCTGGCGCAGCATCGTTGGTCGTGCTGTTGGGTTTAATATTGCATCACCGCGAGACTAAGGTCCGTATTCCAGGAGGAAACTCAAACATTGATCTCTGCTTAAAAATTACTTAAAATAAAACTAGTTTCAACCAATCAAATGGTCTAGAGCTTGAGTTTTGAGTGACGTTCTGTAATACGGTCCTAACCGAGAAAAACTGAGTGAATAGGCCCTTAATAAACTAGCGCGGTTTATCATCAACGATTGCATCACATCATCATCAGGCGGGATTGCGGTCAAGCATTAGTTTATAATTAAAAAAAAAAATACCACTAATTAATTTATAAAGACTTTGATCCTTGCTTCTGTATGAAAAATGATGCACGGACGACAGCAGGTCAAGCTACCAGGGCATGTAGCCAATGTAACATCGCTTCATAGCGAAGCGAACTCGAATACCAAACCAACCAATGACGGGAACGATTGACCACGCGACGCGATAAATCACGTGATCAATCGTTCCCGCCATTGCTTGGTTTGGTATTCGATTTCGATTCGCTATGAAGCGATGTTACATTGGCTACAGGCCCTGAAACTGTCAGATTTTACCAATCAAAGTTGAGCCTTAACGGTTTGGCTAAAAAATTGAAATTCTAATAAAGAAATCTGGCAGATTATAGTAGCTTGATGTGCTGTCGTCTGTACTTACCGCTAAATTACTAGGTGAACGATATATTTCGTTGTTCCTTGAATAGTCAGTAAACCAAATGAACTTCACTCTTACAAATAATTTAATAAATAGCATATACATGACTACATGTTACATTAAAAATTCAGTGTATGTTTTATGATAATAACATAATATTCTAATTGATTTGCTTGAGGATTTGTGTTAATTAGATTAAATTAATTAATGCACCAACCAGGGTGGGTTCTTTATACTTACCCTGTAACTGGGCTGTGAAGGTTAGATAGGTCAGTCCATGCAAAACACTGGAATTGAGGATTATTTCTACAGAATAGATGGGCGAAATACCAATCATTGAACAATGCACGAACCCACCCTGGTTGGTGCATTAATTAATTTAATCTAATTTACGCAAACCCTCAAACAAATCAATTAGAATATTATGTTATAATCATAAAACATACACTGAATTTTTTATGTAACATGTAGTCATGTATAAGCTATTTATTAAATTAGTTATACCAATAGGGTAGGGATGTATCCAAGATAAGAAAATCAAAAACATAATAAGTCCGTCTTATAGATAATAAAAAAATTAAGTCCCGTATTTTTTATTTTGTCGAAATTACCAAACACTACTTAAATATAGCGTATTAAAGTTACGGAGTGGGGGCTAATTATGTCACGCCGTGGTATGTTTTGTACCACGGCGTGACGTCATGCGATATTTCAAATCAATATATCTTCCTTAGTATATGAATTAAAGAAAAAATAAAAAATACGTGTTCGATATTTTCTATAAATATATCTGATGGACATTAAATTATTTTTTAGGTATAACTAATCTATACTTCTATACTAATATATAAAGCTGAAGAGTTTGTTTGTTTGTTTGTGCGCGCTAATCTCAGGAACTACTGGTCCGATTTGAAAAATTCTTTTTCGTTGGATAGCCTATTAATCCAGGAAGCAGGAGGATATAACATCCCGCTATGACCAATAGGAGCAGAGCAGTAACAAAAAATGTTGCGAAAACGGGAGCTAACACAGACGTACATATTGCTTCCATTATTTTAACAGGCGCTTATTTTATATCAACTCGGCTCTTTTTCATTTTTTTCGGAACGGGACGAACAGCGCACTCAGTTACCATTGAACTTAGCTCGTTAGGAAATAATATTAGTAAAAACGTGAGAAAATATTAGTAAAAACAGTGAGAGCGGAAGAATGTTACACAAGCTCTTACCACAGGATGCTAAAGATCGTGCGAAATGGAGGAGAATGGGCTCCAGCGCGAAAGCCGCGGATGCAACCGGGACTAACGCTGAGATGATGATGATGAGTATAGATGATAGATATAAATCGATTTAGTAAACGATTCTGAAAAAACTTTTTTTAGGATGTGCGTTAATTAATTTACATGTTGTAAGTATACATACAGGGAAACTTTCATTCGAGTGCGCAAAAGCAAATGGGTGGCTCAGAATCAATGAAATGAAATGAAATGAAATGAAATCGTTTATTAAGCAAGTAGGATCACTGATCACTTTTACACGTCATGTTTATTTTTTATTTTATTTTTTTAACTAGATGAAGCCGGCATTTCCTAACTGACTACCTCTGAGAAGAAATGGCCGAAACAAACTCAGGGATCATCGTCTTTTTTCAAGTCCAGACATTAAAAATGAAAATGTTTACAATAATTTACCTTATAATTACGCATATTGCTTAATAAAAATTAACAATGCTTAACAGAGCGAGCAGCTCAATCCCAAGCTTTTTGTCTTCTAAATAATCTGTGATTTTATAATACCCCTTTTTGCAAAGTTTGGCCTTTATATGGTTCTTAAATCGTTTAATGGGTAAGTTTCGAACGTCCATGGGAAGCTTGTTGTAAAAGTGTATACATTGACCCATGAACGAGTTGCCTACTCTGTGGAGACGAGTGTGATGTAAAGCAAGATTGTGTTTGTTCCTGGTATTTACATTATGAATATCGCTTATCTTCTTAAAATTCGAGATATTTTTATGAACATACATAAGATTTTCAAATATATATTGTGAAGCTACAGTCAGAATGTTCACCTCTTTGAACTTTTCTCTAAGAGATTCCCTAGGACCAAGGTTATAAATGGCTCGAACAGCCCTCTTCTGTAAAACAAAGATGGTATTGATGTCCGCACAAGTTCCCCAGAGAAGAATCCCATAAGTCATAAGACTATGAAAATAACTAAAATAAACAATTCTGGCTGTATCCACATCAGTTATCTGTCTAATTTTCTTAACAGCAAAGGCGGCAGAACTGAGTCTACCCGACAGCTTCTCAATGTGAGGACCCCATTGTAACTTGGCGTCAATAGTTAATCCAAGAAAAACTGTCGACTCGACAGGGATCAACTCTACTCCATTCAGTTGAACATTGGTACTTAGCTGCCTGACATTTGGCGTAGAAAATTTAATGACTTTAGTTTTTTTTTCATTTAAAAGGAGGTTATTTACATTAAACCAATGGACAACTTTAGAGAGTGCATTGTTAACTTCGTCAAAGTTTGTTAGCTGACGCTTGACTTTAAAAATAAGAGAAGTGTCATCCGCGAACAATACTATGTTGTGATTATCCCTCACGTGATGAGGTAAGTCATTAATATAAATTAAAAACAAGAATGGACCTAGAATTGAGCCCTGCGGAACGCCCATGGTGACCACAGATCCTGCAGATCTCTTGCCATTAACATCAACCCTCTGAATTCGATTATTCAGATAAGAAGTCAGAAGGTCGAGAGCTCTGTCCCTCAAACCATAATGGTACAATTTCCTGATAAGAGTATCATGATGTACGCAATCAAAGGCCTTGGACAAATCACAAAAAATACCAAGAGCATCTTGCGATTCCTCCCAGGCCCCAAATATGTTCTTTAGCAACGCCACGCCCGCATCCGTAGTTGAACGACCCTTTGTAAAACCAAATTGTTTCACGTGCAATAAATTGTATAAGTTAAAGTGCCTCAACAATTGTTTCAAAATTAATTTTTCAAAAATTTTGCTCAAAGTTGGTAATATCGATATTGGCCGAAAATTCGTGGGATCAGTTGTACTACCAGATTTGAACAGTGGAATTACTTTGCTTAGTTTCATCAAATCAGGAAATACACCAGATGTGACACAAGAATTAAAAACAATTGCTAAGAAAGGTGCGATAACATCTATTATTGAAGCTACAGTGTATACTGACAAACCCCAATGATCGGCAGTTTTTTTTACATCAAGATCCTTAAAAGATTCTATAATGTCTTTAGCAGTCACAAATGTAAATTCAAAGTGATTGTCACATTCTGGAACACATTCTTTTAGTATGGCATATGCAGAAGTGGAGGAAGAAGACAAAGTTTTTGTTGTCATTATTGGAATATTAGTAAAAAAATTCTCAAACTCAGTTGCTACCTCCAAGTCCGCCTTTATATCTTCATCGTTAATTTTAAGATGGAAATCGCGATTCTGTACTTTGGTTCTTCCAGTTTCAGAATTTATAATTCCCCAAGTTGTTTTGATTTTATTGCCAGAAGATTTTATTTTATTTTTAATGTGTATGGCTTTTGCTGAGGAACAGGCTCTTTTAAAAGTTTTTGAATAATTTTTAACAAAATCTTGAAAAGCTTCATCATGGTTAAATGTTTTTTCCTGATATAATTCATACATTTTTTCCCTGCTTTTATAAATACCTGGGGTTGCCCAGTCACTAAATATAATACGGTCGCTAACAGGCAATGTTTTTTTTGTGAAAACTTTCATAAATTCACAATTAATGAGGTTAAATAGTACACTATACGCATGATCCGGATTGGCGTGATAAGGCAAGTCCGGTAGCTTTTCAATTAAATTATTTTTAAATTGTCCTAAACGATTTTCATTTATAGGAACAAAACTCACAAGTTTTCTTTGAGCTCTGACTTCACTTTTCTGAGTAAAAATAACTAACTGGCCACAGTGATCAGAGTCTAACTCGTTTATAATTAAATGGTCAGAAGGTCTTGAGTTAGTAAAGATGTTGTCTAAACAGGTGGCACTCGTGGCAGTTATTCTAGTCGGCTCAAAGAATCTTGCGTACAAGTTATAAGACTTAAATAATGACATAAATTTATTAACTGTAGCTGATTTCTCTAGAACATTAATGTTGAAGTCTCCACAAACAACAACTGTTTTGTTACTGCGACAAGTCTTTAATAAAACTTCCTCCATATATTTCTCAAAAATATCATAGGAAGCACATGGGGGCCTGTAGACACTTATTACAATGAACCGCTCAAGCTCGATGCAAGCAATTTCAATAACCCGCTCAACAGAGAGGCTTACAATATCAGTCCTTTCTTTAAATTTGAAATTGTTACGAACAATTATTAGGGAGCCACCCCTTATCATATTCACTCTGCTGAACGAGCTAGCAATCTGATGGTTATTAAAGCTGAACATGAACTGATGGGCTTTTAACCAATGTTCAGTAAGACAAACAATATCAATGTAATTACAGTTCATGAACAACTCCAATTCTAATTGTTTATTTATCACACCCTGTATATTTTGATGAACAATTTTAAGGTTATTATTATTCATTTTATTTTGAAAATTATTTGATGGGTGTGATATTATTATATCTTGGTTTACGGTTATGCTAGAGTTTAACTCTGTTGTCTCAATGTCCCTTGATAATGGGTACAAGTCTAACTTGGTATTTAAAATAGTGCTAGAGGTTGACTCTATTGTCTCAAGTTGTAATTTAAATAGCTTGGAACATATTCCAAGCTCTGCTCATTACCACTAAGTGTATTACTTAACTGCTCAATAGAAGCAGTATAGTTAGCCAAACACTTGGCTGACTTATATATATAGTATGATAGCGATTCTGCTACCTGTCCTTTATAAAAATTACAAAGATAATAGTTATCTTTGGTCATAAAATAATTTTGACTAATAAGTACATTAGAGTCAATAAATTCAAATTTTTCATTATATAATGTCATAGTTTGTAATGTCATATTACATCTATATCTAATTTTGTTTTCCGTCTGTGACAGGCCATTGCCATAAGGAAAGGCAAACAAAACTATTTTATTTACATTTAAGGAGGCTAGACTTTCAAAATATTTCTTAATTTTTACACTGTTTGCATTTCCCCTTCTCCCAATCAAAATAACAATGGTTGTGGATGGACTGTAATTACCACTTATAACTTTTTCTATAATTTTACTGTAAGATGCTTCAGGCATACAATAATTAATTACTTGGTCATTTTTAATAACAGAACAAATCCGCATTATTAGTTTAAAATAAAAAATCATTGTTTTTGTCCGCCCTAAAATCAGCAAATGAGAGACACCAATTTATTCATATCAATATCGTAGTATTAGCATATGGCCGCGTAGTGAACATGCGGACGGCGCGGGCGCGCGGGGTTCCTGTGATGTTCCCGCCGTCCCCACTCCGCCGACCATGAACGGGACCGCGTGCGATGACCATAACATCGATTTCATAATAAACATCTTTCGTTATCAATAACTATTTGTTTTGTACTAAAACATACCAAAGTAATACTTAATATTTTTATCTATAAAACTTATTTAGCTATAAGTTGACAAAGTTTTCGCACTGGATAAAATTTTATCCTGTATATGTAGTTTCATAAGAATATCCAAATTCAGAAAAGAGTATCCATGTAGTTTCTTGGCCGTTCTCCTCCATAGGTAGTACCTACTCTTTGGAATGGGCCACTAGCTTCATCTTACTGACTGAGCGACCTTCTGACAGTTCAAAAGTGCCTGTAACTAGTTTATCTATACTATTCATACTAATATTATAAATGCGAAAGTAACTCTGTTTGTCTGTCTGTTACGCCTTTCTGCTTAAACCTCTCAACCGATTTTGATGAAATTTGGCACAGAGAATCTTTAGACCCTGAAAAAGGATATAGGCTATCTTTTATTGAAAAAAAAAAATGATAATACCGAGGGAAATCTAAAAAGCGCGATATAACCGAATCCCACGCGTTTTAAAATGTTACCACTAGTTTGAAATAAATGCTTTGATTTTGATTCTTCATTGGCATGGTTCCCAACTTATGTTAGGGGCAGCATCCAGTCTAACTAGTTGCAACTGAGCACCAGTATTTCACATGGAGCGACTGTCTATCTGATCTCTACAACCCAGTAACTTGGTAATACGGTAACCCTTAGTAAGATTGATTATTAGACTTTCGTGCTTCTGACGACCCATTACGACTGCCAAAGACCCACGTTTGCTGGAAAAAACGCCATAACGAGGCTTCCGGCGCACGAAGAGGTCTTGATATGTAAAGAGGGTCACCCATCCAGTCACCAACCGCGGCAAGCATAGCTACACCTGGTCGATCGACCCGTGCAGCTGTTATTATTTACCCACGGGACCCTCGCCAGTCCTACTAATATTGTAGGTAAATTATATGAAAGTTCGGAGGTATATTTGGGTGGTTGTAACTAAATTACGCAAAAACGGCTGTACGGATTTTCATAAAATTTTGTACACAATACTTAAATGAATGTAAGCTGTATTTTTTTTATTATTATAAAATAGTGCTTGACCGCAATTCCGCCTGATGGCAAGCAGTGATGCAATCGTTGATGGTAAAGCGTATGACTAAAACTCGGTGAATACGAAGGAAGACGGTAGTTTTACGAGGTGATGCAATGTTAAACCTGTTGAGTGTTGGGGTTCACGACCAACGAAGCTGCGCTAGAGGGAGATTGATTTGGAGACCCTCCACGACCAAACTCCTGACACAACAATATTTGGCGCATCGTACACGGCACACATCGCAACCCAACTGCTCAGACCCGTCCTCCGTACGGCTTCACCAGACAACATGCCGGAACACGACAAACCGCTTGGCAGCAAGACTTTGTCTGGTGGGTGGTAACTTCTGCCGGCAGCAGATTGCATGGCCTACCCACCGAGTATTTAGTATGTATTTTTGTTAAAAAAAAAATATGGATACCGGTAGCATGTTCCACGCTAGCAAAGCCGCGGATAAAAGCTCGTAAAAAATAAACCTATCATCCAGCCATTCTTTGTCAAATAATAAAATGGATATAATCAAATTATTTATATTTGTTTGTACTAAATTCATGCGTTAGCTCGTAGTCATCCCGCCGTACCTTCCCGTCTGCCCGGAATAGAACCGGCGACCCGTCGCTTCGAATTAGTGTGAAATGTTGAAAAACGCTTGAAGCGTACCGTAACGCACCACGGACGTTGCCAGATGCCATAGAGTAGTTAGAATATTTATTTAGTCGAAGAAAAAGGAAGTATAAAGACTGATTGTGTTTTTATTAGCTACCTGACACGGCCATAGATATAAGAAAGTATTTTTCATACAAAAATTTAATTTATAAACCTCATTGGTGTCAGATTAGATTTAGACTAGAAATGTTTGTTGAATAACTAGTTAAGATAACTAGTGAAATTTTCTCGGTGGTACGCCATATCATCGGCTGCCGGCAGAAGTTACCACCCACCAGACAAAGTCTTGCCGCCAAGCGATTCGTCGTGTTCCGGCATGATGTCTGGTGAAGCCGTACGGAGGACGGGTCTGAGCAGTTGTGTTGCGATGTGTGCCGGGTACGATGCGCCAAATGTTGTTGTGTCGGGAGTTTGGTTGTGGAGAGTCTCCAGATCAATCTCCCTCTGGGGCAGCATCGTTGGTCGTGTTGGTCTTGGGTTTAACATTGCATCACCTCGCTCAACTGCCGTCATCCTTCCTATTCCTAAGTGTTTTTAAGTGAATAGGCTTAATAAGCTAGTGCGCTATAGCATCAACGATTGCATCACTGCTTACCATCAGGCGGGATTGCAGTCAAGCACTAGTTTATAATTATAAAAAAAAAGATAAAAGTTGAAAAAAAAAAAACAATAAAGGAGAAAACTAGGAGAATGAGAGGAATGCGATTCCCCTTTGATACGTTTAGTAGGTAGTACGTCGCTGGATAAGAAAACAGCTGTCTGAGTTTTTCTATCTTTTACTTAGTTAGATATAATCGCTAAAATGTAATAATAGTAACAAGTCTTGTAGTTTCTACCCCCTTGTCAAGAAGGTTTGAGAATAGAATTGTAGCCATACCTACAAACGCCACATGGAACAACGCGCCATACTGACGTCACACGAATTCTACATCTCGCAAGCAGAGTTTACCGTGCAACTAGCATACTAATATACTATACATACAACTTCCCAATTTCAAGCATTGGACAAGTGCCCGCCAGACATAACACTCGTCTGGTCGGAGGATTCTCCCTTTTCTATGGAGGATGAGTGAACTTTTCTCCCTGTTCCTCATGCCTCCACAGAAAATAATAGAATACTCTTCATTATGTACTTACACCATAATAAATTACAGAACATTTTGAAGATTTTACATAGGGTGATACAATGGGCGGTCTTATCGCGCGATCGAATTTTCGGGCTGAATTTGTAAATGTGGTGCAATCTTTTTATGGCACCTTAAAACCTACGCAACAAATCAGTTTGAAGCATCTATGTCATAAATATAATGTGTTCTATTCGTAATTTTCAAGATAATTTGAAAATACGTAGGTAATAAAATTATTCATTTCATGACGATAGTTTACAATTTCTTTGAATCTGATAAAATGTTTACAATATGAAGACGTATTTAATTGATTATTTACAAGGAATACACATTTTGAAATCCAAAAAGAAATATTAAAACATGGATTCCTTTGAAGCAAACGTTCTATATTCAAATGCAAGCGCGCCAAGGTGTCATGGCAGCCATAATTGGAGATGACAGTTGTCGGCGGGATCGCGTGCGACTCGGGCGCAAGACAGCTCGTTTGCGCCTGAGCATAACGAGACTGTACTAATCTCGTCTTGTTCTTCGATAATTATATAACTGATCTTTAAAGAGAAACGTAATTTAATTTAAAACTCTAATGCCATCAACATTTTGCCAGAACCATTCTTTGCAATATTTCTCTTGTGACCATTAAGAAAATGATTCATTTCATGCAATGATTGAAGTTTTGGATAATTCATCACATTTTTTAAATCAGGTTTATATTTTAAGAGCTAGATTTAGTCGATTGCACTGATTCACCTCTGCAATACATAGTAAAGTTATGGATAGACGTGACTCTCAAGCATTATATACCCAGAATACACAGAATGTCCTCAATATATTACCCATGCACCATATCCTAATAAAATAAATACGTATCTGTGATTTTTGAAAGAAAGAAAATACAGTTATTTAGTACAGACCAAAATACACAATACTTCAGATACTTAGGTACATATATACCTACTTAGATACAATAAAAATCAAATACAACATGTGAAGACGAATGTAAGAAAATATAAGTATGACTGACAAAAATTTTTGTACTGCATTATATATATTTTTTTTAAATCGTGCCCACAGATACAGAACCCTACAGATATAAAAACTTACATACACAAACATCCAGAACCGGAACAAGTAATTGTAGCTTATACAAATATTTGTTATGTTTGACACGCAGCGCAGCAGTCTATACCTTAACAATTGCACCAACCATGCCGCCAAATACAGTAATATAATTATATAATATACCATATTAGGTCATTAGGTAATTGAGTAATTAACCCATTTACACGTACCTACTGATAAAGTTCAAGAGTTTGTTTCTTTGAAAGTGCTAATCTCTGGAACTGCCGGGCAGATTTGAATAAAGCCTTATTATTATCCACTAGCGGCCGCCAGCGACTTCGTTCACGTTGTTTAGTTATGCTCCGCTCCTATTGGTCGCAGCGTGATCTGGATTAATGGACTATCCAACGCAAAAAGTATTTTCAAATCGGACCAGTAGTTCCTGAGATTAGCGCGCACAAACAAACAAACAAACTCTTCAGCTTTATATATTAGTATACTAGATTTGTATTCTTTTAGAAAAGTTTTTGATTAGTTGCTGATCAAAATCAGTAAGAACCAGCAAATCAATTATAAAGAATACTTATAAGAAAGTTTTTACATTTCTCGGTCATCAACATCGGCTGCCGGCAGAAGTTGTCACCCACCAAAGTGTTGCCGCCAAGCGATTCGTGGTGTTCCGGCGTGAGCCGTACGGAGGACGCTCTGAGAAGCTGCGTTGCGATGTGTGCCGAGTACTCTGCGCCAAATATTGTTGTGTCGGGAGTTTGGAGGGTCTCCAGATATATCTGCCCTATGGCGCAGCTTCATTGCATCCTTTGCTCAACTGCCGTCTTCCTTCCTATTCGCTCTGTTTTTTTTTTTTTGGGAAAAGTGAATAAGCTCTTAATAAACTAGTCCGCTTTATCATCAACGATTGCATCACTGCTTACCATCAGGCGGGATTGCGGTCAAGCACTAGTTTATAATTTTATATTTAAAAAAACTTTTTTACGAACTCTAAGCAAAAAGGAAGTCGGATGTCCAAGAAATTTCACGCGGGTTGGCGAAAATGAAAAACAGTTGATTCGCATTAACTAATTCTTCTGTATTTCGCTTTGCACCAATTAAACAAAGTTCAAAATAGTTATTTCACAATACTAATAAATCATACCTGACATTAATTTGTGGAAGCTCAGTAAAAACGCAATAATAATTAATTTGGCCACGGTGTGGTCTAACCTGACGTGTACGTGTTCATTCCGAAGGGATGGCGACTCAATAACCCGTGAACATAACCATTTGTCACCACATCATCCGGTACGGTGGCCATGTTTGGTGATGTACGGAGGATAAACAAAAAGTGGGACCTCCGCAAAGTTATAGACGGGTAGTTGTGTTTTTTTTTTTTTGTAGGCTGTACCGTAATTTTGGGGATTTTCTAAGTGTTTTAGTAATCTCTACTTTGTAATCAATAACAAGCAGGGACTTAATAGGTGTCATTTCAAAGCATACTTCATTTAATAACTGAATCATCATCAACCCTTTTTTATCGTCTCACTGCTGGACACAGGGCTCCTCTCATACAGAGAATTAGTATTAAGCGTAACACCACGCTTGCTCAATGCGGGTTGGCAATTTCAGACTTAAAGTCCAGGTTTCCTCAAGATGTTTTCCTTCACGTTTTTAATCAGTCATTGGTGTCTAAGTTATACTTAGAAAGTACATATAACTTAAAAAAGTTACATCAATGGTACTTACCTGACCTGGAATCGAACTCGCACACTCATACTTGAGAGGCTGGTGTTTTAACCACTAGGCCACCACGACTATTAAAAATTATATTTATAAAAACTCTGAATTAGCAAATTGATTTTTTACTTATACCTAAAGAAAGTTGAACTCCTAAAACTGCATTTATATTTCATGGACGTAGTGGTAGCTAAGTGTTGAATAAAGACTTTTTCTCGTCTTCCCAAATCTCCAGCAAAATATGGCGAGTGCCTTGCGCGCACACATGACAATTACATCAAATCAGTAAAGCCATTACTCACGTCGCATCCACGCAACAGTTGGTCCAAACGATTAATTAACGATACAATTTTAGCACTTACACGAAAAATACTAAAACAATTAAATGTTGAACGTAAATAGAAATGGTAATTGATGATGGATTACCGCTCAGATTAGAATAAGCAAGACTCGAGGCGCAGCTTTGCCAAAATAAGAAAAGTGGGCTATTTTAAGATTATGTCGAATTATTATTTGAGACACCTACATGATTTAATTAATTAAATAAATAAATATAAATATATACGGACAAATCACACACATTGAGCTAGCCCCAAAGTAAGTGTGGAAAGCGCTGACGACTGTGACACAGTTTATACTAGTATAGTCGTCAACGTTATCTCTTACAAATAAGGAATGTATTTATTAGCATGATTTTGTATATATAATAAGAGAAATTTGTAATTCTTGGAGTGATCAATAAATTATTATTATTATTAAGTTCGAGACTTTATTATGGGATACTAACTCAACGATACTATATTTATAATAGATACATATATAGATATCAGTCTATTTTTAAATACCTTACACAAAATAGTGTTCTTTCTAATTGAAACTCGACAAAAACCCATATCTTTCCCAGCTATTAAACCATTATGATGTGTTGACTATTTAAAAAAATCTGAATCGCATACCTTACACAGCATCTGAAATCTCAAAAAAATATTTGACTTAATGATAATTTATTATAGAAACATAATTATCGGTTACAGCCCATCGCCGACCAGTCTTGTGTTGACGTGTTCGCTAAATTAATGGGCTTCCATGCTAACGAGTCGTGCGATTCGCGGCGCAAGCGCATCCGGAAGGATGCCTCCACGGAGGTAGGCGCCCGTCGTAAAAAATGTGTTCTAATTTCACATATTGGCAGCGTATTTTTAAATAAATACAAATGTTTTGTGGATATTGTAGACAATGAGATAAAAAATCAGCTATTATACATATAATCCTTTGTTTGGAATGATTTAACTGTTTATTTTGAAGAATGACGAGTCTTCTTTTTCAGTAACCAGCAGTAATATCAACTACGGCCCAAACGATCCCAACTAGTTGCAATCATTTGACAAAAATGTGTTCGCCGATTAGGCTACAGGTACCTAATGAACTTCACCTGCTTACGGAATTGTATTTATAAAGTTCACCATAAATAAAAAAAAAACAAATGGGCCAAAAACTGATCCCACAGGAACTCCCATTGTGTTCTCATTCTATCCTAGAAAGTAATTTTAAGTGTAACGGATTTTGCAAACAAATTGAATCCATCTGATAAATAAAAAATAGGTAGAGTTAGCAAGCTTACGAAAACCGTAGTTTTTATAAGCTTTTTTATTTTCATTTCAGACTCATGGCTATTTGGGTAAAATCTGTCATAATATATTAAATCATCGGTGCAGAAGGGCTCGTAAACCTACAAATAATATCCAAGATAAAAATAATAGTTAATCAGATATTTCCTCAGGAAATTAGTAATTTGTGCCCGTTACTATAATCTTAATTGAAAACACTCGTACGAAAATAGTTCTTTGACGGCTTTTAACTTTTTTACGCCGATAATGTCGTTAAACTTTGACACTTTTTTACAGATATATTTTTATATTTTTTTTACTGAATTCTCTAAGTGCCTGTCAGTGTCAGCTCTTCTTAGTTTTGGTGTAATCGTTTGTTCAATGCCGGTTTCACTCTCTAGGGATTTTAAGTCATCTTCGTTATTGACATGTCCTTATTTGGCAACTCCTGTTCGTTGTTCCTGTTTTTTAGGGTTCCCATTTCTAACAGGACCCTTACAGCTACCTACTTAAACTTCGTCGCGGCGCCGTCCGTCCGTTCATCTATCACAGGATGGCATTCTTCAAACCGCAATAGATAGACAGTTGCAGTTTTGACAAAATGTGTACTTACTATTATAGCCGCTATTACAATATTTTTTTAAAAATAAATAGAAAATTTCAAGTACAAGTAAGTTCAAGTAATGGATCAAATGAGTTTCAGGGACAAAAAAATATTTTTTGGCGTTCTTATATTCGTTCGCTCGTAATGGGAAGTACAGACGATAGCAGCTCCCCGAATCTGTCAAATATTCCTAATCCACCTTTAATGCTTTAGAAATAAAGCTGAAAATCTATTAAAGAAATCTGACAGATTGTAGTAGCTTGACGTGCTGTCGTCTGTACATATTGTGTGATGATACGGAACCATTCGCGAACCTGTTCGACTCATTCTTGGCCGCTTTTTTGTTGTTACTAAAGATAAAACACATGCTACAGAAGTAAAGTACAATTTTACCAGTAAATGTCTCCATCTTATTTTTTTATATCGACATTGGAATTGCAATCTCAATGCCTTACATTTTGTAAATATATGAATGAACTACAACTAGGTGAACCCCGCGATTTCACTCGCATAAGTTTTGATTCTGTAAGACTATTGAGGAAAAAGTATCCTATGTATTATTCCTGGTTATAAACCATCTGTTTGACAACATCCAAATCCGTTCAGTACTTTTCGCATGAAACAGTAACAAACATCCATCCATACTCACAAAATTTCGCTTTAATTATATTAATAAAGTATAATATTAGTAGGAAGAAAATTTGGCCTTAACTGAAAAAACAGTAGCATGAAGATAAGGCTCCATTATTTCAGTTCGAAAAAGAGCAGTAACTTCGTCCTAGTAACTTAATACTTTCGGCATGTTCCGTCGAATTTCCGCGAAACTTCGTAAATAGCCGACCACCGCGCCTGCGCCGCCGGCGGTATCGCGGGGTGTCGGTTTCAACTCCTGCGCATCAGTGTCGGCGTTACAGCTGTCAACATTCGTGTCACCAGACCGAGACCTGTCAAGGTTTAGTGATCGCATACATCTCTGAATAGGTCAAATATTGATACTTTAGTACTTAATGTATTTAAATTACTATAAGTAATTTTGGCACATTGGGTGATAACTTGGCAAATGTTACATAATAAATCCAATAGACTAGATAAAATTGCCGACCATCTTAATTTAAGAGAAGATAAAGACATTTTTTTTACTTTGCCCCCAATATGAATTTCTATATCGTGTGTGCGTTCACAAACATTTAAACTCACATACAGAAACATCCAGAGTTCCAGACCCAGACCAACTACTTGTAGGTCATATAAATTTGTTCCGTTCGGGAATCGAACATTCCCCGCAGCGCGCCAGTTAACCGCTTTATCACTGCGCCAGCCGTGCCGTTGAATATTCTAAACAAGATATTTACATTTAATAGAAATTAGAATACAAAATATTTATTTTCCAGGTAACACAGTTAGTAGATTCATAGTCAAGACGAAATAAGTAGACGCAATATATTATTTGACAATGACCCCCAACCTAGACCGTTAGGCTGCATCTCGTAACTCAGTAATAACATTGTAATACTAACTGCTCCGCGCGGTTTCACCTGCGTAGGTTTCCATACGTTTCATTTTAAAAATGCTCCGTTCCTAATGGTCGCAGCGTGATGTTATATAGCCTAACGCCTTTCTGGATTAATGGGCTACCTAAGGCAAAAAAAAAAAATAATTAAATCGAACCCGTAGTTCCAAAGGTGTTATCATGTTCAAACAAACAAACTCTTCAGCTTTAGGTATATATTAGTATAGATTTACCCGCATTCTTAAAAATAAGATTCACCAAAACAAGACTTTGTTTTCTTAATACCCACACACCGCTAAATCAGCAATAACTGCCATCTGAAGCAATATACTTACCCATCAAAACACCAACATTATAGCCGACTTCAGCACTCATTCATTCTTGTAGTTAAAACCTAATAAATCTGATTAAATCAGCGCCCGTGGCGTTTAAATCTCAACAATTTCAAAGAGTCGAAATTTGTCCTGACAATATTTACTGCGACAGTGTAGGAGCGGCGCGGGCGCATGATTCGTCGAGATCAAAGCCGCAGACGCATCGTCATGTGTTCCCGACAACATGTAGGTCGCCGAAACCCCTCGGGAGCACTTACAAAAAGTCATCTTGTATGTTTTGTAAATAATATCTTATTTATCTTCGGATTTCTTTTGCTTGTGCCCAACACGGCACCGACATTTTTGTGAACTTTTTATTCAGTAGCTAGTAACTTAATAAGCCTAATGATTAAGTAAATTAAGTAGGTACTTATAATATTTAATTAATAACTTATGTACATTGCTATTTGATTTCGTTCATATATTTAATTCAAGCCGCACAGGTCGATCGATGAGGTTAAGCTGTGCTTACTGCAGTTGGCCTGTAGATGGGTGACTATTTTTACATACCGAGGTCCTACCGTGCCTCAAAAAGCACGTTAAGTTATTGGTCCTATTATCTGGATCTGTGGTGCTCGTGTGTGGATTAAGTTGTGCGGAAAAAGGTTGACAATCAGTTTCATCAAGGGTTGTGAACTAATAGGCTCCATGTAATTCTCACTTAACTGCATCCGCTTAGACTGAAGTCGACCCTAAAATAGTTATGATCGTCATCATCTCAGCATTAATCCTAGTCGCATCCGAAGCTTTTTTCCAGCTTTGGAATATGGGGTCCGCTTTACCAGTCTAACTGCAGTTTATGGTTAAACCTCGATATTTTCCGTGAAGCGACTGCCGTCTGACCTCCACAACCCGAAGGCGATATCGAAGCATTACAGTTAGACCAATTGTTGGACTTTTGAGGGCTCCAACAACCCATAACCATAACGACTGCCATTAGATGTTCGTATTTCAACCGAGACCTTCCGAGGCATTTCATGCATACAAATATTTGCACTCCGCGGGGATGCTACGCCACGGAGGCTGTCAAAAAATAAAAAAAATCTCTAAAATAGTTATGATGATAATATTATTGGATAATATGATTCGATATGGAGTCACATTTATTTGTCATATATATTTTAATGAAAACGCAAAGGATATTTTTTTAAAAAACGTGTATTAAAATTTATCATCAAATAATATTTACATAATTCAGTGTACATACTGTATATACAATTGTACAATGTAAAAATGTGTTAAGTTAAAAGTAATTTAAGCAGCGGTGGTTTATGTTCAGTCCCATGCGCCTGGGCAGTTGTAATGTCTATTGATCCGAAGCCAGTCACTATCGGTAATGTATTCACGCTGGCCCATCTCATTTACATTCTTGGTGACCTGAAGAATAAACAAAAATCAAAATTCATTCATAATATGATTCCGTGCCTTCTTATACGAGACAAGGAATTGATTGAAACTCTGCTTCAATCTATTCCTTGTCTGTAAGGTAGTGCATAAAAAAGTAATTAATAAAAATTTAAGGGAAACGGTAATAAGAATAATAATACACATAATCAGAAAGAAATAGTAGTAGTCGCAGTTACAATCAAAAGTAACACATTTAAAAATAGGTCAAAACCATGGTCAAAACACCTAAACAAATATCTGAAAAAGCTTCAAACAAAGTTCTAAAGCGCACTACACTACACACCAAAGTCGGCCCGGAGGTATATGTCGGCTATACGGCTCTATATACTATATATCTCAATATACGGCTTCAGTAATTGCAAGTTGCGGCAAAACTTTGCCGGCGGCATGTCGGCGGCTCGACATCAGAAACTTATACAATATGTAAAGAAAACCCCGTCCGACCCAAAAGGATAATAAAGGTTAGGTATAATACACATGACCAAATAAAAAAATTTGGTTATTTTTTAGAAAGTGACAGCACCGTTTGGACAGTATTATTATATGATTGATGCGACCACGTGCCGCGTGCCCTGCCCCTCTTCGCCCGCGCATGTATGCCTGCCGTGTTGCCTACCGCACACGCTTTTTCGAAATAATATTTTGTTTTTAGGGTTTTTTTTTTAAGTTTAACCGTCTTTGTAGGCATTATTAGAATCGTTTAACAATACCTTCACGAATCGGACAGGGTTTTCTTTACATATTGTATATATTAACTTGTCAGTACAGTTCAAATGTCGCCGGGCAACTGAACGCTTGCGTACGTTAGCCGCCGGCTAGCAGACGACATGTTGGCAGGCAACACGTGCGGGCGAAGGTTGCTGACCGTTCTTTCAACATAAGCCGCAGGTTGTGTCGGCAGGTCGGCGGCTTTGGTGTATAATGCGCTTAATATCAACATTGTACAAACCTTCAGAGCCTCAATAGTTGGTGCCCCGTTAGCGGTGAATGAATAAGGTCCGTAGTGCATACAGCTGACGTAGTCATATTCTATTCCCAAATTGTCAACTCTGGAAGCTCCATACAAGTCGAAATTGTGTTCACTGCCTGGAAGTTTGAAGATGAACGTTACAATAGGAACAAAACATTTGTATCAGTAGCGGAGTCTTATAAGTGACAGTGGGATCTTGCATTGCGAGAAAAGCAAATAGGTACAGCAATGGTCGTGTTTTTACTATTTTTACTAGACTTTAACGATATAAATCGATTGAGTTCGATTTTACATTAGTAGAATCAGTTATCGATACCTAACAATATCTGGGCCTGTAGACAATGTAAGAACGCTTCGTAGCGAAGCGAAATCGAATACCAAACCAACCAATGGCGGGAACGATTGACCACGTGATTTATCGCGTCGCGTTGTCAATCGTTTTCGTTATTGGTTGGTTTGGTATTCGCTTTCGCTTCGCTACGAAGCGATGTTACATTGGCTAGGGCCCCTGGGACTGTAGCCAATGTAACATCGCTTCGTAGCGAAGTAAAATCGAATACCAAACCAACCAATAACGAAAACAATTGACCACGCGACGCGATGAATCACGTCGTCAATCGTTCCCGCCATTGGTTGGTTTGGTATTCGATTTCGCTTCGCTATGAAGCGATGTTACATTGGCTACAGGCCCTGATCTGCCTTCACGGATCGGACAGGGTTTTCTTTACAAATTGTATAACCAAATATTCTTTGAACATTTCAAGCGTCTCTATTTCCGTTATTAATATGGAGCAAAAAACGGCAAAAATATCACGTTTTTTGTATGGGAGCCCCCTTATTATTTTTTTTTTTTTTTTTTAGTAATTGTTGTTACAGCGGCAACAGAAATACATAATCTCTGAAAATTTCAACTATCTAGCTATTACGGTTCATGAGATATAGCCTGATGACAGACGGACAGCAAAGTCTCATGAATAGAGTTCCGTTTTACCTTTTAGGTACGGAACCCTAATAAATATTTATTCATTGACATACCAGGTGCAATGTTCTCCTCATTAATCTTGACGTACTCGTCCCTGTTGAAGGTCGTGTGCATGTGCAGGAAGCCGAGGATGTGCATGAACTCGTGGACGATGGTAGCATGTCTGAAGCAGCTGGAGCCGACGGTGCTGAGGGCCAGATTCATTTGGTGGACGCCGCGGGAGACCCTGTAACCTACGTTGGCATAGCAGCCGCTTGCTTCACCCTATAGAATCATCAATAGTTATTTAATGAAACATACTTAGATAATGGCCCAACTTCCCTTGTTCACAAACTAACTAAATTTGAATTTAGAGCATTTTTTTTCTTTTTATTTCATTAAGAAAAGGATAGAAAATAAAATGTTAGTTTAGACCTGTCAAAATAGTCCGCGCCTAACGTAACTCGCTCCTAAACTCACTCGTCCACTGCGGGACATTGGCCTCTTCCATGGCACGCCAACAAGCTCGAACCTGAGTAGCTCTCCGCCAGCCACTACCAGCCACCTTTTCGATGTCGTCGCTCCACTCCCCCAAGGGCGTCCTACGCTACGTTTGCCGAGACGCGGTCTCCACTCGAGGACTCGTTTACCCCAACGGTTGTCGGCCCTGCGGCATATGTGACCAGCCCATTGCCATTTCAGCTTGCTAATCCTCTCAGCTATCTAAAACTATCTACGGAATATCTTAATTTGACAGAACTAAAATAAAATGTTATCTCCCAGGACTAAAATAAAATGTCATCTTCCAGGACTAAAATAAAATGTTATCTCCCAGGACTAAAATAAAATGTCATCTTCCAGGACTAAAATAAAATGTTATCTCCCAGGACTAAAATAAAATGTCATCTTCCAGGACTAAAATAAAATGTTATCTCCCAGGACTAAAATAAAATGTTATCTTCTATCCTTATCTTAATGAATTAGAAAGAAAAAGGCACTGAACTTAAACTAAAATTAGTTATAGTTTGTGAACAAGAGAATCGGCGCCAGTGTGATAAAGGAGGTTTAAACTTTCAAGGAGTAGATATATTTATAATCCTGATCAGGACATCCTTTTGGACAGTCAAATTGTTAATTTTAAAAAATAAATCGCACTGTCTCCCTTATGTTTAATATAGGTATATTAAACATAAGTGAGTCAGTGCGATTTATTTTTAAAACGATTACAAACGGGTAAATATTTTTATCTAAATACGTGATTTTTATAGACGGGAATGTGCTATTTATGACTTTAATTCTCCGGATACACAATCAACCCGTAGATATCATACGTTTGAACGTTTATATCTCCCATAAGCTCTTTTTATTTAGTGGATTATGTTTATTTTATACTAGTCTTGTGTACTTACGGTAATTCTTGTATAAATTTTGTCCGATGCTCTCCTGTAACGGAACTGTACGCAAGTATGTGCTTCAATGTCTCTTGCTGCTGCCCAAATAGCCGCTTTCTGGTCATCATCTACAAGCACCAACATTTAATTAAAAATAGACTGTTTTGAGTTTAGACTATCACATTTATTGAAACCACACATTTTACATCTATTATATCATCGTATTCTAAACTTAAACAAATAAAATAATTAATAACAATTAACATTTAACCAGTGGGACTATTTTTTTTTTATTTTAGTATTTTAAAAAATTTAACTTGATTAATTATTTGCTGAAATACCATTAAGTTTGAGTTGTTAATTTGTTGATACCATGGCCTCGCGCGTGTTTACTTCTATGTTATTCTATCAAAGTTGATTGATTTTGTGTCAATTTTTACGTTACCATTTATATTGATTGAAAAATCCTTCAATTTTTTTTTGCAAAATTTTTTAAAAATTAATTTTACTGTCGTAACAATTTGTAATAATGCCACACCATACTCCGTATTGCAAGTACTAATTAAATAAGATCGGAATCATATAAATTATTATGTCGATAACAAAGAAATGCTTTTCTGCAAGGTATCCCTTTAAAATACAAATATAGGTTTATTAAAGGTTTTTTAAATATCCGTTTAAAAACACTACTTCCTAATTTTTACAGGCCAGTCCTTATTGCCTATTACCGTTGCATTAATTCCAACTTAGGTTACTCTAGTTGCACTCGACTTTTGAACCGTGCAGTATATTTACACTGCACTTTATCAAAGTCCTAATCTTTGATTGCATTTATAAATATGACGTTTTTATCTATATCGCTTGATATGTTTATTTGGCCAACATTGTTGAGATATCACCAATGTCCCTGATTCCCGTTAATCCCATTGATACACATACACTTCTCATTAAGGAAGCGAAACAGATCCGTAAGACATTTATTGTACCTTACAGACACCTTTGGTTGTATTTTTTTTTAAATCTTGAATTTTGTTTATTTTTGAAGATACTTCTTTTTAGTCTCTAAATTAAGAGTCTAAACAATTAAATAAAAAATAACATCTAAAAACGTTTCTTTTATCCGAAAAAAATATCACTGAAATTCATCATCATCATCAACCTTTATATCGTCCCACTGTTGGGTCCAGGTCTCCTCTCATACAGAGAAGGATTGAGCGTATCAATCCTTCTCTCGTGATCAATCTATGTCGTTGTGGCTTAGTGGTTAAAATACCAGCCTCTCAAGTATGAGTGTGCGGGTTCGATTCCAGGTCAGGCAAGTACTAATATAACTTTTCTGAAGTTATATGTACTTTCTAAGTTTATCTTGGACACCAATGACTGGTTACAAGGTGAAGGAAAACAAATTGAGGAAACCTGGACTTTAAGTCTGAAATCGCCAACCAGCATTGAGCAAGCGTGGTGATTACGCTCACTGAAATGACAAGATTTAATCATAATGTTCTAACACTTTTTTATAGCATTGTTTATTATGTTTCAATAAAATATACAGTATAGGATAATCCCACACTGTATATTTTATTACAACATAATAAATACCTAGGTACCTAATGAGTTAGGAAAGGGAAAGAGTTATTTCCCCAGATTAATTATTATCACTTAGACCTAATGGTAATAAAATTATTATATCGATAAGTGTGATAACGTGATGGGAGTTTTTGGTTCACATAATCAGCCGATGATGTTCCCAGTTTTGGGACAGGCTTCCTCCCGGTAAGAGGGAGTGGGCCGTAATCTACCACGATGGTCCAGTGCGGGTTGGTAGATCTTTTTGATTTACACATTTATTAGTATAGCGTCCAGGCAGTAAAGGCCATTGTGTCACCCTTTGTAAAATCATTATATTCATGTTCTGTAATCTATAGGTATGGTGTACGGACGACAGCAAGTCAACCTACCCGAGCCTGTCATAAAAGCCACTCAACCTTTTTTTTTTTTTGTTGGGATGGGAAATCATCAAATGACTTCTCCCGCTTTGGGCGGAGCGGAAGGGCGTGTCAGACTTGTACTGACTAAAACCCACCCGTGTTTCTTTGTTTGCCTGTGCGACCGCCAGGGCCACGGTTTCTTGTTTAACCAACCCTGACCCAGGAGGTATCGGTATTCGTGGACCCCGTCACGACGGCCTGCCATGCACTCTCGCTCCGGACCATGGCCTGGACCAGGGTCGGACGCGAGAGATCGCCGCCGATCGCCACTACGAGGACACAGCGGTGAACCCAATCAACCTTAATTAATGCTTTATAGATAAAGTTGAAAATCTAATAAAGAAATCTGACGTAGTAGCTTGATGTGCTGTCTGTACTTAATAAAGAGTATTCTATTCTATTAAACAGAAAAGTTATGGTATGAGAAAAAAAATATCTTCAGATCACAAGTTTAGTGCTCTGTCTCTCAATCTGACGAAACAAGTACAATACAGTACAATTTCTTAAAACTGAAAAAACGCTTCTTCTTTTAACATTATTTCAAGCAAACAGAACTAACACTCTCATGTATTATTAAAATTAAATACAGTATGTTAACTAACAGAGGGCGTTCCCGTTAACCCGAAATAGTATAGCATACATACATGCTAAAAAAAATATTTCCATTCGAAAACAAAATGTTTTAAAATTTTTTCCAATATGAAAATATTCAATAATTTTTTTAAATTGACATGTAAAAGAAACACACTGTACACGCGAACATGAAAGACGGCAACGTCGCAATTTATTTATACATGACGACTACTATTTTGATTTAAAACAGGTTTCAAATTTATTTCCAATTAGAATTTTTTTTTTATTCGGATTTTTTTATGCTTATTTTTCTATGCTGATGTTTTTATTTTAATCTATTAATGATATATATTAACGAGTTTAAGGGAACGCCCTCTGTTATTTAACATACTGTATAATGGCGCTGATTCTGTTGTTCACAAACTAAACTAATTTTAAATTATGTACATCTTTTTCTTTCCATTTCGTTAAGAAAAGGATAGAAGATAACATTTAAGTTTCATCATCAACCTTTTTATCGTCTCTCTACTGGGCGAAGTCTCCTCTCATACAGAGAAGGATTGAGCGTAATCACCACGCTTGCTCAAAGCAGGTTGGCGATTTCAGACTTAAAGTCTAGGTTTCCTCAAGATGTTTTCCTTCACCTTCAGTCATTGGTGTCCAAGATATACTTAGAAAGTACAAATAACTTTAGAAAAGTTACATTGGTACTTTGCCTGACCTAGAATCGAACCCGCGCACTCATACTTTTGAGGCTGGTGTTTTACATGCTGTTACATGCTATTACATGCGTGTACATTTAAGTTTAATTCTGTCAAATTAAGATACTCCATAGACAGTTTAGACGCGATTATAAACATGGCGACTAAAAATACGCGAGTTTACGTGTGACATTTTATCTTCTGTCCTTTTCTTAACAAAATGGAAAGAAAAAGATGCACATAACTTAATATTAGTATAATTTGTGAAAAACAGAATCGGCGCCATTATTTACAAACTCCTAATACCATAGGTAATAACCTAAACTAAAAATATAGTTTAAAAAACTAAAAAAACATGCTTTTAAAAAATATCAAACTAAAAGTTAAAAATAATTTATAAAAAAAGCGTGAGCCGCTTAATATACAAAAATTAGGGCACAAAGCGACTAACGCTTTTTTTAAAATTATTTTTAACTTTTTAATTTGATATTTTTTAAAAGCATGATTTTTTAGTTTTTTTAAACTATATTTATTTGCAACTTTTTAGTTCGACATTCTTTTTTTAAAAAAAAACAAACGATCGAACGTATTGAAAACGGTGGGTCATTTTACAGTAATGAGCCGCTCACTCGTAGTCCAAAGAGTTAGAGACGGACAAACAAACAAGCAAACATACAAGTGAAGCTAATAAAAAGCATGTAAAAATAGTAACATACCAAATACTCCGTCGGCGAACGTAAAAATCACGGTGTTATCAGGCCAGGGACCGATTGAAGACGAGGTATAAGCACTACGACCGACTGCGTACTCCTGCAGCATCACCTCATAGTCTTCATCGTCCAATACTATATCTCCCTGGTACTTGCCGCTAAGTTCTTCATCATTGACGAACGGAAGAACCTTCTTTCTGGATTGGAATCGTGCTACGTTGCCGTTGCCTAAGTGAGAAAATGTGGATTAGCTACTTAGCTTAGAAAATACCAGTTTTTATACAAATAAAAATCCCTACATATTATTTTTTATTAATCAACTAGTGGCCGCCCGCGTCGTATTCTAAGATGTTAATCGAAATTAAGTGATGTAAAGGACAATTTTGTTCAAAATTATATAAGTACTATTAATTTATTTGGAGTGGAGCATATAAAAAAACGCTATATAACATTACGCTGTGTCTAATAAGTCGCAGCGTGATGTTATATAGCGTAAAGCCTTCCTGGATTAATGGGCTATCCAAGGCAAAAATAATTTTTCATATCGGACCAGTAATTCGTGAGATTAGCGCGTTCAAACAAACAAACTCTTCCGCTTTATATATTAGCATAGAAGCATAGATTATTATTTATCCCCAAAATGGGATTTTATCGCACTTATCGTTCCATCACCTTTGATCACTCGATGGATAATTCACCTTCGTTTTTTTTTTGTCTGCTGACTAGTTTGATGCAAAGGTGCCTTTGCTGTATCAAAATAGTCATCCATCTATCTGTCACAATACACAAAGCAAAATTTGGCTAATATTTATAAAACGAAAACATGCAAGGACCACTGGCCAATCGCCAGACAGTTAAACCTTGATTAAACCATTATTAATGAAGGTAAAGGATTTGGAAAAAATGAAGGTGGAACAGCAGAGATTTTCGGAAGTCGGTATTAAAAATATAAACAAAAATATGAATAGGTATTAGATATGATTAAGTATTAGTATTGGTGTGTTTAAGTCACGGAAGAAAATATTGCATGGTACAGACGACAGCACATCAAGCTACTACAATCTGTAAGATTTCTTTATCCGATTTTCTACTTTATCCGTAAAGCATTAAGGCTCAAGGTTGAATGGGAATAAGTATCTGACAGTTTCAGGTAGCTTGACCTGCTGTCGTCCGTACATAAAAGATTTTATACTAGCTTTCCGCTCGCGGCCCCGCCCGCGTGGAGTTCGGTTATATCACGCTTTTTAGATCTCCCTCAGGAATATCAAATTTTTCCGGAATAAAACTACCCTATTATTTAACCCGGACTTCAAAAGCAATCGGTTGAGTAGTTACGGCGTGAAAGCGGAACAAACAAACTCCTTTCCGATTTATAATATTAGTAAGAATACCCCCATGTTTTAGTCCCCATGAAAATTATGATATTGAGACACAGGGAACACTGCAAACAGGGAACACTACAGTAAAATTTATTTGAAATAGGCAGTAGGTTGTGACTGTGGAACTTTCTCAGAAACCATGCGCTAACTCCTATAGTGCTCTCTGAGTCCTTAGCATGGGTCCTTAGAATAGCAGTGAAAGTGACTTCTGCTCTCCTACCAACAACGCCGTGCAATTGGCAAAGTTTTGAAAAAGCAAGATTTAAAAATACAGTCGTGCCAGAGACAAGAAAAAGGAAGTCAAGGTTTGAAATTAAATATTTTCAAATTAACGTACCATTCCGGATTCCCTCCAAGTACTGTTTGAAATCTTCAATCTCCTTCCTACTCCTCACAACTGAGGGGCCGGCTGTGATCAAACTGACCAGACCAAGAGCCACGAAAATTACGAAAATTCGCAACATTCTGATTCCCGAGAACCTGTCAGAATAACATACTCACTACCCAGAGACCATCTTTTTATTCAAACATTTATCTGCATCTATATAGATAAACTATAGATTAAACAGTTTATAGCTCAAATTTTTGGTGACTCGGATTTTGAACTGCAATAAAATGTATTGTTTACTTATGCGTGTTTATTGTGCTAAGTGCTTATTCTTTATCTATTTATTGGACTTGGGTATATCCTCCTATTTTTTTGATTTTGGAATGGGAAATCATCAAATGCCCACTCTGGGCGGAGCCGAAGGGCGTGTCAGACTTTTACTGAGTAAAACCCACCCGTGTTTCTTCACTTGTCTGTGCGACGGCCAGGGCCACGGTTTCTTTTTTTACCAACCCGAACCCTGACCCAGTAGGCATCAGTCTTCGTGGACCCCGTCACCAAAACCGATGCCGATGGTGTGAGGGCGTTGGGATTCCCGCTTCGTCACGCGCTCTGCCTCCACTTTTGCCAGCATCACTGCTTCGCATAAGGAGGTGACGGCCTGCCATGCACTCTTGCTCCGGACCATGGCCTGGAACAGGGTCGGACGCGGGAGATCGCCGTCGATGCTCCACCGTATGCTCCACCGAGTCCTCAGAGCGATCCACACAATGGTGACTCTCTGGGCTTCCCTCCCGCCTTATCCAGAACAGGAACCTCCCGAAACAAATGTGTCCAGTGAGGACCTGCGTCAGGCGGACGGTGAGGGCGCCGTGGCGCCTCTCTAGCGACTCCTCAAAGAGGGAACTTACCACCGCTATTGTGGCGTGCCCAGCACTGGGTTGCGCCAATCGCATTCTCTATGTCGCCATGAGATCCCGTCGGAGCTCTGTCCGTCGTAACGCGATTTCTCGCGACAGCGGAATTATGTGTTATGCCCCCGGCATTTTGCCTCGTCTCGCCAATCCCACATGTGGGCGAGGGTTTTGGCCTCCAGATCGCATGACGGCAATCCGGCAAGGAGGCTAAACCTGACTCCTAAGGCTTGGAGTCACAAAAATATATAATTGAACGACTGGGGTACAATTTCCTATTATTCCTGATGAAAGAAAGAAAATAAATTTATTCACCTTATGTTCAAAGACACACAATACACCTAAAATTGCACTTGTATTTAAATTTGCATGCCATTTTAAAATTATTCAATACTTTGCCCCCCGGTTTCACCTGTATAAGTTTCGATCTCGTGGGAATATCGGTTATAAACCGTCTGTGTGCCAAATTTCTTCAAAATCTGTTCGGTAGTATTTGCGTGAAAGAGTAACAAATACAAACTTTCACTTTTATAAATAATAGGATCTGTATAACACGCAAAGTAAGGTCAGCCTCCGTGGCGTAGCGGTAGCGAACGCGGCCGCTGCGCAAGGAGGCGCGGTTTCGATCCCCGCGCAGTATAAGTACCTAAATATTTGTATGCATGACTATGAATATTTACACTGGTCTTGTCGTGCCTCGGAAAGCACGTTAAGCCGTTGGTCCCGGTTTTCGTACGAACATCTAATGGCAGTTGTTACGGGTTGTTGGAGCCCTCAAAAAGTCCAACAATTAGTCTAACTGCAATGCTTCGATATTGCCTTCGGTTTGTGGAGGTCACAAGGAAGTCGCTTCACGGAAAATATCAAAGTTTAGCCAAAATCAGTGTCAATCATGTTATCTCAGTTTATTGCGTTATTATTTCTTCTTAGAAATTCTCAGGATATCATTATTTGTCTGCCTTTTCTGAACTACGTGTGTTTATGTAGGCCAAACCGGATGCAGATTAACATCTGCATCCGGTTTGGCGGGAAGCCTACATACATCTTCAAAATATCTATATATAATATCTGCAAAATATATATATTTTGTAAGCTAGTACTTGACAGCGATCCCACCTGATGGGAAGCAGTGATGCAATCGTTAATGGTAAGTTTATTTAGAGCCTATTCACTCTAGCTTTGGAGACACTTAAGAGCGAACTATAGTAGTGCTTTCTCTATACAAACGTATTCCTCTGTTTTCTTCGTGGATAATGCTTTTAGTGCAATTTTTTTCTACAGATTTACACCGTGCCTCTATCATTTGATTTTTTCCGTATCTTAATTAATAAAAGAAATACGATACTTCAAAATCGCGTAAAATAGCTTATTTTTACCGTGATGTTCAGATGACTATTAGACAAACGTTATAAGTTTTTGAGAAAAATGGAAATAATAGAAGCATAGGTATACTTTTCCTCTAAATTTTGATATAAAAATAATTGATATCTGTCGTGTTTTGAAAAAGAAAACAGCGCAATATGAAACGTCTTTGTTCAACGTTTTAGTAGGTAAAATCAGCCTCAGCTGCAATTGTCCTTTTCGCACTTTACCGCGAGAAGTTCGAAGCAACGCGATGGCAATAGTTTCCTCAAATACCTATTTTCCAAATTCCTCGGCAGTAGAGTAAAAATGAAAAATGAAAAAATATTTTTCATCCCACCATCTCGGAAAGAGTATTTTTAATCTTCAATATCTGACTGGAAAAGCCGTTTTTATTCTCTAGAGGATAAAGTAAATTGAATTTAGAACATCGTGTGCACTAAGTTTGTAAATTTAAAAAAAAAAACATTAAACCTATTTACTGTTACCTCTATGGTGCCGAATATATCATACAACTTTTTTAATTTGTTAAAAACTCAGACTCGGAACCTTCTTGGTGTTCTTTTTTCAATTTTCTTTGTACGCGGTTCTTTACGCGGCATTTTTTCACGTCATTGTTAAACCTTATATTAAAAAAAAAAGAAACTTGAAAACAAGTGAAAAACTAAAATGAGTGATTCTAGCGACGAGGAAGTTTGTTTGACGCCAACAGAATTGACTGAAACTGTTAATAATGCGCAAATGAGCTTTCTACCTAAACAATCACGCGAGAAGTATTTAAAACAGTACGATATGTTCAACACGTGGCGACTAGCAAAAGGAGCCAAAACTTTCTCAGAAAACGTTTTGCTGGCATATTTTATAGAATTATCCGAGAACAAGAAAGCAAGCACTCTATGGAGTACGTATTCGATGCTAAAAGCAACAATAAAGATGAAAAAAGACATACATATCGATTTTCTCGGTGGTAGGCAACAACATCAGCCGCCGGCATAAGTTACCACCCACCAGACAAAGTCTTGCCGCCAAGCGATTCGTCGTGTTCCGGCATGATGTCTGGTGAAGCCGTACGGAGAACGGGTCTGAGCAGTTGTGTTGCGATGTGTGCCGGGTACGATGTGCCTAATGTTGTTGTGTCGGGAGTTTGGTCGTGAAGGCTCTCCAGATCATCCTCTGGCGCAGCATCGTTGGTCGTGTTGTTGGGTTAAACATTGCATCACCTCGCTCAACTGCCGTCTTCCTTCCTATTCACTCAGTTTTTTTGAGTGAATAGGCTTCCTTCGCTTGCTCGGTCATCAAAATTGAACACGCGGTTAAAAAGCAACTTTGCACTCTTGTATAACAAATAACTATTATTCAACAACTAAGTTGGTTCAACAAAATTGAGGTCCCCTCTTAAATTGTATTCGGGCGCAAAGACCGCCGGGGCAAATTGTACCAGGGGGGTAATCGCGCTAAATAAAACTGTAGAAGTTCAACTCTTGTTCGTATCTAATCCAGTTAATGTTATGGTTTAGTTTCGATCACATTTCCTATCGCGCTAAAGTTTTAACTTCGGTTGAAGTAAAATCAATGTAGGTATGAGTGATACATTTCGTCACATATAATATTTAAAACTAAATAAATTATAAATAAATCTAGTCGCCGTAAGTTTGACATGGCATAGAAAAAGTTAGCTTTGTTTAACTTTTTCATTTGACAGCGGTTACGTTCCTATTGCGATCCAGTTATGGTTAAACGGAAACCATTTGTCAAAAGGTTAGCGCGATACGAAACATAACAAAAGTTAAGGTTTGGTTGCGATCCAATTCTGTTTTGGTTGAATTATATTAGCGCGATTGCCCCCCTGTCTTAGTTTAGTCAGACACAACTACTTGCCTTTTATGGGGTGACACCCACCCAGTTATCCGTTTATCAGTCTCTAAAAATACCTAAATCGCTAGCACAAAAAAAAATCCCAACTATTCCTCCACCAGCACCAGCTCAGCTCTATTTATAAATCGGGGAGTCCCGTAAAAGAGCTTGACGCTCTCGTGGGAGATTCACCGTCCCATACTCACGATCGTGAAGTATGTTGAGTTTGGTTGTCTTGAATGTCTGGTGAAATCGTATGGAGGATGAGTCTGAGCAGTTTTGTTGCGATGTGTGCCGGGTACAATCAAATGTGCCAATTGTTGTTGTGTCGGGAGTTTGGTCGCAGAGAGTAGCGGGAAAAATCCCAGGGTGGATCCATCGTGCCAGTTGGCGACCGGATGAGAGGACCCGATGGCGATCCCTGGGGAGAATCGGGCGTCCCCTCAGTCTCCAGATCAATTTCCCTCTGGCGTTGGTCTCCCGTTTGTCGTGTTGTTGGGTTTAACATTGCATCACCTCGCTCAACTATCGTAGTCCTTCTTTTAATTTTAAAAAAAGTGACAACACCGGTATTATTATAAGCGAATACCGACGCGACCACGTCACAGGTGCCGCGTGCCCTGCCCCCCGCCGCCCGCGGAATGGGTTGCTTACCGCACATGTATTAAGTTACCTCTTTTTGCGAAATAATATTTATTTTTTTAGGGGGATTTTTTTTTAAGTTTAGCCTGTCTTTGTGGGCATTAGTAGAATCAGTTATCGATACATAACAATACCTTCACGGATCGGACAGTGTTTTCTTTACATATTGTATATAATGATTGTCTGGGTATCTATAGAGTAAGGATGCCATTGCTCGTAGAACCGATAGCCGATGGGGTAGTAAGGTTCTGGAGTGGCGGCCACGTACTGGAAGACGCAGCGTAGGGAGGCCCCCAACAAGGTGGACCGATGACCTGGTGAAGGTCGCGGGAAGCCGATGGATGCTGGCAGCGCAGGACCGGTCAGCGTGGATAGCCTTGGGGGAGGCCTTTGTCCAGCAGTGGACATCTATAGGCTGAAGAAGAAAAAGGATGCCAATTATGAGATACCATTTCTATTTTTGACTATAAAAACAAAACTCTCACATTTGAAGCATTCTGAAATATAATTTTAGATAGGAAATTTAATGTACTTTAAACGTGTAATAGCTATTTGGGGCTAAATACAATATTTTTTGGCTATGCTGTAAAAAGTGAAAAATATCAGAAAACTAGCCCAGGCTAGCCCTAGGCCCAGCTAGGTCTCCTGTTATGAGATATTAGGGGTTTCTATTATAAGATAGTATATTAAGTTCCATAAATTTTTAGGGGTAAACAAACAAAATAAACAATATTAATGTCATTATAATATCATTTTTATTGTTACTTATAAATGAAATATTAGAAAAACATCAGTCTTAATGTTTTGGTACTTTAATAATGAAACTATAGACGAGCATCAGTCTTTAAAACAAAGATTTGAACTTTGCTGAGTTTTCATAATCATATTTAACATTCTTGTGAAAGTTTCCGCTGCAGTAGGGATATTCGGGTTGACAGTTCAACCCGGGCCTAGTCCTTATCGAGCGGCGAGCTACCCATTACTAACCGCCTGCACGCCCACGCTTACGGTAGTCGGGAGTTCATTGCTGCTTCCCGATGGCCTAGGTTTCTCCTGGTCCTCTATTTAGGTCTGTAACATTTCCGCCCGGAACACCCGGAAGTATGAACTAACCATAATAAATTTGTCGCAATTTATTTTTATCATATTTTGTGTGTGACTAGTATTTTTCACGGAAAACCTATTACTATTACCATTTTATGAACTCGTATATTTTATGATAAAGATAACTAAATTTGTTTTCCCCGTAACTAGTTATCTGATGTCTTTCCTTTCTTCTGTCAAATCATCAGATGTTTGAATGTTTTATCAATATGTGTTATAATAGTACGCAGTTCTGTTTTTTATTTTCTTAATTTATTTGGGGTGTGGATTAGTCGTTATCGTGGTTGTCAATTTAATGCCAGGGTCGTGGGCTGTTCGAAAAAGTTACAAGTACTTTAGCTGCACAGGCAACTTTTTTTTTTATTAGTTATAAACTAGTGCTTGACTGCAATCCCGCCTGATGGTAAGCAGTGATGCAATCGTTGATGGTAAAGCGCACTAGCTTATTAAGCCTATTCACTCAAAAAAACTGAGTGAATAGGAAGGAAGACGGCGGTTGAGCGAGGTGATGCAATGTTTAACCCAACAACACGACCAACGATGCTGCGCCAGAGGATGATCTGGAGACCCTCCACGACCAAACTCCCGATACAACAACATTAGGCACATCGTACCCGGCACACATCGCAACACAACTGCTCAGACCCGTCCTCCGTACGGCTTCACCGGACATCATGCCGGAACACGACGGATCGCTTGGCGGTAAGACTTTGTCTGGTGGGTGGTAACTTATGCCGGCGGCTGATGTTGTTGCCTACCACCAACTGAAGGAACACGGGTGGGGTTTAGTGGTTTTAGTCAGTAAAATTCTGACATCTCGCGAAGTCCAACGCGGGAGAAGTTATTTAATGATTTTCCACCAAAAAAAGGTTATCAATAGAATGTTCTCAATTGACAACCTTTTTTTTTATTAAGTGAATAAAAATAAAACATCATGGTTTAAATTATTTCAACCCTGTATTTAAAATTGAAATCTTATGTCGTGTAAGGCTTTTAGTTTATTTTGGTAATCTAAAAAAAAAAACAGATTTTCTATTTCAATAAATTGCGCCAATAAATAATTTTATATTGTTTTATTTACAAATCAGTCTATCAGTGGGTTCTTAGTTTAAAGAGTTAGGTTATCTTGGAGAGTATCTTCAAGTACAGACACTGCATCAGCTACGACATCTTCTTGAGGCACTACATCTTTTGCAACAATTACTTGGATATCTTCAGTATCCTCTTCAGGTACGTACTCGTGTTCATAAGGAACAGCCTTGGAAAGCTCTTCAGCATTGATTACAGTGCTCCAGGCTCCGGGGCAATTGTAATGTCTGTTGGCCCTGAGCCAGTCCCAGCCGGTAATAAATTGTTGCTGACCCATGAGACCGAAGTCATTCTGGAAAAATAAAGTTTATTAAGATCAGAACATCTGGAATCATAGACAACCAGAAAATAGAAGAAGAAAATTTATAAGAGAGAACTTATAATATCTTGAGTGGAGACGTTTATTTGGAATTCTCACTCAGGATATTTTTGTGAATATTAACCGCTTAGCTTTTTAACTAAACCGCGGCTGTTGTTCAACAGCCGCGGTTTAGTAATAACGGGTTAGATAATTCAGCCCGGTAGTTCTACCGGGCTGAATTATCTAATATATAAAATTCTCGTGTCGCGGTGTTTGTGGTGAAAATCCTCCGAAACGGCTTACCCGATTCTCATGAAATTTTGTGTGCATATTGTCTGAGAATCGGCCAACATCTATTTTTGTATCCCCCTAAATGTTAAGGGGGAAATAATTTTATTTTTTTCTATTTTTTTTTATAATAGATCTATATCACCCTTTACAGCACATGATTTAAATAAATAGTTTCGAAGATGTTACAAATTTAAAAATTGTGGGGCGTCGCAGTTGCGGCGGTACCAGCAGTTGGGCGGCGGGCCGCTATGTTTTTTATACAACGTTAACGGTTTTTTGTAATGTATTTAGTATCAACATTGCACCATTGTGAAGCCGGGCGGATCGCTGGTATTCTATATAATTTATAGTTTAGGTTGGAATTGCAACCTAACACGTGCGATCTGAATTTGTCGCAGTAAGTAAGCTAGGGTACCCCGAATGGGTTAGGTTAGAACTGTTATCACAGTTCTAACCTAACCCATTCGGGGTTGGTTCGCGTGCGAGCCAAGAGAGCAAAGTGAGACAAGCATTACTTCCAAGGGTCAGGCCGTCAACTAAACGGCATTTTAATAAAAGTTCCTAATTTATGTAGTAGTGGGGCAAACGCTGTGACATTATTATGTAATGGCGGCACATGGAAGAGTCGTTTTGGAAAGTGGGTATTGTCGAACGGTGACTTCGCTTTGAAGTGCGGACCAGGGCACTTCTCCGGGGCGAAACCGTCGGTTTGCCTATTTAAATTGTTATTGTTAAGATTGGAGGGTATATTTACACTTCGTGCTTTAATGGGGCCGACGGGTTCTCGAGTGGCAACCACGCACTGGTCACTGGACAAGGTGGACCGACGACCTGGTAAAGGTTGCGAGAAACGGTTGAATGCACGAGGTGCAGGACCAGTCGTCGTGGAGATCCTTGGGGGAGGCCTATGTCCAGCAGTGGACGTCTTTCGGCTGAAATGATGATGATGATAATACTTACATAGATAGGTAACATGGTCGGTTGTCCGTTGGTACTAAATCCGAATCTGCCGTAGTGCATATTGCTGGCGTATTCATAGGGGATACCCATGTTGTGGACGATGTTGGTTCCGTACTTGTCGAAGTTGTGTTCCATACCTGTGGACGACGATCAATATAAAATTAAACTTCAGGTACACTATCTCATCAACACTATGAACAACATTATAATCATAAGCGTGGGGGGTGAAGTTGATGAAGATTTGCACCACTTATTGATGGACTGTGTTCGGTCAATGATTTGTTTACAATATTAGGATGATCAAACTTGAAACTTTGAAAAAAAAAAAACTTTGCCAGCGGCGGTGTTTCCGTCGGACTACAGTTTGAGTGTCTTCAAGGCTAGAGTGAATAGGCTCTTAATAAACTAGTGCGCTTTACCATCAACGATTGCGTCACTGCTTACCATCAGGCAGGATTGCGGTCAAGCGCTAGTTTATAATATATATTTAAAAAAAAAGTATGCACATTTCATAAAGTCCTGGCTCAAGCAAATAGAATTGATGCTAAGAATCTGCTTAGGTTCATAGCAAAGATATGAGAAATGTTTATTTGGCATCACTACTGGGATTGGATCTACAATTTACGAAAGTTTATTTAATTTGAGGCAGCGATCAACTTGTACCATTTTACTTAAGTAATTGATAATATATATTAATAATGAACTTAGCAATCTTTCAATAACTAATTTTAATTCACCACACCCTAATATAAACTATGGTACAGACGACTGCATATCAACCTACTACAATCTGTCAGATTTCTTTATTAGACTTTTAATTTTATCTCTAAAGCTATTGCTCAAAATAATAATGCTCTAAAGCTAAAGGCTCGATATTAATTGGGAAAATTTGACAGCTTCGATAGCTTAAGCTGCTGTCGTCTATACATTATGTTCTACGATGTCGAAAATTCATTAAAGCATGTCTTTTGAACAAACAAACAAAATTTGAACTGTGCACCTTTAGAAGTTTGATTAGTGTCCACGGCCTTATATGTCCAATACATTCCATATTTATGTAAAATTAAACATAACGGTTTTGATTTAGTTGAAAAAGTTTCAATTTAGAACGTTGAAAATAAAAGTTCCGTACTTATTATAATTAATCTAACAATAACCCACTGGAATCAGCACCCTAATCGGCGAACACATTTTTGTCAAATGATTGCGACTAGTTGGGATCGTTTGGACCAAACAGACCAATGAGCGGTCCGAACGATCCCAACTGATCCCAACTAGTCGCAACCATTTGACAAATATGTGTTCGCCGATAAAGGGGCAGGTAAACACACAAAATGAAATTATGTTGCAAATAAAATTGCACAAAAACTCCCAAAAGTAAGGCAAAGGTTATCACTGAGTTACAATTTAACTTATCAGTTCAAAAAGACCTAGATTATCTAAATCCTATAATCTACAATAATATCAATAACATAATTCTATAAACTTTTGTTGTCTGCGGCTTAGCTTCGAAACCTTTGATGTGTTTAAATCGTTCTCAATACAGGAAAACCCTTCTTAATCTTTATAGATCATATAAAATTTTGCTTTACCTATAATGTGACGTTACTTAGCCAATTAGTCATTGTCAAATATAACAATATACAGGTTGATTCATCAATCAGGGTCACTATGATCACTTGACGATTCCTTACTCAAAACCACGTCAATTCCTTAGCAAATTGCGATTTTGTTCATTGTGTCATGAAGATATTGACTAAATTGAATAATATTGAATATTTCGCAAGTTGTGTTGTGTTATGCGAAATTCTTTTCTCCTGTTTTTTGCGACTTGCAGGTCAGTATAATATTGAATGTTGATTCAAATATGATTTTCGAGAATGGTAAATATGACTTCATAAAATTAGAATCATCTCACTCATCGTCAATACAACGTCTATTTGCCTATGCTGAGGCCACAATAGCTCTTTTGAACATCCAAAACTTGATTTTTTCGGCTGCCTAAAGCATCCAAGTAAAGTCGTAATATAAATACTACATAATTATGGATCCCACAATATAATAAAAAAAAACATCACCTGGCCAGATGTTCTGCCACAAAATGCGGACGTAGTCATCCCTGTTGTGTGTGGACTGCATGTGGAAGAAGCCGACAACATGGAGCCATTCGTGGATGATGACGGTGTGGTGGAAGCAGCCACGGCCGGGAGTGTCGAGAGCCAAGTTAAAGGTGTGGATGCCCCAGGTGTGCCAGTAACCAACACTGGCGTAGCAACCATCGGATCTACCCTGGTTATTGAAAGAGAAGAAGAGATTAGACAAAGCACTGATGAGTTAAATAGTTGGGGGAAGGAAGGAAGACTAAAGAAAGAATGAATTCAATGGATGTGACAAACAATTACGTGGAGGATATGTAAGATGTCTTTAACGGAATACAATTGTAGAATAAATTGATAGTGGGTTTATACCAAACCAATAAGTGTTAAAATTTTAAAAAGATATCATCGGTATTTTTATGTCGATAGATTATGATCGCCCTACGACGACATACACAATAAAGGTTATTGTATTTAAAATTGGTTACATTTATCACCTGAATACGTAAATTACGCACCTAGATCCTTATCTGATAGATTTCTAGAAAACAATTTATCTCATAACCTGAGTTTAAAATAGGTAAGCAATTGTGAAATCATCAGCTTTATTCAAATGTTTGACGTTCGCAAAATGCGTTATCAAAAAGAAACAGTGGTTTGCAAGAAAAACTCAACAAAATGAAGGGGAAGTTGATTTCACTAAAAGCATTGCTAGTTTCATACCCTTATCTCCTTTCATTCAGGCAGATTTTTGTATCGACCTCCTTGGTCGCTACAAAAATCTGCCAAACACAAAAGGAATCCCATAGGCCATAGCAATAAGTGGAACAAATAGGGATGTATCAATCAAAAAAATAATTAATGCGTCATAAGAATAATAAAAAAAATTAAGATCCGTATTTTTTATTTTGTCGTAATTACCAAAAACTAGCTAGATAGCGTATTAAAATTACGGAGTGGGGGCTAATTACGTCACGGCATGGTATATTTTGTACCACACCAAAGTATTTGAATGAAAGAAAAAATACGTTTTTAATATTTTTTATAAATCTATCTGATGGACATTAAATTATTTTTTAGGATACAATCCAATTATAATTAATACCTTTCGGTATTTAGAACTGTACTTTTTATTACACGATTAACGAACGCAACGATTCTGTAGCCATGCCACAGTGAAAACTTAGATGAAGAGAGCGTGTTCTCGGCTGTCATTCCAACTACAACATGAACAGCCTATAATGTCCCTACTGTTGGAACGCAGTCCTCCTCTCGGTGAGAGGGAGCGGGCCGTAATCCACCATGCTGGCCCAGTGCGGGTTGGTAGATGTCACATATCTTCGAAGTTTTTGGCTCTATGACGGTTTCCTCACGATGTATTCCTTCACCGTTTTGAGAGCAGTGGTGATGAAATAATTTACATAAAGAAAAACGCTTGATGGGGATCGAACAGTTACCATTAGGCCACCGCTGCTCTAAGTCCATTAACCAAGCAATGCTAGGGCTAATGATAGCGCAATCCAAGCTCACTCACCTACACACCTTTTTTTTATTGGGATGGGAAATCATCAAATGACATCTCCCGCTCTGGGTGGAGCGGAAGGGCGGGTCAGACTTTTACTGACTAAAACCCACCCGTGTTTCTTCACTTGCCTGTGCGACGGCCAGGGCCACGGTTTCTTGTTTAACCAACCCGCAACCCTGACCTAGGAGGCATCGACTGCTGCTGAGCTATGCTTGAGGTTTCACTGCGTGATCAAATCAGATATGAGGAGATCCGCAGAAGAACGAGAGTAACCGACATACCCCGAATAATTGCAACACTTAAGTGGCAGTGGGGCACATTGCACGTAGGACCGATGCCCGATGGGGCCGACGGGTTCTCGATTGGCAACCACGCACCGAAAGACGCAACTTGGGTAGGCCCCCGGCAAGTTAGACGCGAGAGGCGCAGGACCGGTCGTCGTGGTAATCCTTGAGGGAGGCCTATGTCCAGCAGTGGACGTCTTTCGGCTGAAATAATGATGTGTTGATGATGCTGTACCAACTACGGCCTGCAACTCATAACACCACTGCTTATGCATGAACTTACAGTAATCCTGACGTAGTTGAACTCCCCAGCCGCACGGCGACGGAACCTGATGCAGGTCCTTTCCGTAATTTCCCTCATCGCGGCGTAGATGGCGTTAATTTGGGCCGTGGCTGAAATAATGCGGAGGGAAATTAGTAGTGGGTACACACTATATAGGTTTTATTTATGCATCACGCCGGCTTCTTCAGGATGTTTTCCTTCACCGTTTTGAGGGCAGTGGTAATGGAATAATTTATACAAAGTAAATTAGTAGGTTGCGAACCTATGAGCACCACAGCTCGTCTCAACACAGTTGAGACTGTAGAACTTTTATTATTGCATCAACTTTGGTATGCCGTGGGCAAATAAACTAGATTTTATTGGGACCTGCCAGTTTCGCGGATTGTCCGGAAGAAATAGCATGACCCCTGATGCAAAGGCAAGTGAAGAAACGTGTACCTTAATTATGTAACACACTATTAATATCAATTGGAAACATTTTGAAGCATATAGCTGATCCATTGCTCCATATGTTTGAAAATGTCTCTGCTCAACAACGTAAATAACGCAATGTATGTTGCGGAACTGTCAAAATGAAACCCTTTGATACTGTGTGTTACGTAATAACCCTGCTTATACCCACCCGGTTTAAGTCAGTAAAAGTCTAATACGCTTTTCGCCGTTACGTCCTACCGCTCCGTCCAGAACGGGAAAAGTCATTTGATAATTATTTCCCATCGTCGAAAAAAGAGTTTTATTGGGACTACTTACTAAATTCATTGCTGAATTCGTAGACGATGGTGTTGGAAGGCCACTTGGTGTTGGGCCAGATGTAAGCGTTCCTGCCTTCAGCATACTGCTGGAGGATCATCTCAGCCTGCTCATCATTGAGGAGTATGTCACCCTGCAACTTTCCGCTGTTCTCCCAAACCGAAGCCTTGGGGTTGGCGAGCATGCGGGATTCAAGCAGGATGCCATCGTCTGTTGGGAAGAATAAATAGGTTAAGTACATTTCTGACAACCTTGATATTATACAATATGTAAACAAAACCCTGTCCGATCCGTAAAGGTATTGTTAGGTATCAATAACTGATTCTACTAATGCCTACAAAGCCGTGCTAAAGTAAAAAAAACCCCTAAAAACATGTTTCGCAAAAGGAGGTAAATTAATACATAGTAGGCAATACATACGCGGGCGAAATGGGGTAGGGCACGCGGTCGCATCGCTATCCGTTCATAACAATACTGTCAAAAATGGTATTGTCACTTATTAAAATATTACCAAATTTGGGGGAAGGTGGAATTAATTCGGAAAAAAAAGTTTGTTTCAAAAATAATTAGTAGGTATTGTTACTATGATTATTATAAAAAAAAATATTATTATCTGCTAGTAATTTAGGGGCTTTTGGTCACAATACGACCATGTCAGCCCCATCATAACCTAATAAAAGATTTAGACCATTTCGACTTCAAAACCTTATAAACTATTTTGCAAAATAAAATACTAGCTGCATTCATTCAGTATGAAAGACGATAGTTATGTCCACTAACAATAGCAACTATAATAATTATGTAAATTTTATATTTTATTTGGTCATGTGTTTACCTAACCTTTATTATCCGTATGGGTTGGACGGGGTTTTCTTTGCATATTGTATAAATTATCAAAGTAGGTACCAAAATGTTTGTAAACAAAAACGCAATACCTTTTTTATTTTGCTAAAAATTTCTCTAAGTCAGTACTCAATCCATACTAATATTATAATTGTGAAAGTATCTCTGTCTGTCTGTCTGTCTGTCTGTCCGGCTTTCACGCCAAAACCACTAAACCCATTGTAATGAAATTTGGTACACAGATAGTCTACAGCCTGAGAAAGGACATAGGCTATAGTATAACATCCCTCTATGACCAATAGGGGCAGAGCGGTAACAAAAAATGTTGCGAACCGGGAGTGAACGCGGGCGTACATATTGCTCCCATTATTTTAACAGGCGCTTATTTTATATCAACTGAGCTCCTGTAAACTGAAGTAAACTGAAGCTAGTACTCAATAATTTATTGCATAAGTCTCAAAGGCCGGAGAAAGGCCTTCCGAACATGTGCATTTAAAATCATAATCAGCGTCAACGTTTACGAATAATCTGTTTAATAAATCCGCTCTTATCTTAAAATGGTTACATCATACTAATTACAAGCAGATTTGTATTTATTAAGTTGTTTACAAAATATAAATACCTAATTGAAAAAAGGTGGGTCATGCGTGAGGCGGCTTTTAGATAAGTTCTACTCCAAAATTGCCAAGAAGGTTAAAAAACAAGCTGGCTGACTAAAGAATACTCGATGTACAAGGGCTTTAGGGTTTTAGATGCATAAGGAGGAAAAGGAGGATCCTCCGACCAGACGCGTGTCATGACTGGCGGGCACTTGTCCAACGGCTGATGTTGGGAAATTAAATGAAATCGTTTATTAAGCAAGTAGGACCACCGATCACTTTTACACGTCATGTTTTTTTTTTTTAAATCTATATGAAGTCGGCATTTTCTAACTGACTACCTCTGAGAAGAAATAGCCGAAACAAACTCCGGGATCATCGTCTTTTTTCAAGTCCAGACATTAAAAATTAAAATGTTTACAATAATTTACGTTATAATTACGCATATTGCTTAATAACAATGCTTAGCAGAGCGAACAGCTCAGTGCCAAAGCCTTGGGGTTGCCTGCGTTGGGAAGTTGTATGTATGCTGTATTTTGTATGTACATATGTTGTATACCACTGCGATCCGGACGAAGCGTTTCGCCTCCTCCTTTATACCGCGTACATCGAGGCACTGGAACAATTTGCCAGCGGCGGTGTCTTCGTCGGACTACAATTTGAGTGTCTTCAAGGCTAGAGTGAATAGGCTCTTAATAAAGCTAGTTTATAATTATTAAAAAAAAGTCTCCTTGCGCAGCGGCCGCATTCGCTACCGCTATGCCAAGGAGGCTGTCATCATCGATTGCATACATGGTTACAGAATTAACCAAAATAAAAAGGTTAATTTCAGCACTTAATGTACTGTTAGTAATCTATACCCTGAACACTAATTACAGCACTCAATGTACCGTTAGTACTTTATACCCTGAACACTAGGTAATTACCTTTTTTATTCGCAATTACTACTCGCACTTGACCTGACAACAATATAATAGGTAAATTAGATCCAAACAAAAATTATCACAAACCTCGTCTGCTTCTCTCCAAGAAAGTCTTGAAAGATTCAATATCAGTCCTGGATCTGCTCACCGGTGGACCAGCCACGGCACACCCAATCACCGACAGCAGTACCAACGCCGACCACATTGTAGGTACTCTTTCGTCATATTTGTAATAACTTCAACCTTTATATACTATTAATCGCATTATCTTATTAATTAGTTAATTATTACAGATACTGGAAGCACTCCCAAGATAATTAAATCAATCTTAATAAATTATTAGGAGATGATAAGATAGTTATCAAAGATTTGGGTTTTTTTTTTCTTTGTTGATATTTATTATTTAGATACAAGACATAGAGACATTAGGATTGATTGATTAGTTAAGATGTTTTCGTAGGTAATTTCTCTGCATTAGGTAAATACAATACAATAGTTTTTGTCCCCATAAATCATGGTTAAAACACCAGCCTCTCAAGTATGAGTGTGCGGGTTTGATTCCAAATCAGGCAAGTACCAATGTAACTTTTCTAAGTTATATGTACTTTCTAAGTATATCTTAGACACTAGCAAGGCGAAGGAAAACGTCATTAAGAAACATAGACTATAAGTCTGAAATCGCCAACCTGCATTGAGTAAGCGTGGTCATCATCATCATCAATCTTTTCTCCTCCCACTGCTGGGCACAGGTCTCCTCTCATACAGAGAAGGATTGAGCGTAATCACCACGCTTGCTCAATGCGGGTTGACGATTTCAAACTTATAAAGTCCAGGTTTCCTCAAGATGTTTTCCTTCACTTTCAGTCATTGGTGTCCAAGATATATTTAGAAAGTACATATAACTTTAGAAAAGTTACATTGGTACTTGCCTGTCCTGGAATCGAACCCGCACACTCCTACTTGGGAGACTGGTGTTTTAACCACTAGGCCACCACGACTGTGCGTGTGAAACGTGGTGATTACGCTCAATCCTTCTCTGTAGGTATGAGTGGTATACCATCAAGTAGGTATACCATCTGGGTTTGCAGCATTTGTCGAAAGGCGGACTCAGGGATTTAATGATAATGGCGTAGAGGATATCGATCCATCAACAAACATTATAAACCAAACCTACTATCATTTAAATTTTTCGCTTGGATTTGGTTTATGTACCTAAAACTTCTAACGTAGTTCGTTTCATAGAATACTCTTTATTATGTACACCATATAGATTACAGAGACATAAATATAAAGATTTTACAAAGGGTGACACAATGGGCGGCCTTATCGCTAAGAGCGATCTTTTACAGACAACCTTTGGATCGTGTTCAATGCTACCTTTGAACAGTGATTCAGCATTTCGGCAGCGCACGCGCGACCTACTTCAAAAATTATTGAAATTGCAGATTTCACGTATGGAATACCAAGACGTTTGTGTATTTGTGTGTGTTAGGAAAAAGTAGTATATAAGCTGTAATATTGTAAAAATAAATCAGATTAGAATTTATTCTGGTCTCATTACCCCTCACTGTGGCCAAGACTCCCTTAGCCATCTCTGATCAGTCCTGTGAGTCTGCTGGACTGGCAGTGAGTTTACCCTTCACCCTTACCTGGAAATCCTACCTACTATCCGTCTGTTACCTTAGGTCTCTTGGTGCAGACATCCCGCACTTATTTATATATTTATTTATTACGAACTATATGGTAGGTTAGGGCTGTGGGGCTTATAGGACTTAGGGTCGTAGGGACTGTAGGGCCTATAGGTCTTAGTTTAGGTTCTGTTACCTTGCCATATAGGCGCATGTACTGCCGCTAATAAGGGTGGTCGTACAGATGGAATTCATAGAGCTGTAGTCCGAAAAATAATTAACCCCAAGATATTTTTTCAAAGATAAGGATAAAATCAAATCAAAAAAATCTCAATCTCAATCTGAAAAATCTGTCAATAAAATCAAGGAATCCGCGATAGCATATAAGTTGATAAATAATTCTTTTATGTACCATCACGTAACATGCAGTATTTTCTCCCAAATCAGTTTACAGTTATTCATATTTTTGTTTATATTTTTTGGTCCCGGTTCTCGTTCAAATTCAATTACTTAATACCTTTTTCTGGAAATGAGGTCTAAGTACGTTACTTGTAACTTGAAAACACTAAAACCAAAACCCATTAACTTCTACCAATACAGCGATAAAAGTCTTTGATTAATTATTCAGATAGGAGGAACATACCACAAGTGTTTCGTTACGATGCGATGCATAGGTAAGTATAGCCTAATTGTGATAAGTGCTTAGATACAAACCGGACTAGCTACTTACAATTGACCGCACCCAAGATTAATTATTGTTTTTAGTATTTAATGCGATGGTATTTTTGATGCACGCTCAAAATTCTTAACCTTGTTGAAATTCTCAAGTTTTGGTGCGTCTTTGATCATCGTTCTCGACACGGCAATGGTATTCCTATTCTCGGCAATTTTCATTAATGCTGTCTGTCTCTGCATCACCCAACGGTTCATCAACATCTCAGCGTTAATCCCAGTCGCATCCGAAGCTTTTTCAGCATTGGAGTCTGGGGTTCGCTTTACCAGTCTAACTGCTGATTTTGGCTAAACTTTGATATTTTCCGTGCAGCGACTGCCGTCTGACCTCCACAACCCGAAGGCGATATCGAAGCATTGCAGTTAGACCAATCGTAGGATAAGTCATCATCATCAGATGATGACTTATCGCTTGTTTCACTTCGATAGTCAAATTCAGACTAACTGACGCGGTAAGTCACGCCGCTTTATACAGGATGTCCAGGAATTAATGGATGGCATGGAAAAAATAGAAATAAAGAAAACCAAGTAATTCCAAAGATATGATTTTTCTAATAATATCGACGTTTTTTACCTTATTTTACATTATTGTACACCACGACCAAATTAATTATTTCCATCGGTTTTTTGGTATTAAAGTAATGCACGATAACCGAGCTAATAGATAGACAATCAATAGTATGACTGCAATTACATGGCTTAAAAAAAACAACTTTAATTATAATTGTTCTTTAAGACAATAATTAAAGTTGTTGTAGAGGTAGGAATGTAATCAATTAAAAAGAAGGCCAGTTTTAAATCAAATTCATATTTATTCATTTTGCGCTATATATAAAAAAAATCTTCATAATTCTACAAAATAAAGAAGAATACAATATCACTATAATACTTATGTATAAAATAATAACAGTAAAACATGGACGCCATACCACTCTTACGCTCCTTCTAATTTTTAATATAAAAATTATTCGGACCTCACAATCATATCGACTTGCCGCACTCACATCTGCTACTTTACTGAATATAAAAATATAATCTAACATACTATCTTCTTAAATTTATCAGTTCAGTAAAGAGTCTACACAACTATAAATAGATGCCATTATTAACACCGTCATTATTGGCAAAAAACACGAAGAAAATACAATCACATACAAATCTCAATGAAATAAAATTTTAATTACATTCTCTTGTGGCACATTTGATAACATAATTCATAGGCATGGCGACTAAAAAAAGTAATTAGTCCGTCTTTTAGATTAGCCAAAAATATTGGACACGTATTTTTTCTTTTCTCCCAGAAACAAATAACAACGAAGATACGGCACGTCAAAATTTTGTGTGACGTCACTTCTGGGTACAAAGGAGATGTTTCATTTTGGGCCACCACTATGTACGCTATATAGATAAAAAGGAAAAAAATAAAAGATTTTAATAAAAATACTACTAAATTAATTTTAATAAAAATACAAGTATAAATAATTAATTTTTTGAAACGGTTTTTTAGGTAGATAACCCTTTATTAAGGTAGCCATGTCACTGGTTATGACGTTTGATTGGCGACTTTGACAGTTCTATATTCCCGTTGTGTTTGCGTCGAGTGTTGATTTGAGTTGTGTTTATTTAATGGGCCGTATGTTCGGAATTCATGTTTTGTTTTTTTTTTCAGTCATATGGTAGATAATATAGATACGATAGCCTTAGATACATGACACCTCAATCAAATGTCACTGTCAAAATCTTATTTCGCTTATTGCTGACCACCATATTTATTAGTAGTTGTATTGCACTCCTTAGCCGAGTTAAATTGAATCTGTATAAAAACTAAGCCAAAATATAGGAAATTAACATTAAAAACAGTTAACTATAGCGTAACTATACCTAGCATTAAGTGTACAATGTGCTGGCCCAGGCTCTATACATTTCTGAAACATCTCCTTTACTCAAACGTGACGTCATAAGCTCCCGCTCCTGATCTTTAATGCGTTATATCTCATTCAGTTCTTATTACTTTCTTAAAACAAAAAATACGTGTCCATTATTTTATGCTAATCTAAAAGACGGACTAATTAGAATCACTATTTTTTAACCCTGTCATCATGCCTTATGAGCTCTGATATTATAACTAAACTATAACTGAAGTACTTGTGCCCATCTGATATTATAAAACCTAGTAACTATGCACAATTATCTACGTATTATTTTCGTCTTTTATTTTCATGAGTTTGTTAGCTGTGGAGAAGACTGTACTCGCAGCATGGATGTATATTTCTGAGTAACCAAGCCCTTTGCTTCTTTTTATATATTTTTTTTTAAATCCAAAATCATCCGAATGGCGCTGTTACATATATTTTTTTAATCTATGGGTTTAAAGTGACAGATCCAATCACTGTGGTCAACACAGCTGTACAAAATTATGGACCTTAGAATTAACACATCGGCCCAAATAGGTGCCGCGAGTAATATTTAGCACCGCTAAAATCAAATAAAATACATGAAAACTAAATAGTGATGAAACTTTTGCATGGAATGTAGTAACACTTTCTAGGCTATTATTCATCAAAACTTTGGGAACTTACAGTATTGCCAACTTCAAAATTTATTACCGATAATTTGACTTTATGAAACAGTGTATTTTTAATTTATATATTATTTCGAAAATTTTAGGCGAGCCTTAAGATTTCTCGATCATGAAATATTATTTATGTAATCAATTTAAGGCATTTCTAAGCTTTAATATAAACACTATGCACTAAACTTTAATATTAAAATCTATAATATACTTAATTGAGAATATTTTCTTTATAAAATAATAAGTATTGCAATAAAGAGAGTTTTGCTCATAGCAATGTCTTATTTTACAAATCGGCAGTGAATGACTGGTTTTACAAAGCTGTTTTTGCCAGCTTTGTCGAAAAATAGGCGAAAACATAGCATAAAGGTAGCGAGAATATAGGTTTCAAAAATTTTTTTTTTTTAAGAATTTAAAATAGCAAATACACTTTATGCTAAGTATTGCACCAACACCTTAATTAAAAAGCGAAAAAATATATCGAAAGTATTACACGAAAATTTCAAATGTTACGAATTTATAACTTAAAAATGAGTTTTTCATAAAAACTTTATAATTAATTTGATTTTCTGAAAGTTTCACCCTCAGAATAATCTAAAGTATGTCTATTTTTTAAAATATTCTAAGCTGCACATATCAACATTTTTATAAACTAATATTAAGTAACTTAATCAAAATGGCAATGATTATAAAGACATTCCTTACTTAACGGATTTTTTCATATTCATAATAAATAATAATTATGAAACAAATGGGTTTTAAAAAACATCGTCGTATCAAAATATGTTTGCGCACGAACTATTAAGATACTAAGATGGCTAATCGTTGTAATTACATCATATTTTTTTTTACCTAACTATAATATTCCCTTGGCATGGCCACATTCGAAAAATATACATTTTATAACTTCATCTAAAAATGCAGAGGCAAGAGTCAGTTATCGACTATAGTTGAATACGATTATGGTAATCGTACCCTCTCTGGACTCTATACAAAATTGCTAACTAAAGATGGGCGTTTAATACCGTCAAACATACATTTATATTCCAAATTTCGAGTTTATGGACATTTTTTAGATCCATTTCAGCGCATATATGCCCATTTAAAACATGACCAACAATAAACAGATCATATAAAATGGTCAAGGCATTTACAACAAAATATGGTGTCATTTAAATTGTATTTAAAGTATTCAATACTTACCTAATCATTGTTCCCTTGGCCTTATATTATTTATTAAATGTTATATAAACACATATAAAAGCAATTGTGGCAGTGTATGTTCGTTACCTTAATATGTCATGTCGTTTGAAAGCATTCGTTTTTATGTGACGGGCAACACTGCGTTATGCAAAGTCGATAAAGTAAAAAGATAAGTATATATTTAAGTATAGTTCTAAGAAAACGCTATTTAGAGCTCTACCTTTTAGAAATAATTATGAAGTAATAGTTTGACAAAACCATATTAACATAAAACGATATTTTAACGAATATTTTGAAAAAATAAATGACAGTGTTGCCACACACATTAAAAGTTACTGTAAAAGTAGAAAAGTTTTCAGTTAATATTTTCAGTTTGGAGAGCTAAACAGACATAAAAATAAATGCATTATTATAAGCTACGTTGGCACTTATTTAATACAAAATGTCATTTATTATGGAACGAAAGATAACATTTTTTTTTTATTTTTATCAAATTAATAAATTGATTAATTACGAAATAAGCCTATTAATGATCTTAAGCCCAATGGTGTTTTATCTATTAAAAAGTTAATTTGATAAAAATTACAAATGTTTATAAGAATGATTCTGGCTTTATCACAAACAGTCTTTTCATGTTTTAAGGCCAAACATATTTTTATGATTAAAATGTCAGATTAGGTACAAAGATAATAATTGGATGACCGTCAGAAAATGCGCATTTTCGAGTATATTTTACAAGGCTTTCTTCAAGGCGATATAATAATAGGCTATTTGACAGTATGAAGTTTTTTTTGATATTTTTGGCTTTAATTGCATAAAATGGGGGTTCTTTATGTCATTTACATGAGTTTTAATAAAAATAATAACAATTAATATACCCAAAAACATAAAAATATGTTTGGCTTTTTGTTTCTCGCCCCACATATTGTGTAACGATCCGGATTGGCTAAAGTCACGATGACGTCATACGCGCATCAACACTTGTTGTCGTTCTATATGTTCTCAGCTGTTTTAGCGTTTTTAGAAGGATTTTAACGATTTATTTGTACAACCCGGTACACACCACTTGTAAACCATTTTATTAGAAAAACAACAACAAATAACAAATAAACACAAACACCACTGCGGAACCAAAAACCGCTTGTGACGTCACTTACAAAGCGCGACGCCATATTGCTGAATAAAGCGTTTCGGCGGCTTATTTGAATTTTGAATTTTTATTTGCATATTTCTTAGGAAATATACATTTAAAATTAAAAAAAATACTTTCGGTGGGAGCTTCTTAACCGCAACCAAGTAATTCAAGATAAAAATTATAAATCTGTCAAATAGCCTATTATGATTAAATGATAGGAATCAACTCAGCCGTTATGTCGTAGTAGAGAGAATTAACTTAATAATTATATTCTTGAGCAATGGATGAAGTTTGTAACCTTTGGGGGTCGTTGTGAGGTGACCTTGTGGGTCGAGGTGAGGTCAAGGTCAGTGGTCGCCGCGCAACAGTTCCATGAGTAAGTTGAAGCTTGGTCCGTCGCCATCCTTGTTTTTGTTGGCTGGGTTCAGCATTTCTTTCCCGACTTGCATGAAGAACTGTGAAAAAATAATAATTATATCGATAAATAGGCAGTTTTAGGAAGCTCGCATGATGCAAACTGATTATCAAATTCCAAACGCTTCATCGTTTTCCTAATGACTTTTGTCGAGTTTCGCTACTATAATCCATACGCCCCTCGAAATAATGTTCCATTCTTTTTATCACTAAACTTCTAGATAGCTGTGACTGTACTAACGTTTATCTTATACAAACACAATATAAATAAGTGCAAATGACCGAAAATGCTATTTGACTCTCAACCTTATAAGCTATATTTTAAATTCCATTGTCGTTTCTTTCCATCTTTCACTCAAGCTTTTGTGCGAGTATTCCATACTAAATCTTAATTGTGTGTATATAAAGTCGTTTCTCACCTGACAAGTTCTCTGCAATTCAGGTATACGCAGCAGAAGTTCTCCAAATTTGGCTGGAGTGCCGGGGGAGTGTGTGGCGATGTACGCCTGCAGTGCTGCCAACGCCTTCTCTTGGGATGCTCGTACTTTCTCCACTTCACGTAAATCTGGGGCGTCTATGCAAGGAAAATAAACAATATTTATTTAAGCTTGATATTTATAGAACGTTATTTTTTCTTTTGTTTAGAATAAGTAACTGAATCGAATTTTTCCCAAATACAATATTTAAAGAAAACCCTGTCCGATACATTAGGATAATAAAGGTTAGGTAAACACTTGACCAAATATAATACAAAATTTTACATAATCATCATAGTAACAATACTAATGAATTTTTAAATAATAATTTTTTCCCGGGAATTAATTCCAATATCCCCGAAATTTGGTAAATTTTAAAAAAGTGACAACACCGGTTTTATTATAAGCGAATAGCGACGTGACCACGTCACAGGTGGCGCGTGCCCTGCCCCCCACCGCCCGCGGAAAGGGTTGCTTACCGCACATGTATTAAGTTACCTCTTTTTGCGAAATAATATTTATTTTTTTAGGAGGATTTTTTTTTAATTTTAGCCTATCTTTGTGGGCATTAGTAGAATCAGTTATCGATACCTAACAATACCTTCACGGATCGGACAGGGTTTTCTTTACATATTGTATATTTAAAAAATGATGCAGTGTGGTTACCGAGCGTACGACACAGTTTACAATGGATCATGGTGTCCTAGGACCCCGCCTCGCCGCACCGCTGTAGGCACGAGCGAGCGCTTTGACCATATTTTTGTAAGGACAACCAGGTAACATAACAAGCTCATAACTTTGTGATTTTTCATGATAGCTTTTTGAAATTTTGTACATAAATTCTTTGCATAGTAATAATAGTAATGAATTTTGAAATAATCTTTTTTTCTGCGAATTATCCAAAGTTTGGTATTTTTTTAAAAAGTGCCAACACCTTTTTAGACAGTATTGTTATAAGTAATGCGACCACGTGCCGCATGCCCTGTCCCCCTTCGCCCGCGCATGTATGCCTACCGTGTTGCCTACCGCACATGTATTAAGTTCCGCACATGTATCTCGCTTTTTCGAAATAATATTTATTTTTAGGGAGATTTTTTTTTAAGTTCAGCCCGTATTTGCAGGCATTAGTAGAATCAGTTATATTTACATATTGTAAAGGTACACACTGCACTTAGGTGTAAGCAACGATATAAATTGAAATTTGTCACACAAATAGTTTATAATCAGGAATAAAAATATCCTGTGTGTGGATATTTTTAACCCAGTATTACCACGAGATCAAAACTTATAAGCCTGAACCTGGGCCCAAGCTAGTAATCATCATCATCTCAGCGTTAATCCCAGTCGCATCGGAAGCTTTTTCAGCTTTGGAGCCTGGGGTCCGCTTTACCAGTCTAACTAATAATTTTGGCTAAACTTCGATATTTTCAAAGTCAAAGTCAAAGTCAAAGTATTTTATTTGTGAAACATAGGTAATATGGTACATGGTATAAAAAAAATTGTATGTATCACTATGTTTTGCCTTGCAAGACGTACAAATTATTTAAGAACAATGGTCATTTAAATTAACAATAGAACATTTATTTATTTTAAACTCTTATCATCTAAAAACTCATTGATAGAATAGTAAGCTTTGTCAAGCAATAATTTCTTTAGTTGTAATTTAAAACGATTTATGTTAGTCATACTTTTTAAAGTTTTTGGTAGTTTATTAAAAATTTTTGGACCCATGCCGAGGCAACTCTTTGAAAAAAGTGCAGTGCTGTGTTTTTTTGTCTTTAGTGTGCTTTGGTGACGTCTAGTATTGAGTGTTTCAAACTTAGATACATTCTCCTTAACAAAAATTGCAGTTTCATAAATATAGAGGGATGGAAGCGTAAGTATTTTTAAACAAACAAAATGTGGTTTGCAGCTGTCGGTGGTTTTCAACATGCATATGGCTCGAATACATTGTTTTTGGGCTTTAAATGCCATTTCTCTGTTGGTAGAGTTGCCCCAAAACATAATGCCGTAACGAAGAGCTGTGGAGACATATGCGTGATAAGCAATAAGAACAGTATTACGATTTGCAACCTTGTTTAAATTGTGTAAAACATAACAGAATTGATGAATCTTTTTTATCATCACCTCCATGTGCGTTTTCCATGTCATGTGTTCATCTAGCCAAATTCCTAGAAATTTGGTTCGTTCCGTTTTTATAATTTTTCTTTGGTCATAATGAATGTCAAGAATTGTAGGATTAGTTCTTTGTTTAAATGTCATTATTTGAGTTTTGTCAAAATTAATCTGTAAATTATTATTCTTTAACCATTGAATTATTAGATTTAAGCTGCTGTTTATGTCATTTTCATATGAGTCACTATTTTTACCAGAAAACACTACCGTACAGTCATCAGCAAACAGGGTCATGGGATGTGGTATGGTATTCGGAAGATCATTTATATAGCATAAGAATAATAAAGGGCCAAGCACACTTCCCTGAGGCACGCCGTAATAAATTGGTCTCTCTCTTGATTGGTAATTAATTTCCGATTTCGTTTGGAAATCAACTGCTGTAATGCTAGTCACCTGTTTTCTGCCAGTGAGGTAAGACTTTATTAAATTTAATGGTTTGCCTCTAATGCCATATTTATACAGCTTTCTTAAAAGGATTTCATGGTCAACAAAATCAAAAGCCTTACTCATGTCCATAAATAAGGCTGTTACAGGTATTTTTTGGTCCATATTTGTAACTATTTTATCAATTAGTTCATAAATGGCCATATTTATGTTTTTGCACTTTCTGAAGCCATACTGTTCCTTAGTTAAAATGCCATTTTTTTCTAGAAACAAGTAAATACTGTTATAAATAACTTTTTCAATTATTTTGGAAAATACTGAAAGAAGAGCAATGGGTCTATAGTTTTGTATATTTTGAGGATCATCCTTTTTATGTAGAGGTTTTATTACGGACAGCTTCAAGTCCTCGGGAAAAACGCCATGATCTATACATATGTTAACAATAAAGCTAAAAACCGGTGAAATTTCAACAGCTACGCTTTTTATTATCTTAGTCTCGATGTTATCAAAGCCAGAGCTATTTGTATTTTTCAGAGTCATAATTATTTTATAAATGTCAGGTGGTCCTATGGGTGATAAGAATAATGAATTTACGTTTGAATTTGTTAATATTATATTATGGTCAGAATTGGTTGTTGGTTGTATTTGGTCAATAAAATGATTATTAAATAGTTCTACTATGTCAGTCGGATTTGTAACGTGTTTATTGTTAATATGGAGTTTATAAGGAGTGTTCCTCGGAAAGTTATTTTTTGATGAATTTATAACCCTCCAGGTTGCTTTTATTTTATTTTCAGCGTTATTGATAAAGTAGCTATTTTGCGATTTTTGGGTTAATTTGATAATTCTTTTTAAACGTTTGGAATAAGAATTATATCTATTTTTATTGACTACATTTGGATGCCGCCTTAAGATCCATAACATCTCACGTTTACGTTTAGAGCACAGTTTAATGCCTTTTGTGATCCATTTCTGAGGTTTAGTAGTGCCGTTTTTAATTTTCTTTAATGGGAAGCACATATCGTAAAATAATCTAAATAAGCTGTGAAATTCTATAAATGCATGGTTTGGATCATTGCCGATATAGACACTATTAAAACTAAGACTTTGGAGAGCCTCTTTAAATTTTTTGACATTTTCCTGGCAAAAATCACGTCTAAAAGAGAACCAATGTGTGAGCGTGCAGGTCTTTTTGACGGGACATTTTATAATCTGAGCTGAATGATCAGAGACGGCTAGCTCCACTACCTCACATGAACTTCCCCTTACATTATGTACAATATTGTCGATGCAGGTACCGCTATCTAGCCGGGTTGGTTCACGCACACCTAATTTCATATTATAACTGTGTAAGAGATTTTGAAATTGCATTGATATTTTCGTGTTTTTTAAAATATCAATGTTAAAGTCTCCGCAAATCAGCACCTTTTTTTTTGAATTGTGCCTTATTTTCCTTAAGAGTCCATCAAAGTTATAGAAAAACGAAGTCAACGAGTCGACATTATTCTTAGGAGATCTATAAATACAGACTATAATTATTTGATGTTCGATTAATTCAATTGCACAGGATTCTAAGACACAAGAACTGCAATATTCTTTTATGTTAAGAATTATATATGGATGTTTATTTTTTACTAAGATACATGAACCCCCTCTTCGAGACTTTCTTGCATAGTAGGTAGCAAGTGTATAATTTGGAATACAAAAATTGAAATGGTCCTCTTCTATCATATTGTGTTCTGTAACACAAAGTACATCCACATGTTTACCAAGGCTAGCAAGATCATTTAAATGCAAGCTTAATAAGTCCGATTTACTTATTAAACCGTTAGTATTTTGATGAATAACATAAATATGATTATACAAGAAAAAAAATGTTGATTGTTCCCAGTTTCAGCATTATCTCTTTCATTAGAAACATTGTTTATATTTATACTAGAATTGGATTGAAAATTATTAGAAATCATGTCAATATTATATTTTAAATTGCAGAAAATATTGTTAATACCAGTATTATTAATCACACCATTCAACACAGAGAACATTGTATAATCATAGGGTAGATCGAAATTAGAGTCATACAGAAATGCATAGTTGTGAAGTTGAATATCATTGTATAACAGGTTATTGAACAATTCCACTCTTAAGTTGTACATATTGGAGTAATAGCTGAGTTTATACGTAGGTAAACATATTGTAATATTTGTGTTTTTCACAGCTACAAGTGTTTCACGTAATTGAAGAACTAAATCATGATAGTTGTTTGTTGTGCTAAAATCTTCTTCGCCGATGAGGATTATGCAGTGATCATCAGTCGTAAAATTAGTTAGTTTTTTATTAATACCGTCGACCAGATTCTTTATTCCACAATATGGTTTAATGTAGTGGCATATATTATAATTTGGGAATGTTCTTTCTGTAATTGATAGGATCTTGTTTGTCTTATTAGAACTTAGTATACACAATTTATGTTTTTTTTGTTGTTTATTGTTAACTACCTCCATATCTGGTTTGAGGGTAGGCGATGAACTATTTTGTATATTATTCATTTGTTTTGTATCGAAGGTATTCACATTTTTTGGAGTTAAAGTTACCGTAGAACTTTCCAGTTTCTTATTTTGTAGATTAGATTTTCGAATAGGAGTTGCTTGGTTTTTTATAGGTGTCCCAATGTCATTAATTAGCTTGCGAGTTACCTTTTGTACAAGTTTGTGTTTGTTGTTTAGGGATTCAATCGTTCTCTTTAACTCAGTGTTTTCACATGATATATTGTTTATTTCTTCATGGGCCGCCAGCAATTCTGAGTTGAGTTGGTCTATTTGTTGTTTTCATTGTGTGATTTCATCATTTTCATCATCTGATATTATAGGTAAACTATGTGTGGTGCCATCTATGGACGATTCACTGGAATTATTACATGGTTCTACTACGCTTTCATTGAGTGATTGAGTACGGGTACGCGCCCGCCGTAGAGTAATATTCTCAAAGAAATTCATATTTTTGATTCTTCAGTGTTGTGTAAGTGATTTAGATGAACCACAAAAGCAATGTCCACTTTGTGTGAATGGAACCAGTAAATGTCGAGCAATAGTCCTTACTAATAAACACCCAAGTTTACAGAAAAAAGTTTGTGAATTATTGTTTTTGTTTATTTTTTTCCTATTTTGCTACAATTGAGGTTAATTACAATTGATTTAACACCTTAGCGATTATCACTAGAAAGTATTTAAGACGTTTAATGCACTTCGATAAGCCTTCGGTATGCTTCGATAAGATATTTTTATTTATCGTTTTTGTTCAAAAAGTTCACTTTTTACACAGGAGATAACACTTGTCCATACAGTTAATATTGTAATGACCAGATTTACGTAGAACTAATCACAAATAAACACTATAATCTATTTTTATTAAAAATAATACACGGAGCACTTTACTTTGATGAATTTTCCGTGAAGCGACTGCCGTCTGACTTTACACCCCGACGGCGATATCGAAGCATTGCATTTAGACCAATTGTTGGATTTTTAAGGGCTCCAACAACCCGTAACGACTGCCACTAGATGTTCGTATGGCAACCGGGACCAACGGCTTAACGTGCTTTCCGAGGCACGACCAGACTAGTGCAAATATTCATAATCATGCATACAATTATTTGCACTGCGCGGGGTTCGAGGAGGCTGTCCAAAGCTAGTAATGATATATTTATATCCAGATAATACAGGACAAGAGAAACAACACTTACCTGAAGTGAGTAGTACAATAACTTTCAGCGCCACGTATTCATATCGGTCCACGCGCAGCCTCCGCAGATGGTCCGTGAAGCTGAGCATGCGCTCGATACACGGTGTCAGACCCAGTCTAAAGACAAACAGGGATTAAGTTAAGTTTGTCATCATCATCAACCTTTTATCGTCCCACTGCTGGGCACAGGTCCCCCCAGAGAAGGGTTGAGCGTAATCACCACGCTTACTCAATGCGGGTTGGCGATTTCAGACTTACAAGTCCAGGGCCTGTAGCCAATATAACATCGCTTCATAGCGAAGCGAAATCGAATACCAAAGCAACCAATGGCGGGAACGATTGACCACGCGACGCGATAACTCACGTGGTCAATCGTTCCCGCCATTGGTTGCTTTGGTATTCGATTTCGCTTCGCTATGAAGCGATGTTACTTTGGCTACAGGCCCAGGTTTCCTTAAGATGTTTTCCTTCACCTTTTAATCAGTCATTGGTGTTCAAGATATACATATATAATATATACATATATAAGTACATATAACTTAGAAAAGTTACATTGGTACTTGCCTGACCTGGAATCGAACCCGCACTCATACTTGAGAGGCTGGTGTTTTAACCACTTACAAAAGTATATATATATATGTATGTGTATTAAGTTAGTAAACTTCAATATTTTGGTTTGTATTGTACAAAGCACTGGTCCGTTCGTGTGTGGAGTACTGAAGCCACATTTGGTCTGGTGCTGCAAAATGCCACCTGCCTACTACATATTCGGTGGAGAGGCGTGTGAAGAGGCTAATTGGCGACCCAGATTTATTTCAAAACGGTCTCCAAAGCCTGGAGCACAGGCGAAGAGTAGCCCGCCTGTTGGTGTTCTTTAAGATGCATTTTGGAGAGTGAGCGAGGGAATTGCATGACTTAATTCCCCCATCTTTATCTCTTATCGTATTTAAAATCTGATGAACATTATTAACACGCAAATGTGCACAGTACAGGACTTAAGGCTATTTCTTCCAACGCCAGACATTTTTATCTGAAGAGTAATTTAGAATGTCTAGATAATTCTTCAAACTTAAAACAGTGACCAGTATTCCCCTGGTCACAAACTAAACTAATTTGTTTTTCGTGTGTTTGCATTCTATTATCTTTCTTTCCACCAGAAATTACTGATTTTGCCAGGAAACTAATTTCTTGGTCCACGTAAGATATTTTACGAAAGCATCGTAAGACCGATGCCCGATGGGGCCGACGAGTTCTCGAGTGGTGACCACGCACCGGAAGACGCAGCTTGGGTAGGCCCCCGATAAGGTAGATCGACGACCTAGTGAAGGTCGCGGGAAACTGCTGGATGCGGGAGGCGCAGGACCGGTCGTCGTGGAGGTCCTTGGGGGAGGCCTATGTCCAACAGTGGACGTCTTTCGGCTGAAATGATGATGATAAAAGAATTGAACTTACTTAGCACTCTGATGCAGCGTGATACCGCGTCCTCCACCCACTCGTACTTCTCCCGGAGTACTCACGCCGCGATAGCAACATGACAGTACTAGGAGTTCACACCAGCTGTTGATCAGCAGGCAGATTTGGTCGTCGATCTACGAAAAAAAAAACTGAATTACTACTAGTTCAAGAATCTTTAAGATCCGTTTAAATTTGAAGATACAGACGACAGCACGTTAAGCTACTACAATCTGGCATATTTATTAAATTTCCACCTTTATTGCTAAAGTATTAAGGCTCAAGATTGATTGGGAATATTTGACAGTTTAAGGTAGCTTGACCTGCTGTCGTCAAAGACGTACAATATTTTTTTAGATTGGATGTTCGTCGTTATGATTGGAAAGAGCAGTTTTCCAAGAGCTTTCCTATTATTTGCTAGATGACGCAGCCGGCACTTTATGTTAAATAGTCCATTTATAGAGGAAAACTTTAGGCTATACAGGATAAAATTTTATCCAGTGCGCAAACTTTGTCAACTTATAGCTAAATAAGTTTTATAGATAAAAATATGATTACTTTGGTATGTTTTAGTACAAAAAAATAGTTATTGACAACGAAAGATGTTTATTATGAAATCGATGTTATGGTCACCGCACGCGGTCCCATTCATGTTCGGCGGAGTGGGGACGGCGGGAACATCACAGTACCCCCGCGCGCCCGCGCCGCCCGCATGTTCACTACGCGGCCATATGCTAATACTACGATATTGATATGAATAATTGGTGTCTCTCATTCGCTGATTTTAGGGCGGACAAAAACATGATTTTTTATTTTAAACTAATAATGCAGATTTGTTCTGTTATTGATTCTGAGCCACCCATTTGTTTCTGCGCACTCGAAAAAAAGTTTCCCTGTATAACATCACGCTGCGAAGAATCAGACAAAAAAGTGAAGAAAACGGGGGATATTATTCATCTTTGAGGACTTGACTTCCGTTGCGTGCGCTGCGTAAACGATTCAAGTTACAATAAAAATATGATATAATATTTCTTAATCGCGACCAAAATAACAGAAATTGACACGGACGAAATCGTGGGCAACAGAAAATATAATATAAAATATATACTCACCGAAATATTCTTAAAAAGCGGCAAACTCTTGCACCACTTCACAATCTTGTACAGTCGATGATCAGCTATATTGCACAGGTCAGCAAGGAAGTCGGGGCTGGAGTTGTGTGCCGTAATACCGCTGGCAGCCAGCAGGGGGTTGGCAGAAGGGCTGCCCCCGGTAGATTTTCCTAGCCTGCTCAGTTCCGACTCGTTGTATTGCCACAGATGTTCCACGTCCATTATTTCCTGAGAAAGTTTAGTTTAACTTTAAATCAAGAATTTTAATCTTTGGAAGGGGTTTTGTCTCGATGCTGGCGAGTGACTACTTATCATCATCATCTCAGCTTTAATCCCAGTTGCATCCGAATAATCCTTTTTCAGCTTTCGAGTCTGGAGTCCTCTTTACCAGTCTAACTGGTGATTTCTGACTAACTTCGATATTTTCCGTGAAGCGACTGCCGTCTGACCTCCACAACCCGAAGGCGCTATCGAAGCATTGCAGTTAGACCAATTGTTGAACTTTTGAGGGTTTCAACAACCCGTAACGACTACCATTAGATGTTCGTATGGCAACCGGGACCAACGGCTTAACGTGCTTTCCGAGGCACGAGTAACTGCTATTTAAGATTATTTTTTTTTTAATAATTATAAACTAGTGCTTGACTGCAATCCCGCCTGATGGTAAGCAGTGATGCAATCGTTGATGGTAAAGCGCACTAGTTTATTAAGCCTATTCACTTAAAAAACTAAGGAATAGGAAGGATGACGGCAGTTGAGCGAGGTGATGCAATGTTAAACCCAAGACCAACACGACCAAACAATGCTGCGCTAGAGAGAGATTGATCTGGAGACTCTCCACGACCAAACTCCCGACACAACAACATTTGGCGCATCGTACCCGTCACACATCGCAACACAACTGCTCAGACCCGTCCTCCGTACGGCTTCACCAGACATCATACCAGAACACGACGAATCGCTTGGCGGCAAGACTTGGTCTGGTGGGTGGCCAACTTCTGCCGGCAGCCGATGTTATGGCCTACTACAGAGATAATTAAAGTCTCGATAAAAAAAAAGAAAAAAGGTGTACGAATGTACAAAGTAACACTAAATGAGTGCGAAAAGGCGAGGAGCGTCAGTACACAACACACACACACAAATACTTCTGCCTTCGTCATTGACTCGGAAGCACTCGAGAGATCGGACCACAGCGTGTTGCACAGCGTGTTTGACTTGCCAACTGTATTTCGACCAACGGTAATACAATAAACCCCCCAGTGGTGGAATTTTTCGTCGGCTTTTTCATGATTTAAAAAAAATAAATGTAGTTTTTTTTTTCACTGCAGACCATTCACAATTGCTATACTTTTACAACCCATTAAGATTTTAAAGTAAAAATTAAATTATTCGCTAATTACATAAAAAAGCGCAATGAAAACAAAACCCGAAAAACGATCTTATCAGCTCATTTAATAGAGTTCACATCAGGGATCAACATCATACCTACAAACTGGCACGGCGGCACGCTTACAACGTTCAAAAGCCGAGCCGACACTTTTTTGTAAACACTGTGTATTCTGTAACCGTTCATTAACGACATAAATGACTATAATAATTATATTAGTGGCATGCGGTCTAGCCTTTTCGCGAAGTTTGCGTTACGATGTCAGATACACCCTGTATTTAAATTTCTCACACGTCCTTCTATATTAATTCCGACACTACTCCGCTATGTCAAACACTTTGTGAATGGGTTTGTCGAAATTTAGTTGGTAAGTCATTTGGTAGCCACAAGTAAAGCGCGAATCGCTTTCAGAGAAAAACATTACCATCACTTTCACACACGATGTCTTTATTCAACCAATAATATCCATAATTACCTGCAATAACGGCGGTATATCTGGTGTAACTTGGCTGTTACTCGACTCCCCTCTACTGCTGTATGATCCGGGACCGTTTACCTGCGACAAAGAAAATTCTATTATTTGCGTCTATGTAACATTACGTGTCGGTACAAGAGTTTGATGTTAGCGGCTTTTTTTCCCGCAAGGTGGAAAAGCCTAATGATATGTCCACCGCCCTTAGACCCCCAATTGGTGCCGGCCCGCCATTGTGGGCCTCCTTGTGTCAGTGGGGTGAGGTGTTTGACTCTCCCCGCGGCGGCTAAGAGTGGCGCGCGAGGAACACATGGCGCCGCCACCTCGGGTCCTGATTTTTGGAGGGCGACGGACTCTGTAACCCTGAACCCATTTGAGGGGGCTGAAAGATGGTGTTATCCGCCCTCCGCTGATGCCCGGTGCGCCTGCTGAGGGCCGGGTGAGCGGACGAAATCTCCCTTTTCGCAGCCTCCTGTGAGACGACTGTTTAGCAGTAGGAAACCAACGCGTCCCAAGACTCTTCACTGCCGACCATCGACTCGATTACGACCGGCAGAGACAGGTCACTGCCTACTTCTTCAAAGATGAGGGCACGGCGCAGTTCCTCCCAAGCGGCATACTCTGCCTCCCGGCAGTTGACGCTTCAGTCGTAGTGACACCTGGCGTCCTGTCCCTGTTTATACGACACAGTTACTTTCCGAAGCAACCATGCTTCGAGAGCACCTGAATAACCCGAAACATCAGGGAGCCGTGCCTTGACAACAATTTTGTGAGGGCCCTGCACAATCTGCCATCACCACATAAATCCAAGGGTCCCGAAATATTCCCTAAACATATTGTAATAAAGTAAATTTCCCAACTCACACAAGTGAGGCTGGAGGCGTGCCGAAGAGTGGTGGGCGCGTGCGCGGACAGCAGCGAGCCCGTGGACGCCGCGCCCGACAACGTGTATGAACACTGGTACGTGGAGCGCCCGCCGCGAGTTCTGTCCTCTCGGATAGCTGTAGTAAAGAGCAAAGAATACATTTTATACTGATTTCAATAACTACCTATAAAAGAAACAACACAATAATGGACAAAAACAATTACTTTTGTCCATATCTGCATCAAATTTGTCGGATTCAATATATAATAAAAACAACGCAAATTTTGGACGTTTTGTACAACGCATATATAAGGGACTGAGGGAGCTGCCAGGGCCGCGCGTTGTCCGAAAGAGATACCCTGGCTCCTGGCACAGGTAAGTAAATGAACACGGATGGGTTTTAGTCAGTAAAAGTCTGACACGCCCTTCCACTCCGCCCGGGACGGGAGAAGTCATTTCATAACTTCAAATCCAAAACAGTTAGGAAGGAAGTTATTGTCATACTTTTAATCTATATTGATATACATATACAATATGTTAAGAAAACCCTGTCCGACCCGTGAAGGTATTGTTAGGTATCGATAACTGATTCTACTAATGCCTACAAAACCTGGCTAAATTTAAAAAAAAAATCCCCCTAAAAAATAAATAATTTAAATAAAATAAATAGGTAATTTCATGGCAACACAGGCACAGTTCATAACCTCAGTTGACCTCATGCATGTAGATATAGGTAATTTATTCACGTTTATCGAGTCTCGAAAGAAATAATGATAGGTACTTAGGCAGCTCGTGAAAAGAACTTTTTTTTTAAGTAGGAAGGTCGTCTGACTCTCCAAATGTATCATTTCATTCGATGAGCATATTGGCTGTGGCGGAGATGTTGTTCCAATTTCGTTCACTAATAACGATACAGGCCCAGCTGGCACCGCCGCACGAGATTAGCACGGACATGCACACAAATAAAAATCAAGTAGTGTCAAATCCGCGCTGGCCACAGTTGGTCCACCCTTACCAATCCACTGCTCGCCGAATTGATAATGGAGGTTCTCACGTACAGGACAAAGATATGGTGACGCACCGTCATACTGGAACCACATTGACCACAATCACCTGATCACAAAACAGCAGTTGCTACCTTCCATCAGCATGTTACATTACTCTACATTAGGAAACGACATGATCACACAATACACGAATAGTCTTCACTAGAGCGATGTTTACGCCCAACTGATAATTTAAAGTAAAAATGATTTTTATTTTTTAGAATTGTACCTACGGGGCTGGCCTCGCGGCATCCTTTGAGTAAATAGGGATGTGTAAGTAATCAAAATATTGATTTTCGATGGAAACAATTTACTCGTCTATTTTTGTTATCGATTTAGTATTGTAGTTTCTCATAGGTTCTCATGGGTTTCTCATTCTAGATTCAACATCGCATGGAATTGTTTAGAACTTTTACAAAACTTAAATTAGTTAGGTACACTGCTGTAAATGAAAATCATGCCAAATTTTTAATTTCAGTTTCTGTCTCAAAATCGACGATATTGACCGTTAAAATATTTGTAAAATTTTACTAAAATTGTGTTTCATAAGTCCTTCTCGTTTCTGTTTACTAATACTTGTGTTATAATAATGTTATTAGTAATTAATCGATAAACAAACAAAAGTACTTTTACCATTGGGTAATCTATGTTTTTAACAAATCATTCAACCAGATACAAGTTTCGATTAATAGCGATAAAAAAAACGTTATTGCGCAAAAATTAGTGCATCACTAGTTATTTCTTTTACGTCGCCGACAAAGCTCACGCGCGACGCCGCCAAAGAAATAAATAATCTAACAAAACAATAAAAGGAAAGCCGACAATTATACCGCCTAAAATGGTGTTGTCATTTTTTTAAAAACACCAAATTTTGGGGAAGTTAGCGTAAATTCGCGGGGAAAAAAGATAATTTCAAAATTGATTAGTATTGTTACTATGATGATTATGCAAAATTTCAAATTTTATTTGTTCATGTGATTGCCTAACCTTTATTATCCTTATGGGTCGGACAGGGTTTTCTTAACATATTGTATATGTATATTTATCACATAAAAAAAAACTTTGCAATGCCGTGCAAAACTTTGCAATGCCATGCTCCCAGTTTGCCCTAAGGCTGGGATGAAAAAGAAAGAAAATTTAGGAAAGACATATAAGTAAATTAAAATCTAGCTATATTTCATTAGGACCCGCCCCCTAATCGGCAAACACATTTTTGCCAAATGATTGCGACTATGGACTAATGGGGGGTCTAAACGATCCCAACTGATCCCAACTAGTCGCAATCATTTGACAAAATGTGTTCGCCGATTAGGGTGCTGATCACATTTGAAAATGAACACATACTTTCAGAATGGGATAAATATCGAAAGTGAAAAAAAGGGTTTTTCTGCAAACACTTAAAATAAATACAATTTTTTAAGCTTTCTTAAGTATTTTAGCAGAAGCAACATTTGACGTAGCAAAGTCTATCTCAACAAATAGACAACCTAATTTTTCATCAGTAATTATTTCATTCACCATTTCTTCTTACTCTATGGTGCAATTTAAGGTCACTACTAAAATTAAAAAAATACTCATAGTAGCATCTTTTTTTTAAGTAAAATTTTCAAAAACATACCTTCCAGCTTCATCCCACATCCCAGACACTTGTCAAATCGGCACGCTGGACACTTCTTCCTAGTAGTAACAGTGACGGGACAGTTGCCCCCCCTCAAGCACATGTAATTCTTGCGATTCTGGACCGTTCTCTTGAAGAAACCCTTGCAGGACTCGCACGAAAAGATGCCGTAGTGGAAGCCGCTGATCTTGTCGCCGCATATTGGACACGGACTGTTGGTTATTAAAACAACGTTATATTATAAATTTGTTGCAGCCGCTATAGAAAAACACTGCCGAATTACATTAAACATAACTATTTTTTGTTTATGTTTCAAGGAAATGGTTAAAACAGTCTAATATTAGAATAGTCAAGAAAACTACTAGACTTAAAAAAATATATGATGAATATTGATAATAAGACATTCGTGTGCTGCGTACTGTAATATGATACAAGCTTTTGATTGCGTTGACCATACTATCTTAAGAAACAAACTTGACTCCTATGGTATAAGAGGTAACGTTCTGGACTTATTAAGCACTTAGCTTTAGAAAACAATTTACCACTATAACAAAGTTAAACTTAACGGCTGAAGAAGAAGTAGCATAGGTACATATATATTTTGGTGTACCACAGGGGAGTGTATTGAGTCCTCTACTGTTCCTAATTTATGTTTCCTGCTTGTCCGAACGTTGACGACGTTGACGTTGACGTTAGTACAATAATAATAGCACGTGATAATCCTGAGCCACATGAAGCTGATGTTAATAACGGGGTTATTTCATTAATCTCTTCGCTTGATAATAATAATCTAAGTGATCTTAGCAAAACACAAATAATGCACTTCGGCCATAAAAACACTAGTTGGAAAAAGAAGGTCAAAATCGTTCGAAAGAAGGAGTGCAAAAATTGGAATTTCTTCTGTACCGTGGATGCCTTACATTTAACAAATACTTGTAGGTCACACACATGTTATGCATGTGCGGGAATCTGCATATACATATACAGTTTTTTTTCTTTGTGTACCTGATATTTGGGAACTCCGCGTGGCCATCGTATGTTCATCTCATTTGTTGTAATATTCGGACAAATGAAAGAATTTCTTCTTGAAATTTCTTTCTGAACGAAATCAAGCCACAAGAATTTGTCAAAATTTTTGATAGATTTTCGATTTTATTAGTAAATGCTCTACTAACAAAGTTGAAATCTATCTAAGATTCAACGTTGATTGGGGAAAATTTTACAGTTTCGAGTAGCTTGTCTCTACTAAGTCTAAACCAATGACTAGAAAATCTAATCCGAGTTATTTCTCTTAACTTTCAGGTTTCCAAGTGTTAGTTACCTGTTGATAAGCTGTTGTCTGCTGATACCCTGATGATGATGAAGCCTGTCTTCAGGTGCGTCGGGCTCGTCATCATGTGTGCCGTCGTATACTGCTGCAGCTTCGCGGTACATCACATGTGGATGACGACCCTGGTAAAAGAAACACTTGCATTTAGATTTTGACGTATACATCTGGGATTTATCATAATGTATTTTTAAGTAATAAATTAAAGTATATTTTTCCTGTATGTTTAAGTAATACTTTTTTTCTGACGGGGTGACTAAAAACTTGATTTGTGAATAAAAAAAAAAAATGTTTTGAAAAAGATACAACAGCAAATATGTCGCTAAAAGGAAATATATGTGTGTGAATCATGAAAGATATGTGTAATTTCCAGTTTAAGCTGATCTCGCATTGCATAAGTTTTTCGTACAATCAGCAGTCAGCTTATAATGGTAGGCGTATACAGGTCCAATCATCATCATCTCAGCGTTAATCCCAGTCACATCCGAAGCTTCTTCAGCTTTGGAGTCTACGTCTTTTAATAAGAATTTATAGCTTAACTTGACATAGGCTAATGCGATGGCAAAGCCATTAAAAAATATATATATAGATTTTCAAAAAGAAAATGCATATTGCAGGGCGCGAACTCAGTTCTACACATTTGACAAATTAATGATTTTGGCGATGTGCTAAACTAGTTTTTTTTTTAAGTTTCATCTCTAAGATAATTTCTATGGTCTAATACCTGTACTGGCGAATGCGTGGGCGAGAATTCGGAGCTATAAGAATAGCAGGAGGAGTGTGATGCGTCGCTGTTGTTGCGAGACAAGGACGGCGTGTAGTGTCGGGAAGCGCGAGGACTCGCCGAAGGACTGCTGTATACGCTGAGAACAAAATAAATAATTATTACAGTGAAACTGATAAGTCGTGGTGGCCTAGTGGTTAAAGCACCAACCTCTCAAGTATGAGTATGCGAGTTCAATTTCAGGCTAGACAAATACCAATGTAACTTTTCTAAGTTATGTGTACTTGCTAAGTATATCTTGGACACCAATGACTGATAACAAGGCGAAGGAAAATATCTTGAGGAAACCTGGACTTTAAGTCTGAAATCATGATTTTGATATTTAATTTTAGATTTTTAGTTGTATTATATTATTGTTGTCTTGTATTATTGTATTTATTTGTATTTGATTGTTAATTTTTATTTTATTCAAATTTCTTTGTTAAAATATATGGATCCAAGCTATCTGAAAATAAATGTTTTTTTTTTTTTTTGAAATCGCCAACCCGCATTGAGCAAGCGTGGTTATTATGCTGAATCCTTCTCTGTATGAGAGGAGACCTGTGCCCAGCACTGGGATGATAAAAAAGGTTGATGATGATGATGAACTTAGGAAACCTCTTAAACAACAGATCAATGCTGCAGATGCTTTCAGCTTTCTATCATCAGGTTACCAAAAAAAAACTGAACATTACTTCCCTTTACACAATAGGTATCTGTGGCTATTATTACATTATTAAAAAAAAAAAAAAAAAAAAAACTGACTTGAAGAGATGGGAGTTGGACCACTGTAGGGCTTCTCGATCCAATTATTTAATGGCGGAATTTGAAATGTCTTTTGCAATTTAACCGTTTTGGACTCTATGGTTTAACTATCTTTTAGAAAGCCCATGACTACTGGTAATTGCCCCATAATCAACAATGTTTTGTTCTAAGATAAACCTTGCAATGAGCGTTGCAAGATGAAGGTATTGAGCGAAATTTTGGTAACTTAGATACCTGACTCTACTTTACTGGAACAGAGGGCTAAAAAAATAAGTTACTAATGTCTTTAAATATAGTTTATTGTACACCAAAACAGACATACATAAAAATACATTCAACACTACAAAATATGCAATGGGCTACAAAAATGCAATCCATACTAATATTATAAATGCGAAAGTAACTCTGTCTGTCTGTCTGTCTGTCTGTCTGTCTGTTACGCTTACCCGCTTAAACCTCTCAACCGATTTTGATGAAATTTGGCACAGACAATCTTTAGACCCTGAGAAAGAACATAGGCTACCTTTTATCCAGGAAAAATTTGATGTTCCCGAGGGAAATCTAAAAAGCGCGATATAACCGAACTCCACGCGGGCGAAGTCGCGGGCGGAAAGCTAGTACTAAATAAAAGTGCGTGATTTATGTAGTAAAAAGTGCATTCAATAAATAATTCATAAAGAACAGTGAAATATCGCAGCATAATGGCCACATCATGACTTTGTCCGAAAACTCCCTCGTAAGACGGTTCACGCGGCCGTCTTTTTCAATATGGCTAATTCATTACATAACATTGGCTAAATGCATAAAACCATGCGAAGCCAAAAAAGAAAGAAAGTACACTGCACTAAAATAAATGCACAGATATATGTAAACATGTACAGACGACAGCACATCAAGCTACCTCAATCTTTCAGATTTCCTTATTAGATTTTCATCTTTATCTCTAAAGCATTAAGGTTCAAGGTTGATTGAGAATATCTGACAGTTAGGTGTAGCTTGACCTGCTGTCGTCCGTACAAAAAATAGTTTAAAAAGTTACCTATGTGTATACATGGAGTGTACTGCCGAGTCTGTGCTGGCGCTGGACTGTACTCGCGGCAGTCGGCCCAACAGTGGGGAGCCGTGCAGCGCCCCAATTAGCTTGTCCATGCCCACCGACTGCTCGCATTTTAACTCTGTAAAAGAATGAGTTAAATCTTCAGTAAAAGCTAATGCAAAGTCTAGGAGGCAGTTATTGTAAAATCTATACTAATATATAAAGCTGAAGAGTTTGTTTGTTTGAACGCGCTTATCTCAGGAACTACTGGTCCGATTTGAAATTCTTTTACCATTGGATAGCGCATTAACCCAGGAAGGCTTTAAGCTATATAACATCACGCTGCGACTAATAGGGGCGGAGCATAACTAACTCCACGCGAATGAAGTCGCTGACGGCTGCTAGTTAAAGATAAACTTTTATGTCTCGGTGGTAGGCCATAACATTGGCTGCCGGCAGAAGTTACCGCCCACTAGACAAAGTCTTGCCGCCAAGCGATTTGTCGTGTTCCGGCATGATATCTGGTGAAGCCGTACGGAGGACCGGTCGGAGTAGTTGTGTTGCGATTTGTGCCGGGTACGATGCGCCAAATATTGTTGTGTCGGGAGTTTGGTCGTGGAGGGCCTCCAGATCAATCTACCTCTGGCGCAACATCGTTGATCGTGTTGTTGGGTTTAACATTGCATCTTCCTTCCTATGTACTCAGTTTTTTACCAACAACGATTGCATCTCGGCTTACCATCAGGCGGGATTGCGTTCAAGCACTAGTTTATAATTATTAAAAAAAAAACTTCGCAAATCATTGTTATTTTATCAAGTCATTGGGGACAGGGATGATATACTGTGCTTGAATTTGCAGTCAAATTTCCCCATGGAAGGGCAGAGAGTTTCCCAGTGCCTTTTTTCACCTGACATACACAATGGAATAGCAGAAGCAAGAAATGGTAGGTCACGCTCGTGTTTGCTATCTTAAAATTTAAAGAGATTAATGTACTGACCGTGCCGTCTCAATATATTTATTTATGAAAATCTTTTGTATGCTCATAAAAATATAAAATTGTTTAAAAAATACAGTGATGTCCATGATATAAATACTAGGAACAGGCACAAATTTATTGTACCTACAACAAGGCTCAAGAAAATAGGTGGCTCTTTCAGATGCCAATGTATACATTTTTACAATGGACTTCCAGAGGTGGTTCAAGATCTAAGCCTGAATAAATTCAAATCCTTCATTAAACGTAAGTTGTGTCAGAAAGCATTTTATAGTGTGAAGGATTATATTGAGGACAAAAAGGCTTGGGCTTGAGCTGCGTCCGATTTCTATACAATGATTGTTCTTTGATTTTTCCTCTTGTAGTTTTAATATGTAATTGTTTATGTTATTTATTCAAAGCCTGTATTACACACTATGTAGCCAAGCATATTGTACGTTACGGAATTGTATCGCTGACAGAGGTGTTCGGCACTTGTACAGCTGCACAGGAGCTAAACTTTCCACAGATTCGGGAACACTGTTGGAGCTGCTGAACCTTGGACAAAACCATCTTAGCATTGTGTAGATTCAATTTCTTAGTATTGTATAATTGCATGGCAAACGTGTGAGCACAATGTACGAATGTGCTGTAAGGCATTTATTTGTTGGGTTAGTCTTTTTTATTGACTTAATTGTGCTCTGGCTGTTGAGAGTATGTCATGCTCACTCAAATGTCTCGCTGATGGTGGCGTGTGTTTTGGGTCATTGGGTTCCCTTCGATATGGTTGAGCTGAATGATGCTGATCCATACGTCATGTTCGTGAACGAACGCCGTCGGAGGGGACTGGTCATCTCTTAGCTGCCACGGCGTATTTTAATTTCTGAATTGATTTTTGTATGTTTTCCATAATGGACGCTCTCAGCGTACAATATATTTCTGCATCGTTCTCACGCGGTTGATTTCAACATGAATGATGTAATCGAATATTTGTAACAATAGCTTAAAATTTTTAAAAGAGTGTCCATGGAGTTTCTTGCCCGTTCTTCTCCATAGGTACCTACTCTTTGGAATGGGCGACTAGCTTCATCTAATTGACTGACCGACCTTCTGACAATTCAAAAGTGCCTGTAACTGGTTTATTTGAAATAAATGATTTGATTTGATTTAAGCACATACAGAAGATTCTGGACTCTGGAGACAAAACTCGCGTGGTATGCTTTTGTCCGTATCAACGCACTTCACTTTAACACATCAGAACTTCGCTTAAACTTCAGTAACAATTAACAACTAACTTTAATTATAGACTCACCAGATAACTGCGTCTCCTTCTTGATGGTCAGGTTCTGTACTTGGTCGAGTCCAGTATGTGGCATGTGGGTCGAGCCTTGGTCGCTGAGTGCAAGGGATTTGGCACTACTGGTCGGAGAGGATGGTCTTCTTGCAAGAGAAAGGGATGTGGCGTCTGTTAGCACTGATATCTGGAAGTGGGAAAGAAAGATGTAAGGATTTGTCTTCGGGTTAAAATATGGGCCACATGATAGCATATTTCGACGTTAATAAGTTACCCAAGCTAACTCAAAATTTCTTTGGGCGTTAGTTTTCACACTGCTCTGTTCTAGTTTAAGATCTGCCGATAGATTCTGTAAAAATTCACCGTGAAAAGTCAGGTCAAATAACCTTAGAGTGAGCTGTCAATAGTGTCAAATCCCTATCATCAGTTGTAATGCCAGCTCAGTCCACGCTCAGTGTCTCAGTTGTCACATTGATATAGTCACCAAGTCGCACTGGTGCTTTGCTGTGTGCAAACTCTGAAAGCTCATTTCAAGTGACACAAGATATGTATTACATGAACACGACGAAGGCAGGAATAATTGCAGCCATAGGCGTACCCAGCTTCTGGGCCTTGGGGGCAATCAGGCCTAGGGGGCCAAGTCAGGCCTACGAGACGCGGTTTTTTTAGCAATTACCCCGTACATTTTGTCAGTGTCTACTTCGTGGTTTATTTAAAAGTTAGAGATAAGTCCTCGTTTAATCTTTGTTTAGTAATCAGTTCATACATATTCTATGTGATTTCCAGAGAGGTGCCCATGATTGCAGCCGTCAAAAACGTGCTTCTGTCCTTGATTAGAGTAAGTCATGTATTAAAAAGGCGAAATTGATTTCTTACCCTGTTCATACTAAGACTTCTCTGGTGCGACTGTAGTGGCGCGCTATACTTCAGGTCCAACACCCTCTGCTCATCCACGCCTTGGAAACCCTCGGTGTTGACGGGCTCCGTCTTGATGCTCACATTGCGGAGCGTGTCGATTGAATCCCTTGATGATTGCAGGTCCAACGAGCTATTCGTTTCATCTGGGAAAGGATAATTAAATAATGAAGATAGAGATGAGGATGTAGGTGTTTTAAAGATAAGAAAAAGTGGAGGATTTGAGCATATTACAGACTTCTTAGCGATTTTTTCGTAAAATTACGAAATGCAACGTTATCAACACAATACATAAACCTATGGGTTCGAAAATGGTAAGTATGTTCGTAACAGTAATATTTAATTAAAAAATTTAGGAGTAAATCGCTTTTGAATAAAGCCTAAAAAGAGCATGGCCGGCTTCGATTTTTTTTAATAGACTTCGAAACCGTTAGCCTTCAGAAACAATCATCACAGATCATTTGATGATGACACCTCAAAATCGCATAAGGGACCTCGCCACAGACAATGGCCTACCTACCATCCTACTCCGGGTGCCCTGTCATCTGTGCACTTGATGATCTTATGAGTGCGGAGTTCGCGCAGCTGTATTTTGAGCCAAAAATATTTCAAATTTTTGCCATCGACACGCTAAGATATTACATACACTACATAACACTAGGCACTAAGCATAAACTAGGAATCATTATTAGATATTGGAAACCCTTGAGTTTGACAGGAATAATGCTTGGCCAAAGTACCTATAAAGTATCGTTTATATGTTTCGGCCTTATACTGGGTAGACTATTTGTATAAAGTACCTACATACATCTATTTAATTGTCATAGTTTTTATCACCGTCATGTCATTGACATACATTTAATAACCATACAAACGAAAACAGACCACCTAATTATAATTGTTTTTGGTGTTAATCACGTACATGTATCGGGGATTCCCAAATTACGCACTCAACTGATGGTTAGGATCGTTATCGAGTGTGAGTTCTGATAGCAAAGATAAAAGTGAAAGTTAAGCAGTTGGTCGCGGTGTGATTTGGTTATGAAGTCACAAAGAGATTTATGATGAATAGAGGGGGCATGTGTCATAATGGCGTAGAAAAACTGTGATCCCATGTCTCAGTTCCGCCATCTAGTACAATATAGCTAAATTAGATCGACATTTGGAGACAAAATATATTCAGCTATTGCCCGGTAGGTGGCCAGTGTGGTCTATGTTGCCAGATCCGATTTAATACCCTAGTATAATTCAAATCGGGTAAATAAATATTGAAAAGTAAACAAATTATGTGAAACTTGTCTTGTACAAACATCAAAAACTGTTTTAGTATTTTGTTCGCTACTATTCATTTTCCGTGACACCGCCTATTGGTATTTTAGATATGTTTTGCTTACGAATTATTATAATACTCATTTTATTGCAATTTTTGAGTATAATAAACCTTTTAGGCCATAAAGCGCATTTTGTTTTGCAATTTTTGTTTGCTTTTTGTTTTTAACAAAATTATTCTTTTTACATGTTTGTTTGCAAATGTTTTTAAATGGCAATATTAAAAACTTTAGTAGGGTTTGTATCATTTCGATATAAAGTTATCGATAATATTTAAAGAAGTTTTCGAATTTTGATAGTTTGAAACAAAAAAATTAGGAAGCAGAAAGTTTATAGGTAGGTAATTTCATATTTTTTGTTTACAGTTTTTTATTTATATAATTCTTTTAATATAATAGGCGCTAAAGTTTAAAGTTGCCGATTTGTACTAAAAATCTGAATTGTTTATTTTTTAATTTTCAACTAATTTATTTTATCAAAATAGTTACAATTATTATGTATACATTGCTGCCTTCTAATATGAAGGTCATTTATGCCTTTGCGATAGAACTTTGAGTTTCTAGACTGCACAAACTGAACTGCCTCCTGGGAGGAAATTTTCTTGCCACGTAGATAATTGTCCAAATCAGGACAAAAATGGTAGTCCAAAAATAACAAAAACCTAGGTAAATGTATAGTACTTCTTCATTAATTTTTTTTTTATAATAGTTATAAACTAGTGCTTTGCAGTCAAGCACTAGTTTATAACTATTAAAAAAAAAATCCCGCCTGATGGTAAGCAGTGATGCAATCGTTGATGGTGAAATTTTGTTCATCAATATGACATGATTATGTTCAAATAGAGTTAAAAACAAATAAACTTGAAATATAGAAATATTTAAGTTTATTTAGCTTTATTTTAAATGTCAATAAAATATAGCAATAAGTTTTCAACTTAATAAATATTATCGATAACTACATCGTTAAACAACATTACTACATCTCTACAAGTAAATAGTAAAACTATTCAACAATAGAGGGCGCTTATTACAATAATAGAAAACTTTCTAGATTTATCTACGAAATTTTTTAAATTGTAATTACAGAGAAAATATAAACAATTCATACGAAAATAATCCGAAGTTAGGTCCAGTCGTTTTACCATAACGAGATGTACAGTAACGCAAAGCGCAACCGGGCATATTTCCCTAGGAAATGTTTATTCTTAGTGGACACAAATTACGTCTAGATGCGCAGGGGTACCACACTAGACTAAGTGACATTTAACCAGTTTGCCAGAAGTATTGGATTACGATTTTGCTCTTGATGTCCTGTCTATTGTAAATATAATTTTAATGTCTTTGTGAAGTCACAAAAGCCGTGTGTGCGATAGGATGCTCCATCAACAGAAGTTACGAGTTTCCATACAATCTTTTATTCATATGAATCCTTCACTTTGGTGCCTTGCCTTTTGCTGAGAAAAATTTTAAGCTTTTACGCAGACTAAACGAAAACACAAGTCTAAACTGCTGAACGTTTAGGCTGTGCGTTATCAATCCTGTCAGCGAATGAATTTAAGATTTTTCTTAATGAATTTTTTGGTACTTCTGCTTTCTATCTTTTATTTTGTAGATGATTCTTTTACCAGTAAAAGTCATTTTACTTTATTTTACTACTTGGCAATGCTGCCAACCCTTAGGTACCATATTGACAGCGATGCGGAGGAATTTTTTGATAGCCTTCGATTATTTCCCCTCATTACCTACATAATATATTATTTCTTAATAGCTTCTTTTGTCGGTATGTCATAATTTCCTTCATTCTTTATCAATATACATAAATGAGGCATCATTTTAAAGCTTTTTTGGACCGCTACACCGGTAAAATATACAAATTACTCACAATTCAGTGTTTTATGGATGTGCGCAATACTTCGCACGAGTCACCTAGTTTTTGTACAAATTATTATTTTTTATGTAAATAATTAAGAGGGGACTCTAGTGCCAAAGAATTTGGAAAATAGGTATTTGAAGAAACTATTGCCGTCGCGCTGCTTCCAACCTTTCCCGGTAAAGTGCGAAAGAGACAGTTGCAGCTCGGGCTGATTTTACCTACAATAACGTTGACCAAAAGATGTTTCGTATTCCGCTGTTTTCTTTTCCAAAACACGACAGATCTCAATTATTTTTATGTCAAAATTTAGAGGAAAAGTATACCTATGCTTTTCTTTTCTTTTTTATCAGAAACTTATCACGTTTGTTTAATAGTCATCTGAACATCACGGTAAAAATGGGTTATTTTTCGCGATTTTAAAGTATTTTATTAATCAAGTTTCGGTAAAAGTCAAATGATAGGGGGAAGTATAACCACGGTGTAAAATTGTGGAAAAATAAATTTGCTCTAAAAGCATTATCCACGAAGAAAACAGCGGAATACGTTTGTATAGAGAAAGCACCACTAGAGTTCCCTCTTAAATACTTACCTATCTTGAAATTTAAACCCAGTAACATAGTTCCTTTTTAATATACTAATAAAATAAAGTAGGTACATAATATGAAGCAATACTGACCGTTATTAACACTGGTATCGATAACCATCTCGGAGTCCGACAGCTCGCCCTCCCACGACATGGGACGTTCACGCTCGTTACTGGCTAGCTCGTGCGCGCCGCCTAATGAACGCTTTTTCTTATTTCGCATGTTCACCTGTAAAATGATGTTTACTCATTGACTACTTTGTTTATCTTGTTGCAAGCGATACTGTTGTGCAACAGGTCTTGTTTTTGTCTTCGGGAGGAAACCTTCAAAAGGCTCTGAGAGCTGTCACGCCCTTTATACCTGGGGCTTTTATTTAGGTAATAAGTTTTTCTTAGGTATTTACATTTACATTTCCATTTTTAATGATATTTTATTTTTTGTGTTTACTTTGCTGGTATTTTGGCGTGGCTAGCTGGCATATGATAAATAATTTAAATGTTGTGTTTTCTTGTGTTCATTACTGTACCTACATAGTATTGTATAAAGTAGTTTTTATTTTTTAATGAACGTCTGTTAATTAAAAAAAAAAAAAAAAACAGCGCTGTGCTGCTGGGGAGTTTGTTCCGCTACTTCTTCTTCCTGTGCAAGGAAGTGTCGATGGGTGGGCGTTTTTGGGGGGACTGGCTTATGTAATATTGACCTTCAAAAAGTGCTGATACTCAGCCTAATTTGAATAAATGATTTTTGATTTTAATTTTGATTTTGCTTTCTCTGGCCTAAAAGACACCTCTGGGACCCAGAGTTCCTTTGGTAGGAGGTGGAATTTTTATCAGATTAAAACCACTCCGGTGATCAACATCAGCACATAGGGGTGGTTTTTCCAACCAATTCGAAAACCATTGTGCAACGCTTGCAGGATATGTACATTCCTAGGTTTATCCTTTCGTATTTTTTTAGCCTAAATATCTTTTGACCGTCATCTTCATAATCAACCTATAATGTTCCCGCTGCCGGGACATAGACCTTCTTTTTTGTGAGAGGGAATGGGCCATAATCCACTACGCGAGACCAAAGCGAGTTTGTGAATGTCATATGTCTTCGAATTTTTGATACCTACTAGGGCATGTCGATTTCCTCAGGATGTTTTTATTAACCGTTTTAGAATAGCCGTCAATGGTCCCGATTCCTCTGTTCACCAACTCAATTTAAGTTCATTGCATCTTTTTCGTTCTACTTCATTAATAAAAGGACAGAAGATATGTATCAGTTTAGTCTTGTTAAATTAGTCCGCGTCTGGCGTAAATTGACGTATGTTTAGTCTTCATGTTTTTAATCGCATCTAAACTGTCTATGGAGTATCTTGATTAGCCGTCAATGGTCCCGATTCCTCTGTTCACCAACTCAATTTAAGTTCATTGCATCTTTTTCGTTCTACTTCATTAATAAAAGGACAAAAGATATGTATCAGTTTAGTCTTGTCAAATTAGTCCGCGTCTGGCGTAAATTGACGTATGTTTAGTCTTCATGTTTTTAATCGTATCTAAACTGTCTATGGAGTATCTTGATTAGCCGTCAATGGTCCCGATTCCTCTGTTCACCAACTCAATTTAAGTTCATTGCATCTTTTTCGTTCTACTTCATTAATAAAAGGACAAAAGATATGTATCAGTTTAGTCTTGTCAAATTAGTCCGCGTCTGGCGTAAATTGACGTATGTTTAGTCTTCATGTTTTTAATCGTATCTAAACTGTCTATGGAGTATCTTGATTAGCCGTCAATGGTCCCGATTCCTCTGTTCACCAACTCAATTTAAGTTCATTGCATCTTTTTCGTTCTACTTCATTAATAAAAGGACAGAAGATATGTATCAGTTTAGTCTTGTCAAATTAGTCCGCGTCTGGCGTAAATTGACGTATGTTTAGTCTTCATGTTTTTAATCGCATCTAAACTGTCTATGGAGTATCTTGATTAGCCGTCAATGGTCCCGATTCCTCTGTTCACCAACTCAATTTAAGTTCATTGCATCTTTTTCGTTCTACTTCATTAATAAAAGGACAGAAGATATGTATCAGTTTAGTCTTGTCAAATTAGTCCGCGTCTGGCGTAAATTGACGTATGTTTAGTCTTCATGTTTTTAATCGTATCTAAACTGTCTATGGAGTATCTTGATTAGCCGTCAATGGTCCCGATTCCTCTGTTCACCAACTCAATTTAAGTTCATTGCATCTTTTTCGTTCTACTTCATTAATAAAAGGACAGAAGATATGTATCAGTTTAGTCTTGTCAAATTAGTCCGCGTCTGGCGTAAATTGACGTATGTTTAGTCTTCATGTTTTTAATCGCATCTAAACTGTCTATGGAGTATCTTGATTAGCCGTCAATGGTCCCGATTCCTCTGTTCACCAACTCAATTTAAGTTCATTGCATCTTTTTCGTTCTACTTCATTAATAAAAGGACAGAAGATATGTATCAGTTTAGTCTTGTCAAATTAGTCCGCGTCTGGCGTAAATTGACGTATGTTTAGTCTTCATGTTTTTAATCGCATCTAAACTGTCTATGGAGTATCTTGATTAGCCGTCAATGGTCCCGATTCCTCTGTTCACCAACTCAATTTAAGTTCATTGCATGTTTTTCGTTCTACTTCATTAATAAAAGGACAGAAGATATGTATCAGTTTAGTCTTGTCAAATTAGTCCGCGTCTGGCGTAAATTGACGTATGTTTAGTCTTCATGTTTTTAATCGCATCTAAACTGTCTATGGAGTATCTTGATTAGCCGTCAATGGTCCCGATTCCTCTGTTCACCAACTCAATTTAAGTTCATTGCATCTTTTTCGTTCTACTTCATTAATAAAAGGACAGAAGATATGTATCAGTTTAGTCTTGTCAAATTAGTCCGCGTCTGGCGTAAATTGACGTATGTTTAGTCTTCATGTTTTTAATCGCATCTAAACTGTCTATGGAGTATCTTGATTAGCCGTCAATGGTCCCGATTCCTCTGTTCACCAACTCAATTTAAGTTCATTGCATCTTTTTCGTTCTACTTCATTAATAAAAGGACAGAAGATATGTATCAGTTTAGTCTTGTCAAATTAGTCCGCGTCTGGCGTAAATTGACGTATGTTTAGTCTTCATGTTTTTAATCGCATCTAAACTGTCTATGGAGTATCTTGATTAGCCGTCAATGGTCCCGATTCCTCTGTTCACCAACTCAATTTAAGTTCATTGCATCTTTTTCGTTCTACTTCATTAATAAAAGGACAGAAGATATGTATCAGTTTAGTCTTGTCAAATTAGTCCGCGTCTGGCGTAAATTGACGTATGTTTAGTCTTCATGTTTTTAATCGCATCTAAACTGTCTATGGAGTATCTTGATTAGCCGTCAATGGTCCCGATTCCTCTGTTCACCAACTCAATTTAAGTTCATTGCATGTTTTTCGTTCTACTTCATTAATAAAAGGACAGAAGATATGTATCAGTTTAGTCTTGTCAAATTAGTCCGCGTCTGGCGTAAATTGACGTATGTTTAGTCTTCATGTTTTTAATCGTATCTAAACTGTCTATGGAGTATCTTGATTAGCCGTCAATGGTCCCGATTCCTCTGTTCACCAACTCAATTTAAGTTCATTGCATCTTTTTCGTTCTACTTCATTAATAAAAGGACAGAAGATATGTATCAGTTTAGTCTTGTCAAATTAGTCCGCGTCTGGCGTAAATTGACGTATGTTTAGTCTTCATGTTTTTAATCGCATCTAAACTGTCTATGGAGTATCTTGATTAGCCGTCAATGGTCCCGATTCCTCTGTTCACCAACTCAATTTAAGTTCATTGCATCTTTTTCGTTCTACTTCATTAATAAAAGGACAAAAGATATGTATCAGTTTAGTCTTGTCAAATTAGTCCGCGTCTGGCGTAAATTGACGTATGTTTAGTCTTCATGTTTTTAATCGTATCTAAACTGTCTATGGAGTATCTTGATTAGCCGTCAATGGTCCCGATTCCTCTGTTCACCAACTCAATTTAAGTTCATTGCATCTTTTTCGTTCTACTTTATTAATAAAAGGACAGAAGATATGTATCAGTTTAGTCTTGTCAAATTAGTCCGCGTCTGGCGTAATTGACGTATGTTTAGTCTTCATGTTTTTAATCGCATCTAAACTGTCTATACAATATGTAAAGAAAACCCTGTCCGATCCGTGAAGGTATTGTTAGGTATCGATAACTGATTCTACTAATGCCCACAAAGACAGGCTAACCTTAAAAAAAAATCCCCCTAAAAAAATTAATTTTATTTCGCAAAAAGAGGTAACTTAATACATGTGCGATGAGCAACTCCTTCCGCGGGCGGCGGGGGGCAGGGCACGCGGCACCTGTGACGTGGTCGCGTCGCTATTCGCTTAAAATAATACCGGTGTTGTCACTTTTTTAAAAATTACCAAATTTCGGGGAAATTGGAATTAATTCCCGGGAAAAAAGGATTATTTCAAAATTTATTAGTATTGTTACTATGATGATTATGTAAAATTTTATATCATATTTGGTCAAGTGTTTACCTAACCTTTATTATCCTTATGGGTCGGACAGGGTTTTCTTTACATATTGTAGAGTATCTTAATTTGGCAGGACTAAACTGATATCTTATCTTCTATTCTTTTCTTAATAAAATAAATAGAAAAGAATGTGCCAAACAACGGAAAAAGATCGAAAAAAAATTAGTCTGAGAATGTAAATGCTATAGTTACCTCGTATTGATGTTGTGAGAAATCGATCTTGGAGATCTCGGCGTCAGTGGAGTCTTCATCATGAGGCACTGAAGACACACTGATGCGCACGCCGCTCGAGCTATACGAGAACTGACCTGGAAACAAAAATGGAAGGTCATTAGAGGGGATTATTTTATTTTTATTTTCTATTATTTTGATTTTTTATTAATTAGTTTGGAATTTTGCACCGCGCAAGGAGGCGCGGATTCGATCCCCGCACAGTACAAATATTTGTATGCATGAATATTTGCACTGGTCTGGTGGTGCCTCGGAAGCACGTTAAGCCGTTGGTCCCGGTTGCCATACAAACATCTAGTGGCAATCGTTACGGGTTGTTGGAGCCCTCAAAAGTCCAACAATTGGTCTAATTGCAATGCTTAGATATAGGTTGTGGAGGTCAGACGGCAATCGGTTCACGGAAAATATCGAAGTTTAGCCAAAATCAGCAGTAAGACTGGTGAAGCGGACAACAGACTCCAAATCTGAAAAGCTACGGATGCGACTGGGATTAACGCTGAGATGATGATGATGATTAATTATTTTTGAAGGAAAGTTAGTCGGCTCTTCTCCATAAGAAACTACCCATTAGAACTGTGCCTAGTTTCTGATGCCTCTAATGTAGATTTATTTGAATAATTAAAAAAAAATAATTTATTGCTTCGATACTTTACTTAGAATTCGCTCAAAAAGTGCGCAGATGCAGTAAAAAAAAGATATTCTATTTATCATCATCATCATCATCAACGTTTTATCGTCCCACTGCTGGGCACAGGTCTCCTCTCATACAGAGAAGGATTGAGCGGAATCACCACGCTTGCTCAATGCGGGTTGGAAAGTCCAGATTTCCTCAAGATGTTTTCCTTCACCTTTAAATCAGTCATTCCATTTATATAAAAAAAATATAAACAGAATTTCCTTTCATCATCATCATCATTAACCTTTTTTATGCGGGTTGGCGATTTCAGACTTAAAGTCCAGGTTTCCTCAAGATGTTTTTCCTTCACCTTCAGTCATTGATGTCCAAGATATACTTAGAAATTACATATAACTTTAGAAAAGTAACATTGGTACTTGCCTAACCTGGAATCGAACCCGCGCAATCCTACTTGAGAGGCTGGTGTTTTAACCACAACGACATTAAATTTGCCTTTCCTTTAATTTAAATAAAAAAAGCGTGTGCGTGAACAGTTAGACACTAAATACAATACATGTTTAAAATATGCTTACGCTGACATACATATGACTTAGTACATGTTAACAGTTTTGTGAATTAAATTAGTCATCAGTCATCAACGCAATCAGTAATTCATTAGGTGCCTTAATAAGTCGTGAGGAGTTATGTAATATAATTGCATTCGCTGAGCTTAATTTGGAGCATACAGTGCCTTAAATAATGCGCACGATGCCAAATTACCGAGAAATATATTCAACCTTATGCTTTTAAAACGTGCAGCGGTTTTTAAGTATGTACTTTGCAAGGCACACTGGAATTCTCAGAATGCATTTTTAGAATGCGGTTAGCTGTCAGATTTCCGGCTCGGTAGATGGCAAGACAGCAATGTATTATTCAGACTTTAGAGCTGTTATTTTTATAAGTTGATGTTGGATCTTTTTATTTGGTGGAAGGCTTTATGTATCATCATCATCAACCTTTTTATCGTCCCACTGCTGGGCACAGGTCTCCTCTCATACAGAGAAAGATTGAACGCAATCACCATGCTTGCTCAATGCGGGTTGGCGATTTCAGACTAAGGTGCGTATTACAGAACGCCACTCAAAACTCAAGCTCTACTTAAGTCTCGTTTCAAGCCATTTGATTGGTTGAAACCAGTTTTAAGTAATGCTTAAGCAGAGATCAATGCTTGAGTTTCCTTCTGGAATACGGACCTTAAAGTCCAGGTTTCCTCATGTTGCTTTATGTATGCTTTATGTTATATACCTCTAACTTGATTTGTAAATGTAATCGTTATAGGTTTATTTTAAAGCCTACCCTGAAATGTATCCCTTTATCCAAAAGCTATATACAATGCACTAACTAACTATAACTTTACAGGAAACCTGAATATAGTTCGTTCAGAATAAGCAACTGAATCGATTTCAATCATATTTACACCATGTTATACAGAGTGGTGCTGACAATACGACAATAAATGAAAACACAGACCATGCTGGTTCATAGGAATAATCCTGAATCATAGAAAAAAAACGAGCATCAAAAATAAAAAAAAAAATTTTCAAACAAACTAAATCGCATAAAATTGCAAACGGAATAGATACGATCAGCGGGCGACAGCGCGCTCCTGTATCGACTTGCTTTATCGCGCCATTATTTAAGTAAGTTTAGTACCGCTGAATGCAGCGGTCATCAACCTCTAAGCGCTTCTTTATCAACATGTACATCATGTAGAAAATGTGAAAAATTAAAAATAATTTCCTGTGACTAAACTAATGGATATATTATTTTCTTTTTTTATGGGTAGACTGAGAATGTGTTGAAGTACACGATGTTTAATTTATTGTAGTATTGTTAGCACCACTCTGTATTTTTCCCAAATATATTCAAAAAATGATGCAGTGTGGTTACCAAGCGCACGAAATAGTTCACAGGGGATTATAGTATCCTGGGCCACCGCGGTAGGCGCGAGCGCGCGAGCGGCACGTTGACCATATTTTTGTAAGGACAACCAGGTAACATAACAAGCTCATAACTTTGTGATTTTTCATGATAGTTTTTTGAAGTTTTGTTCATAAATTCTTTACATAAAAATACTGGACACGTGTTTCGGGTTTCGCATATACAAAAAATAACGTTGTATGAATATTTTTATAGCATACTAGCTTTCCACCCGCGGCTTCGCCCGCGTGGAATTCGGTTTTATCGCGCTTTTTAGATTTCTCTCGGGAACATCTTTTTTTTTTCAATAAAAGGTAGCCTATGTCCTTTCTCGTGGTCTAAAAATTGTCTGTGCCAAATTTCATCAAAATCGGTTGAGAGTTTTAAGCCGGAAAACGTAACAGACAGATAGAGTTACTTTCGCATTTATAATATTAGTATGAATTTTGTTTTTATACGTCATGTCGCAATAAAACAGATAAATGCGTAACCCACTATCAGCACTGTAACGGTATCTACAACGCCACATGCGAACTACGCGTCATACTGACGTCATTCAATTCCTGCATCTCGCAAGTAGAGTTTTTGCAGAACACATACAACTTCCCGACATCAACAGTAGAAAGAGAATGCTGACACACGAAAAAGAACAAGATACACCGATGTCGTGCATCATACGTGTGAGTGAGACAAAACACACCAATTTGTCTATAGTATTCTCTGCCTACGCTTTATACATATTAGTGTATATATGTAGGTACAGCGCAGCCGAAGCTTCGTAAATCCGTTTATAAAATCGATTATTTGAAAAATACGGAATACGCCTCCAGACAGGATGTCCGGTTTATGCTGACTTGAGCTTTCGAGTGGAAAAATTGCGGCGAGCCCTGATTAGTCGAATCAGATAGAAAATCGAATTGTATACTCGATTTTCGAGTAATAAATTTAAGTTCCGATAAAAATATGGCTTTTCGTACCTACTAGCTTTTACCATTCGTAAACACATCAAAGAAACACATCATCATCAACCTTTTTATGGTCCCACTGCTGGGCATAGATCTCCTCTCATACAGAGAAGCATATACAATATGTTAAGAAAACCCTGTCCGACCCATAAGGATAATAAAGGTTAGGTAAACACATGACCAAATAAAATATGAAATTTTACATAATCATCATAGTAACAATACTAGTGAATTTTGAAATAATCTTTTTTTCCCGCGAATTAATTCCAACTTCCCCACAACTTTGGTAATTTTTAAAAAGTGACAACATTATTTTTGACGGTATAATTCTGAGCGAATAGCGATGCGGCCGCGTGCCGCGTGCCCTGCCCCTCTTCGCCCGCGCCTGTATGGCATACCGCACATGTTTTAAGTTACCTCTTTTTGCGAAATAATATTTATTTTTTTGGGTGGTTTTTTTTTTTTTAAGTTTAACCCGGCTTTGTAGGCATTAGTAGAAACAGGTATCGATGCCTAACAATACCTTCACGGATCGGACAGGGTTTTCTTTACATATTGTATAACGTAACATAATCAGCTTATAATGGGCCAGAGGCCTCCTATCTGTGAGAGGAAGTGGGCCGTAATCTACCACGCGGACCAGTGCGGGTTGGTAGTTTTTACGTCATTTACATGTCTTTGAAGATTTTTTTTTGACTTTAAGACATGCCGGTTTCGCCATGATGTTTCCTTCACCGTTTTTGAGAGAAGTGATGACATCCTTACTAATATTGTAAATGGGAAAGTGAGTTTGTCTGTTTGTTCCGCTTTCACGCCGTAACTACTGAACCGATTGCTTTGAAATTTTACAGACGTAAAGTTAGAAGCCCGGATTAAATAATAGGGTACTTATCCCAGAAAAATTTGATATTTCCGAGGGAAATCTAAAAAGCGCGATATAACCGAACTCCACGCGGGCTAGCCGCGCGCGGGAATCTAATCCATACTAAATGCGAAAGTAACTCTGTCTGTCTGTCTGTCTGTCGGTCTGTCTGTCTGTCTGTCTGTCTGTCTGTCTGTCTGTCTGTTACGCTTTCCCGCCTAAACCTCTCAACCGATTTTGATGAAATTTGGCACAGACAATCTTTAGACCCTGAGAAAGAACATAGGCTACCTTTTATCCCGGAAAAACTTGATGTTCCCGAGGGAAATATAAAAAGCGCGATATAACCGAACTCCACGCGGGCTAGCCGCGGGCGGAAAGCTAGTACCTATTATAAATGCGAAAGTAACTCTGTCTGTCTGTCTGTTACGCTTTCACGCCTAAACCTCTCAAGCGATTTTGATGAAATTTGGCACAGACAATCTTTAGACCCTGAGAAAGAACATAGGCTACCTTTTATCCCGGAAAAACTTGATGTTCCCGAGGGAAATATAAAAAGCGCGATATAACCGAACTCCACGCGGGCTAGCCGCGGGCGGAAAGCTAATAATTTTCATAAAGTAAAGCGCACGACAGGTTTCGAACCTATGACTTGCAACTTATTGGCCGCGATCGATACCACTAGGCCACCGCTGTTCCTCCAAAGAAATAAAGTAAATAAAAATGATTACGTAGTTATGTATGTACCTACTTATCAATAAGTCACACAATGTCACATAATTTGTAGTATTTTATAAGTACCTAGAGTCAGGGACATTTGATAAACTGTTAATTACTCTGACTCAACATTTATATATTTTAATAACTGTAACAGTTTGTTTCATTACAGCAATTTCATTAATGTCCACTTGCTAAGTATTCTTACAAAAAAAAAAACGACGAATGTAAATTATTGCAAATAAAACTGGAGTTATTGCGTAACACAAGCAGGAGCTGCATGTCACGGAGATGAATAAATGCTGCGTTGGATACGTGGAGTTACGCGGAAAGATCGCAGCAGGAACTCCCGCATCCAGGGCAGTCTTCGTGTCCGTGACATTGCAGACAAACTGCAGGAGGGTCGCCTACGCTGGTACGGCCACGTCTTACGCAAACCGGCCATATTACGTGGGTAACAAATGTCTTGCCATGGCGTCTCCGCCGGGCCGGAACAAGCGGGGTAGACCAAAGAAATGCTGGCTTGGTGTTGTAAGAGATGACATGCGTGCCAACAAGCTCTTACCACAGGATGCTAGAGATCGTGCGAAATGGAGGAGAATGCGCAGGAAAGCGGAGCCCGGGCTCCAACGCGAAAGCCGCGGGTGCAACCGGAATAAGCGCTGAGATGATGATGATGATGATGATTGCATAACACAATAACATTAAGACTGGGGCGCTAGTCTGCTATTTTTATATATTTGTCATTCCAACACGATTCCATTGTCATTGTGCTTAAAAGTTTGTAATCTGATAAATTCATAATGATCCATTAATTATCTTAGTCGTCTCGACATTCGACATTGCCGTATTGGCATTATTATAAGACCCGGTAGTAGAAATGATTTTCTAAAAACTATTATTTGAACATTTATTAATATGCAGCGGACTGTCAGTGATTGACCACTGGAAAATCATAATGTCGCAATTTTGTTAGTAGTTTACAAAAAATGTCAAAATCGATCATTATGAGATCATTGATCGACCATTCTGACACTATTGCAATAGCAGACTAGGGCCCTGGCTTTCATTTAGACAGTTCAACAACCTTCGTTGCGGTAATTACATTATTGAGCAAACAAATTTTTTAAATACACAACGTTTTTTTGTCCACTGATGGAACATAGGCCTCCCCCAAGGTTCTCTACGACGACCGGTCTTGCGCCTCCCAAATCCAGCGGTTTCCCGCGACCTTCACTAGGTCATCGGTCCACCTTGTACGAGGCGTGGTCGCCACTCGAGAATTCGCTCACTGCCACTGAAGTATGTATTGCAATTCTTCGGGCTAAGTCGGTTACTCTCGTTCTTCTGTGGATCTCCTCATTTCTGATTTGATCAATATTCTCGTTCAGTATTAGATAATTAATAAATATAATACAAATACAGTCAGTCATAACGCGCTATAGAATTTTGACAAAAACATAGTTCAGGTCCCCGTGACGAGTGCAATAACCCCGCTATCACCGCTTTTTATTATAATTTGTCTGCGTGATGTGAATATTATTATTTTGCCTGGCATTATTCGCGTTTACCGGCAAACATAATGTCAACGTCGAATATAGAAGAAAAAACGTTTAAAGATCTATTAATTTTTGCCGTTAGTATAGGTACATCGATAATAAAACTAAAGTCTTTGACCAGTGTGTGTTGCCAGTGATGACTTATGGAACTGAAACGTGATCGCTTACAATGGGCCTCATACGAAGGCTTAGTTAGAGTCACACAAAGGGCGATGGAAAGAGCTATGCTCGGAGTTTCTCTGCATGATCGAATCAGAAATGAGGAGATCCGCAGAAGAACCAAAGTCACTCAGTAGTCAGCTAAAATTAAGTGGCAGTGGGCAGGGCACATTGCTCGTAGAACCGATGGTCGATGGGACAGTGAGGTCCTGAAGTGGCGGCCACGTACCGGAAGACGCAGCGTAGAAAGGCCCCCAACAAGGTAGACCGATGACCTGGTGAAGGTCGGGGGAAGCCGATGGCTGCGGGCAGCACAAGACCGGTCATTGTGGAAAGCCTTGGGGGAGGCCTTTATCCAGCAGTGGACCTCTATAGGCTGAAGAAGAAGAAGAAGTATACATAATCAGGTAGGTACCTATGCGTAGGATGTACGAGTAGCTTTCAGGAAGGTTTTTTTATGATGAGGTAATTAATGTGTAGCGGTATCAGTCTACAGGCTAACAACGCGTTACACTGACGTCACGCAAATTCTAAATTTCGCAAGCAGAGTTTACCGCGCAACTAGCATACATACAACTTCAATACAATTGCCAGTCAAACACAACAACCGTGTGATGGACCCTCCCTTTTCCATGGAGGATGAGTGAAGTATATAACCTTGTTCCTTTATACATATCTATATACAACTTGTAACAAAAAGGGTATTTACATACCAAGGGCATGGCATCTTTAGATGATATCAAACGATATCGGAAGGGTTTCAACTCAAAATAAAATACTCAAAAAATTGGTACCAAATTTTCGGTTTCGTGTGTTTCTTAAAATCAAATCATAACAAACGTGGCAGCACACTACATACGTTAATAACTACTCGTTACCCGTCACGTTACTTGCCAAAATCCGATAAATATCTTCAATATCTCTGTGCGACCAGTATGATAGTAGCCTATCACAGGCGGTGTTTTTCCTCATAACTTCCTAACATAAAAAGATAGGATTAAAAAACCCTTCCCATATCGTTTGATATCATGTAAAGATGCCATGCCTTTGTTATGTATATACCCTTTATGTTACACGTTGTATAGATAGCCGCACATTGTTCAAGGAGATATGTCTCGTGGTACAATCAACTGAAGGCTAAAACCCAGCCGTGTTGGCTGGGTTTTAGACAGTAAACATCGGACATGCAATCCCGATCAAACATCAACAAACATCAACAAAATATAGCAGTCGTAGGATTGACCAACCCATATCCTCCCGTGGGTGTCGTAAGAGACGACTAAGGGAACTCTCACCAGGGAAGAGGGCAGCGGCGCTTCTCCTGTGAAATATCAAATGACTGCGATCCCTAACCCGCCTGCCAAGCGTGGGGATTATGGCAAACCCCCCAATGCAATGAAAGCCTTGGGGCAGGCCTTTGTCCAGCAGTGGACCTCTATAGACTTAAGAAGAAGAAGAAGACATACACAGTATACATATGTATATTTCGTTGTAGCGATAATGGTGTCGGGTTGGTCGCGCTCACGCGAATTTAATACTTTTTCCCCATCCAACAAAAGTGCTCAACGTCGTTAAAGTTTTCACTTCAAAAGAATCTGCTACTAAGGAATTCTTTATGGAAAAAAATTTGACCGGAGAAGGCCCAGGCCCGGGTCGAAAGCGCGTTGTGTTTCACGCGCGCCTCATAGAGATTTCAGCACACCGTGACGGGGTCCACGAAGACCGATGACCCCCGGGTCAGGGTTTTGGGTTGGTAAAAAAAACCGTGGCCACGGCACACAGGCAAGTGAAGAAGCACGGGTGGGTTTTATTGAGTAAAAGACTGACACGCCCTTACGCTCTGCCCAGAGCGGGAGAGATTATTTGATGATATCCCATTAAATAAAAAAAACTTCCCAGCAGTAACGCATGCGACCTCAAAAAACTAACGAAGTAGTATTTTTAATTATTGTAATAAACAAGTTTTTCATTCATAAAATACTTGACGGCCATTCATCAGTTATATTTTTGTGCTCTATGGTCAACGAGTAGGAGGCAAGTTTTTTTTTATTCGAGATTTATTTAAATGTATTAGGCATATTTTTTATTCAAAACTTATTTAAATTAATGAAGCTAGTAAATAATATGTAATAAATAAAAATTTATTTGTATTATAATTAAGTATACAGTATGTTAAATAACAGAGGGCGTTCCCTTAATAAACTCGTTAATATATATCATTAATAGATTAAAATAAAAATATCAGCATAGAAAAATAAGCATAAAAAAATCCGAATAAAAAAAATTCTAATTGGAAATAAATTTGAAACCTCCTGTTTTAAATCAAAATAGTAGTCGTCATGTATAAATAAATTGCGTCGTTGCCGTCTTTCATGTTCGCGTGTACAGTGTGTTTCTTTTACATGTCAATTTAAAATTTTTATTGAATATTTTCTTATTGGAAAAAATTTTAAAACATTTTGTTTTCGAAAGGAAATATTTTTTTTAGCATGTATGTATGCTATACTATTTCGGGTTAACGGGAACGCCCTCTGTTAGTTAACATACCGTATATGTATACTAAGTATTAGATAGTTACCTACATACTCTGTCCATTAAGTTAATCTTTTTTGACAACAGTTTTAGAAGGCCCACATTCCAGATCACGTAATAAAAGTGTTATTTTTAAAATATATAAAAAAAGGAAATAACTTTATTCCACCTTATCTTATTACAGCTTTCTTACAAGACAATATAAAGCCGTCTCTGTATTATATCAATCAATGTACGGAGGACAGCAGGCCAAGCTACCCGAAACTGTCAAATATTCCCATTCAACCTTGAGCCTGAATGTTTTAGAGACAAAGTTGAAAATCTCATAAAGAAATCTTACAGATTGTAGTAGCTTGATGTGCTGTCGTCTGTACATTGATTGATACAGGGACGGCTTTATTATTATATTTATTCTAAAATTATATGTATAGTAAACATAATAAACAGTATTCTATTTTCTATGCTTACCTAATTGACAGAGTATACTAAGGCCATTAAAAGTTTCTACTGGAAAAAGATATGATTTAACTTTCAAGTTTGCAATGGATTCGACCTGAAGAAATTGCTTAGACTTTCTTTAAACGATTTCACATCCTCGCAAACTTTTGCATTTATAATATTACTAGCTGCGTCCCGCGATTTCACCCGCAGAAGTTTCGAGCCCGTGGGAATATCGCGATAAAAGTATCCTATGTGTTATTCCTGGTCATAAACTATCTGTGTGCCAAATTTCATCATAATCCGATAAGTAGTTTTTGCGTGAAATAGTAACTGATGCATACTCACAAACATTCGCATTTATAATTTTACTTATACATATTCAGCTTATAAGGTGAGGTGGGGTAAGATCGGCCCTGGGGTAAGAACGTACAAAAGGTGAGGTGGGGTAAGATCGGCCCTGGGGTAAGAACGTACAAATCAAGTATCTCATTTATTTGGCTTTATTTTTTAATGCTAGCTAAATGTATCTAGCATAAAAAAAATAAAGCCATGCTAGCTAAATGTAGCTAGCATTAAAAAAATAAAGCCAAATAAAATATTTGATTTGTACGTTCTTACCCCAAGGCCGATCTTACCCAAAGCACTTTAATGTTCCCACTACCGGGACACAGGCCTCCTCTCGGTGAGAGGGAGTGGGCCGAAATCTACCACGCGGCGGGCCTAGTGCCAGTTGTTAGATGTCACATGTCTTCGAAGTTTTTTGCCTCTAGGACATGCCGGTTTCCTCACGTTTACCTTTTCAGCGTTTTGGGAGCAATCAAATCAAATCAAATCAAATCATTTATTTCAAATAAACCAGTTACAGGCACTTTTGAATTGTCAGAAGGTCGGTCAGTCAATAAGATGAAGCTAGTCGCCCATTCCAAAGAGTAGGTACCTATGGAGAAGAACGGGCAAGAAACTCCATGGACACTCTTTTAAATTTTTAAGCTATTGTTACAAATATTTGATTACATCATTCATGTTGAAATCAACCGCGTGAGAACGATGCAGAAACATATTGTACGCTGAGAGCGTCCATTATGGAAAACATACAAAAATCAATTCAGAAATTAAAATACGCCGTGGCAGCTAAGAGATGACCAGTCCCCTCCGACGGCGTCCGTTCACGAACATGACGTATGGATCAGCATCATTCAGCTCAACCATATCGAAGGGAACCCAATGACCCAAAACACACGCCACCATCAGCGAGACATTTGAGTGAGCATGACATGAGTGGTGAAGAAATAATTTATTTATAATATTAGTAGGTTTAATCGGAATTTTGTGCATTTGCAAAATACTACATGCTTAATTTAGTATATGTATACATAATCAGCCTATATCTATAATGTTCTCACTGTTGGTATTGTTGGTCTCCTATCGATGAGAGGGAGTCATTGTTCGTTTATTATAGTAGTTATACAATATGTAAAGAAAACCCTGTCCGACCCAAAAGGATAATAGAGGTTAGGTATACACATGACCAAATAAAATATCAAATTTTGCATATAATCATCATAGTAACATAACATACTAATGAATTTTGAAATAATATTTTTTCTACTAACTTCCCCAAAATTTGGTATTTTTTTAAAAAGTGATAACACTATTTTAGACCGTACATTGTATTATCACGATTTTTAGACTGTGGTATTATTATGAGTGATGCGACCACGTGCCGCGTGCCCTACCCCCTTTCGCAAGCACATGTATGCCTACCGTGTTGCCTAACGCACATGTATTAACTCGCTTTTTCGAAATAATATTTATTTTTGGGGGGGAGTTTTTTTTTAAGTCTGTCCCGGCTTTGTAGGCATTAGTAGAATCAGTTATCGATACCTAACAATACCTTAACGAATCGGACACGGTTTTCTTTACATATTGTATCTCGGCGCAAGGCTAACTTAAACTTTTAAAATATTAACCTTAAGTTCAGACTTAACAGTCAATATGACTGGATATGTATAAATTAGTTTACGATTTATTTCTTGTTGTCAATTTGCTTCGTTTCAATGTAGAAAGCTAGGTTAGGATTTCCGGTTGCCTTGATAACAACCCATAATTGAGCGTTTATCCAAACTGAGGTTTAAGAAAATCGTTTATTTTTTTTTATAAATTATAAACTAGCGCTTGACCGCAATCCCGCCTGATGGTAAGCAGTGACGCAATCGTTGATGGTAAAGCGCACTAGTTTATTATGAGTAATAGTTAGTTAATTCGTTTCATGATTAATAAGCGACATGCGTTAGTTTAATAATAATAATCATCATCATCATCAACCTTTTTATCGTTCCACTGCTGGGCCAGATCTCCTCACATATAGAGAAGTATTGAGCGTAATCACCAAGCTTGCTCAATGCGGGTTGGCGATTTCAGACTTAAAGTCGAAGTTTCCTCAGGATGTTTTCTTTCACCTTTTAATCAGTCATTGGTGTCCAAGATATACTTAGAAAGTACATATACCTTAGAAAAGTTACATCATTGGTAGTTGCCTGACCTGGAATCGAACCCACTCACTCATACTTGCGAGGCTGGTGTTTTAATCACTAGGCCACCACGACTTAGTTAATAATGAATTTGGGTTAATAGTTTAATAAGGAATTTGGATTAATATCTGTTTAATAGAAATACCTAGTTGTTTGACCTACTGTTGATCAAACGAAAAACCATGACGCATGTTTTAAATAAATGTTTAAACGTCTTAAACACTAAATAATTAATTCAATGTTAAAATCGAGTGTTAGAAATAGTAAAACGAATTAGCAAATTATATTGTACCTATTATTTGGTAACTCTAATTATTATTACCTGCAAATTGTTATAAAAGATGTGTAATGACTTGTAACAACGAGGCCATTACGTTTTATCAAAGAAATAGAATAGAATACTATTATTTCAGACCGGAGTCCATAAGCTTAGTAACAATCTTACTTAACTTCTAGTGTTAGTAGGTTACAGACACAGATATACATACATAAAATTAACTTAAAACTTAGCGTGGAGCTGCATCCACCTCTGCCACATGGGAGAATCCCACCGATCCGCGAACACACTGAGAATACTGTTGTTACTGCGGCGAACACGTGTCATCAGGGATGCGCATCTACTGCTAATAATCGCAGTAAAACCATTAATATTATTATCCGCAAACATCCCTGACGCACTGCAACGCCACGGCAGCCCCAACAGCACCCTCAGTGCTTTATTATATTGAACACTTAGGTCACTGTATGCCCGCTGAGAAAGCTGAGGCTGAAATGCCAAGCGGCTGTGAAGACTGATTAGCAACGTCTACGGGCAACGGCTAGTCCATTAAGAGCCCAATCACTCTAGCCTTGAAGACACTCAAATTGTGGTCCGACGGAAACACCGCCGCTGGCAAATTGTTCCAGTCCCTCGATGTACGCGGTATAAAGGAGGAGGCGAAACGCTTCGTCCGGATCGTAGTGGTGTTAATAATGTAAGGGTGGAAAGTCGCCTTACGACGGGTCGTCCGATGGTGGAACGGAGATGGGGGAATTAAATTGCATGATTTAATTCCCCCATCTCCGTTCCCTCGCACACTCATCAAAATGCATCCTATAACACCGAAAGGCTTGCTACTCTACGCCTGTATAATTTTTGCTACATCTAAACCTAGCAGTGGAGACAGTTTCTAAAAATTCCAATGATCATGGTACTCCGTTATAATACATGTAAGTATAATACATACATATTATAAAAACCAGCTGATATTTCACAGCTGGAATGTGAGTTTAGCAAATATCTTAAATCAGATATTTACTTAAATATACATTATAATTTCCAAAGAAGGTACCTAAAGGAAAAGATTTTGTTTTAACAGAAAGTTCAATGACTTCGGAAAGTTTTACAATCTAAGAGCGAAAGAAATAAACGTGAAAATAAACAGAATTAATGTATTTTCTTGATAAAACAATACAAGTTATATTGTTTAAAATTAATATTGTTATGTTAAATTAATATTAATATTGTTTGTAATTAATCGCTTGGCGGCAATTATCTTGCCGCCAAGCGATTCGTCGTATTCCGGCATGATGTCTGGTGAAGCCGTACGGAGGACGGGTCTGAGCAGTTGTGTTGCGATGTGTGGCGGGTACGATGCGCCAAATGTTGTTGTCTCGGGAATTTGGTCGTGGAGAGTCTCCAGATTAATCTCCCTCTAGCGCAGCATCGTTGGTCTTGGGTTTAACATTGCATCACCTCGCTCAACTGCCGTCATCCTTCCTATTCCTAAGTTTTTTAAGTGAATAGCTTAATAAACTAGTGCGCTTTACACTCAACGATTGCATCACTGCTTACCATCAGGCGGGATTGCAGTCAAGCACTAGTTTATAATTATTAAAAAAAAAAAAAAAAAAAAACTATAAACAACTAGATATGCACCGTGGCTTCACCCGCGAAGTTTCGATCCGATAATAATAAGTTATGTCGTGGTGGCCTAGTGGTTAAAACACCAGCCTCTCAAGTATGAGTGCGTGGGTTCGATTCCAGGTCAGGCAAGTACCAATGTAACTTTTCTAAAGTTATATGTACTTTCTAATTATATCTTGGACGCCAATAGGTGAAGGTGAAGAAAAACATCTTGAGGAAACCTGGACTTTATATGTCTGAAATCGCCAACCCGCATTGAGCAAGCGTTGTGATTGCGCTCAATCCTTCTCTGTATAAAAGGAGACCTGTGCCCAGCAGTGGGACGATAAAAAGGTTGTTGATTATGATGATGATGAAGATTCGATACCGTGGGCATATCGGGATAAAAAGTATCTTATGTGTTATTCCTGATTATAAATTATCCGTGTGCCAAATTTCACCTAAATCTGTGCATTAGTTTTTGCGTGAAAGAGTAAAAAAAAACAAACTAAAGAGAAGAGTAACAAAGTGGTGATTACGCTCAATCCGTCTCTATGTTTTTTTTTTTAATAATTATAAACTAGTGCTTGATCGCAATCCCTCCTGATGGTAAGCAGTGATGCAATCTTTGATGGTAAAGCGCGAAGAGCCTATTCACCTTAAAAATTATTTGAAAACCTTTATTAAACCCGACCAACGATGTTGCGCCACAAGGAGATTGATCTGAGGCCCTAGCCAAAGTAACATCGCTTCATAGCGAAGCGAAATCGAATACCAAACCAGCCAATGGCGGGAACGATTGACCACGCGACGCGATAAATCACGAGATGAATCGTTCCTGCCATTGGTTGGTTTAGTATTCGATATCGCTTCGCTGGAGACCCTCCACGACCCAACTCCCGACTCGACAACATTTGGCTCATCGTACCCGGCACACATCGCAACACAACTGCTTAGTGCTCAGACCCGTCCTCCGTACGGCTTCACCAGACATCATGCCGGAAACCTGAGAGACTGTGCCCAGCAGTGGGACGATAAAAAGGTTGATGATGATGAATGAATGAGCAAGAAACATCCATCAATAGGTACTTAGAAACATTCGCATTTATAACATGTATGGATAATATGTACGAACGACAGCAGGTCAAGCTACCCGAACCTGTCAAATAGTCCCAATCAGCCTCTATAGACTTGTTTTTAAATCTTTATTTTAAGAGACTTGTGAACACAATTCACGTCAGTCCCATCATAAATTAATTTTAAGTTACTTAACAAAACTTATGATTAAACAAAAAATGAGCTTAAATATTACGCTTTAGAATATTATCATCATCATCATCTCAGCGTTAATTCCAGTCGCATCCGAAGCTTTTTCAACTTTGCAGTCTGGGGTCCGCTTTATCAGTCTAACTGCTGATTTTGGCTAAACTTCGATATTTTCCGGGAAGCGACTGCCGCCTGACCTCCACAACCCGAAGGCGATATCGAAGCATTAGACCAATGACCAATGCAGTTAGACCAATTGTTGGACTTTTTGAGGGCTTCAACAACCCGTAACGACTGCCACTAGATGTTCGTGTGGCAACCGGGACCAACGGCTTAACGTGCTTTCCGAGGCACGACCAGACCAGTGCAAATATTCATGCATACAAACATTTGCACTGCGCGGGGATCGAACCCGCGCCTTCTTGCGCAGCGACAGCGTTCGCTACCGCTACGGCACGGAGGCTGTCGTACCTACTTGAAAATCTAATAAAGAAAACTGAGTATCTGACAGATTGTAGTAGGTTGAAGTGGTGCCGTGTGTACCTAGTGCTGCGCTATATGTGTTTGTCCTGGTAATAATAATTTTCCTTTAGTCGTTTTATGTTACTGAATAAAGTCTAAAATAATGATACAACTTTCTTAGATTTCAATGAAATTCAGCAGCATATGCAGAGTAATTATGTAGGTACGTAACACACTATCAGTAGCAACGGGTTTAACTTTGACAGTTCAACAACATTCAATGCGTTATTCGTGTTGCTGAGCAGACACATTTTTAGAATACATGAAGCAATGGATTAGGAATAATACACTTCAAAATGATAGTCATTGTGTAAAATCTTGTTGAATGCCACAAGCAATTAAATCATTGGTGTCCAAGATATACTTAGAAAGTATATATAACTTTAGAAAACTCTTAAATTAATTACGCTCAATCTTTCTCTGTATGAGAGGAGACCTGTACCCAGCAGTGGGACGATAAAAAAAAGGTTGATGATGATGATAAAGTAAATTAGGCTTAAAATTTGCACCCCTATTCATTAAATGAAAGCTACAAAACTTACCGTTACTAGTCTCCGGGCCCGACATGCTGATAGTAGTGACAGAAACGTGTCCCCCCTCCACCTTCACCGCGTCGCCCTCACTGCTCATCGCGGTGCTCATCACCATCCAACCCTCACACCATCCCCACAGTTCACCTCACCAACTATCGATATTCTCAAGTCCTAATATTTCACTTCACTGCACTAGTAGCACCACACTAAAGTTTGTCTATGGTAAATTCATAGAAAAATACGGTTCGAAAAATTTTCAAAAACTACTGTCTCTTTTCCGCATAATGTTTCAGTAAAAAAATATTTCTAAACGCTTCATCATCTTGCATCGCCATTCATTTCTAAGGCAACTTTTGAATTCAGTCTTGCAGTGTTCGTGATACTTTTACATATTCTTTTTTCTGAATGTTCTTCGAAAAACCAAGATACTCGCTTCAAAGTCAAATATGGAAATGGAGGATTACAGCCAGATGATAAAACCAGCATCTTGGGTAACCTGAAACAAAAATAAATAATAGTTAGGTATTACCGTTGTTATTGTTGCCATTATCAATTCAATTACACCGCTAGTAAATATTAACACTGACCCAGGTTAAGCAATATTATCGAAAGAGTTTAAAATAAAACTCCATATTAATAATTGTGATACTGGCTGATAAAAAAATATATAATTATAAATAAACAAAATAGAGGCCAAAAAAAAAAACGAAGCTCGATCCGCGCGTGTCTCAGTTTGAATTAGGAATAAAGTGTCGGACGTTTCGAAACAGTATGTTTGTGTACACGCACGAGACGTGGACGCGTCGCGCGGCCTTGCGAGCGCACCCAGTGCTGCGCGATAGCGTGCGGTATTATTATCGATACGCCTCTCGACCCCTCGTGTCATTGGCATTCTGTTTACGAGGGCGAAGCTCGGTCGCGATAGCGACGGAACGCGTCATACCCACTTACTGAATGAATTGCCGTTTTGACAATGCAACGTATTTTATTTATTTATTTTTTTGTTAGTTCAACCTTTACCTTGTTCTGAATAATAACCATACAGATTAACTAATATAAAGGAAAATACTCATAATTTACTATAGCTTATCAGTTCTCGTTGATATCATTAGCAAATAAAAGGAAATACACGCACTTTATCAGTATCAAATACCTGCCACTATTGTTCGGATTACACGGTTAGTTATCGATAAAACCAGTCACTAGCACAATTCAAAGAAGGGAGTGGGGGAGGGGCGTTGTGCGGCCTTCACGGAGCCGGTTGTAGCGACCGGCCGGCCGCGAGCATTTCGCCTTTCGCGCGCAGGACTGGTCCGCCGCTCCCAATACCAAGCCACGGCAGCACACTCGATAATTTAATCTGTGAGATGAGTGTATTATGTACCAAGTTGAGTAATTAAATACGAAACCTATTGCGAATGCTACAGACAAACATGACTCACAATGTACCGTTGAAATTAAACTTTAAAGGCAACTCAATACCACAATGCATATTATCCATTCAAGTTCATAAATCATGTGTACCTTATTTGATACATAATATGTATAACGCAGGATAGATATCACTCACTACCGTCTGGCCGGCCAATTAACGTCCAATAAAGTCCCTTGCCCCCAGACATTTCTCAGTTATCGCTATCAGACACTCAGACAGCCTGCAGTACAGTCGCCTTGGCAACGCAATTAACCGCTAATTACACAACGTATAGCTTGTCTAGGTTGCACCATTACCGTAGTGTTTAGAAACAGTTATTGTCATGTCTCTTTATTATTATTCAAACCTGCTTATTATTCACCTGGCAGCAACACCAGTATTTGTTACTTTACTATCGAAATAGAGACAAAGAACAAAACACGAACGTAAAAAAAATCTTCATGTCTTTATTCTAATCTATAGCATTTGACGTCTATCTTGTTCTATTATTAAATTCGGTTGGGATTAAAACCATTCATCTCTTTCTTTTTCATAGTCAAATAGTATTTCAGAGCGAGACGAGTATAATTTGGTGTCCTAATAAAAGGAGTTCATCCGCACGCAAGATGGCGTCACCGTGGCCTAGACAAGGCCGAGCGGTCATTTGTACGATACGCCAGACGAGCTGCTTTGTCTGCCTCCTATTTATGGATTATCTCTTCAACGCAACGTGGCGGATGCAAATGTTATCAATACTCAGTTAATTTTCGACTCAGACATTGGCCTCATTTCCCTTGTTCACAAACTAAATTAAATTTAAGTTCACTGCTTCTTTTTCTTCCTATTTCATTAACCCAAAGACAGAAGATAAAATTTCAGTTTAGACCTGTCAAATTAGTGCGCTCCTAACATAAAACGGCGTATTTTTAGTCGCCAGGTTTATAATCGCGTCTAAATTATCTATGGAGAATCTTAATTTGACAGGATTAAACTAAAATGTTATCTTCTATCCTTTTCTTAACGAATTGGAAAGAAAAAGATGCACTTGACTTAAAACTAGTTTGTGAACAAAAATACTGGCGCCAGTGTGTACTTATATTATAACCACACCGCACCGTTATAAATTGATTATACATAGTATACACAAGAAGAAAAAGTGTGATTTTCCGTTTTCCTAATATCTATATCAAGATTTTCCGCGTCCAGACTGGTACAAAATGTTCAGAAAACACATTAGTACAGAACCAGTTTCGTAACGTTGCATAAGTTACTAAAGATATGAACCAAGCTGAGATAATGATAATACTTTGACAGAAATATGTCGGCATTTATTGCCGCAGCATAAGCTGGCATCAATTGCCCAACTTGAAGCATTTAGTGGTTGCTGAAATACTTAAGTAACGAGGAAAAACCGTTGCGCATCAGATTACTTGGAATGCTATTTATTTATAGGCTCGGCAAGTGATGTCCTTGCTTTGTTGTAGTCAGTTATCGATAAGGCTACGTGAGAAGAGGCGTCGACCGATAATTATCTTAAGGTCACAGCACTATCTATATATGTGACGTAAACAAAGTTCCATGCATCGTGATAGTGATGGGTGGGCCAAAAGCTGATAACAGGTGAACATATTATTATATTTATTTCATTAAATAAATGTTTATAATTTTTGATATTTGGCCTGTGGGTTACCCACAAAGTTTCAATAAAGACAAGACCTGTCCATTTCGCCCCACTCGAAGAGTACAAAGTCTAAATCCAAACAGTACAACACAATCACCCAACCAAAAAGACGAGCAGATCGTGACAAAGCATTACAAGCGACTGTACATATACCGTTGAGGAAAATTGTGAGCGTTAATTTCCTACATCCTTGACCCCGTTGGAGTGAGGTCGTCTTTGAGGGCGACGCACCCTATCGCCCACGAAGTCTGAAATAGAAGAGGTTAATACCCCCTAGCACGCTTCTATTGCGAACAAAGAACTACGGGGTGGAGGTGTGGCAGCTAACTATGATAATGGGTCTTTTAATTAAAGAAGTTATTAGTATTATAAAGCACAGCACACCTCAATGCCAAATTTCTCATTTAAAATGTATGAGGAAAGCTAAATTAAGTCATAAATGTAAACTTTTATGGATACTAGGAACGTACCTTATTAATTTAATTTATTTTGCCTTTTTAAGAAATAGTGGTTTGTACGAACGACAGCAGATCAAGCTACACGAAACTGTCAAAATTTCTCAATCATCCTTGAGATTTAAAGCTTTAACGATATAGTTGGAAATAAAGAAATCTGACATATTGTAGTAGCTTGATATGCTGTAGCCTGTACTTACAAAACAATTTTTCTTAAAAGGGCAAAATAAATTAATATGTATCTACACCCTACAGAAAAGCTCAATAATATGCTGACCTCATTATATTATGCTTTAATCAAAATTTGAATGCGTCATGATTTTTGAATCAAATGTGTGCATATGTGTAATCAAATATTGAATGTATATATACATTTTTACAAGTGGGATTAAAAAAGATTTCACAAATTTGCACATTAAGGAAATACCCGAATTGCTCCAAAAACGGTTTATTCACTTACTTGAACTTAGCCTTTTCATTCCATTATTCATAAACTAGACAAATACAAAAGTCTAGACTGTAAAAAGTGCGACTGCGTTAGTCATAGAAGAAAGTAACGGAGGTGAATGTCTGATCTGACGGTCGTGTGCCAACGGCCGTCCCTGATGCTATGCCAACAGGTTTCTTCCGTATTAGCACTCAGAAATAATATGACGTACATTATTAGCGAAAGAGTGACGGCGAGGGTTTCCTCGTTTTGAGGGTCATCTACCAATGAGAATGATTGATTCGTCCCCTGCAAATTAGGAACATTTTTGAAATTGATATTGTTGTAGACGTACATTATTTCGATATCGATAATTAGAACATGTGGCAACCCAGCCCTAATGAATTTTGGTAAATTAAACATTGGGGTTAATTTTTGGACAAAAATTCATCGTTTACATATTTTTGTGATAAAATCAAGAAAGGTGTTAGGTAAATAGATTGGAGTGCGAAGACCTGTGTTGTGCCATCGACCCTGGTCCTGGTGGCATGCCAACAGGTGTATAACATTGTCAACAACTCTTCGCTACGCCTTAGTTATCACTCATTAATTAATACATGAAACATATACGTTTTTGGCAATACGACGGTTTTCGTATAAAAGCTTTAGATACCATCTGATTTTTTTTTTTTTTTGTTACAAATAGAATGGTTGAGTTTCTTAATTTCTTTTAAAACTATTTCCTTGATAGAGACCGAAATCGTTATCAGTTAAGGTCTATATAATAGTAGTCGCTCTATACAACGTTTTTTTTTCTTTTGTTTATGAATAAACCTGAATATAGTTTGTTCAGAATAATCAACTGAATCGATTCCAATCATTCCGGAAAAAATATAATATGGTGTTATTATATATTTCCGAAATACATTTAGAAATTGTTGCAGTGTGGTTACCGAGGGCGCCACGCTGCTTACGGTAGATCATAGTACAGCGCACGCCCGCGCAACAGCTGACGCCACCGCCACCTTTCACCCGCCTGAGCGGAGCGTTGACCATATTTTTGTTGGGACAGCCAAGTAGGATAACCAGCTCATAAATTTGTAGTTTTTCATTATATCTTTTTGAAATTTTGTATATAGATTCATTCCTTAAAAATACTGGACACGACGACACGTGTTTCAGGTTTCGCATAAACAAAAAATAATATTTTATGTCAGAACTTATTGGCTGCTTCCACGCCATACTAACAAGTTCTGACAAACAGTCAACAAAAATAAGCTAACGCTAGAAATGCTAATGTGAGTTATGGTAATTTTCGCTCTCGTCTTTTTCATGGGTTACGTGTACTACGTAACCCATCGCAGCGAATAGAAGTCAACAATGAGAAATATAGAATTTAGTTTAAGTATTCATTAATCAGCGCCATTGTTTCCACTCTCAACGACGGTAAAACGGGTCTCTCCAAAAATGGCTGCAATTTATTAATACGGTCCCAATATACACAACTCCAGACATCTGTAAGTACCAACATAATAAATATTAATATGACTGGCTGGGTTTATTGATTGCAGGCAGAGGTCATGCCCTCAGTCTGCCGCCAACCGTCAACAGGTGGCATTTAGCGTACTACCGTATACCGCCAAATTGATATTTATGGACGTTTCCGGCTGTCTAGAGTCTGGTAGACGTAACCAAGCATACATATCACTGCATATTATAAAAGAAAGTCCCCCAGCCGTGGCTCTCTGGCGGTTTCAACGCGATGAACTCAAAAACTCCCGAGCGGTTATTCATACGGATTTCACAAATGGACGGAGAGATTTTGCGAGGAAGACACATACACATAAAATATAACTTAAGGTGTTAAGTAAATTAGCTGATATATGACGATAATTATTGGATATGTCGGTTTTTTTTTTGCCAAATGAGTTTTCATGGCGCTCCGCGTAAACCAATAGATAAGATTACTGAACAATGTATTATGGAGTAAATACACTGGTTACCTAGATTAAGCCATAGAATAATTCCGAAGCATATATGTAATCCGTTGCTTATTATGTTCGAAAATGTGTCTGCTCAACAATGTAAATAACTCAATGAATTTTGTTAAATTGTCAAAATGAAACTCATTGCTAGTAATAGCCTGCTGGTAAACAAAGTACATGAATCAAGAAAGGAAGTTTAGTAGCTTAGCGATGAGACCGCTCATTGTGTCACCCTTTGTAAAATCTTCATATCTACATATGTTCTGTAATTTATATGGTAGACATCTGAAGAATAATCTATTTTAATCTATTCTATTTTATTCTTCTGTCATAGGTAGAAGCTATTTTTTTTTCTTTGGCTTCGCACGGTTTCTGCATTTAGCCAATGTCACGTGTTGGGATTTTTAGGAACTATATTTATTTCTTCTTTCTTCTTTGGCTTCGCATGGTTTGTGCATTTAGCCAATGCCACGTAATGAATTTTCATTCATGTCGAAAAAGACGGCCGCGTGAATCGTCTGCGAGGGAGGTTTGAGGCAAAGGCATGATAAGGCCACTATGCTGCAATATCTCAATGTTCTTTATTAATTACTAGCTTTCCGCCCGCGGCTTCGCCCGCGTGGAGTTCGGTTTTATCGCGCTTTTTAGATTTCTCAGTGTTTCTCTACTATATTATGCATTTATTATACATACAAACCTTCCTTAAGAATCACTCTATCTATTAAAAAAAACCGCGTCAAAATCCGTTGCGTAGTTTTAAAGATCTAAGCATACATACGGACATACAGCGAAAGCGACTTTGTTTTATACTATGTATTGATTTACTGAATGCACTTTTTACTATATAAATCACGCACTTTTATTTAGTAAACAACACTATAAATAATTTTAAAAGTCCAATGAAAAATGAGTGTGACACTCAGCTTCACTTTTCTGCCAAAAACTCCCAGAAGCTAATTACAATATAAACAAATTCGAAATAAAAAAATAACTGTTGTCTATGCCTTCGCCCTCGTGGAGGTTGTAAATAGTAGTAAACAACACTATAAATAATTTAATAAAAAGTCCAATGAAAAATGAGCGTGACACTCAGCTTAACTTTCCCCCCCAAAAACTCCCAGAAGCTTATTACAATAATATACTTAATCAAATTTGAAATAAAAAAAAATAATAACTGTTGTCCATGCCTACGCCCTCGTGGAGGTTGTAAGTAAATCGTCCCACAGCTACTTACTACCGGGATAAGAAGTAACATTCCTTTTTTAAATTCTATCCAAATTCGTTCAGCTGTATAGGCGTGTAACGTTAACAGACAAACAAGCACAGCGTCTCATATACACACATCAAAAGTGTCTAGGGATCAAGCATTTTTATGCGGATTTCTTGAGATTGAGATGTGGCTTTGTAATAAATTTATGATTTTATAAATTTATATGGATCCTTTTTGGTGCATTTCATAATTTGAATCAGGAACTGTGAATCAAATTCGAGTATAAGCCCCGCACGATGATATTGCGATTGGCGGCCATCTTGGTGACGTAGTCGAACTCGCACCGTCGGTACCGTTCGCAAGTTCAGTCCGCGCTTACCCACTTACGCACATCGAATATTTTTGTTAGCTTTTTGTTTTTGTTATCCTGTTTTATTGTTGTTCTTGAGTTTTGTTGTTTAGTTTTGTTAACTGTTACTCGTTAAAATGAGTAAGAAATTAATTAATAGTCGTGCTCGTGAAATTATAATTAAAGTGGACAATTATTTTGTTAAAGAGAAAGAGGACTGTAAGTTAGTTCTTGAAAGTATAAACCGTGCTTTAAAAAGTGCTTCGGACATTTTAATACCGAAGCAACTGCTTACAGTTATTAAAAATATTTTGCAAAATTCTATCAAAGTCACGGAGTGTGTGGCATGTGCCACAGGCGTTGCAAAAAATACTGTGACGAAATTGAGACGAGAGCATGAGTCAGCAATAGCCAGTGGCAGCAAAATGAGAACTCATACTAAAGGAAAAAGACAAAAGAAGAAATATTTCGACGGGTTTTCCTTAACAGCTTTAAGAAATATTATAGATTCAATGTGTACGGTGAGGAGAGAAATACCCACAATGCGCAAAATCTTGGCGGCTTCAAAAGTAGACCTTAATTATGCTGGTAGTGAAACTACATTAAGAAAATGAATTAAATGTGATTTAGGCTACCAATTTAAACGATGCTACCAAAAAAGACTGGTCCTAATTCAAAGACCCCAAATTCAAGCTCGGAGGGCTAAATATTTACGAGTTTACGACGTATGAAAGAAAATGACTCGCTTGGTAATAACAAAAGACCCGTTATTTATCTCGACGAAACGTGGATACATGCACACTAAACGGTAGAAAAATGTTGGCAAACAGCAACCGATGGAGTGAGACGGAACGACAGCCCCGGCCGCCGATGGATAATAGTTCACGCGGGAAGTTAAAGCGGTTTTGTTGACAATGCCCTTTTAATGTTTAAAGCAGACACCAAAAGGGGGGATTACTATGATCAAATGAATGCTGAGTATTTCACCAAGTGGCTTACAGACAAAATAGTACCCAACATACCACGCAACTCCAAAATTGTGATGGACAACGCCCCTTATCACAGTAGGGATGAGAATAGGCCACCAAGTATGAACAATAAAAAACAGTTGATTGTTGAGACTTTCCCAACGACAGTACAAAACCTGAACTGTATTTATTAATTAAACGGCACAGACCGCCGAAAAATTATAAAATTGACAATTTATTAGCTGGCAATGGCCATGAAGTCGTTAGATTACCACCTTACAACTGCGACCTCAACCCCATTGAGTACATCTGGAATCTGGTAAAGATGAGGGTGTCAGAAAAGAATGTGGAGCAGTTGGAAAGTCGCATTGAAGCTCTGACGTTGGAGTCGTTGGCGTCAATAACTCCAGATGACTGGCGAAAGGAAGTCAATCATGTTAAACGGCTTGAAGAGGAATACCTATTGGAATAAAGATCGAATAATTGACGAGTTATTTAGACTATATATATAGACTATATACATTTTTTTACATATTATCCTGGTTTTATTTATAAGCTGATAGATGTAGGTAGTAATTAAAACATGACTACTACACAGTGGACTCTGGTTCAATTCCCGCTCGCAAATTAACAGAAATGTAGTTAGAAAAACATAGTATACATGTAAGAAAGATATACGAATAGGTAAGTATATTTTTCTTACGTCTACAAAAATGATTTCCTTGAAATTTTTAATAATGAAAGTTTATTTGTCAGAATATGGGTGAGTAAGTGTACCTAAGAAAGAATGTTAAATGCAAAATTAATATTAATTTTATTATACATACACTCTTTATAAAGAGTGTAATAAAATTATAAAATACAAATAAACCCTTAACCCTAATAGGTATTAATTTATACATACACTCTTTATAAAGAGTGTAATAAAATTATAAAATACAAATAAACCCTTAACCCTAATATTAATTTTGCATTTAACATTCTTTTGCTAGCTGTACTTTTGTGTGACAGATGACGTCACAACGCTGTTATTGTGACAAGGTTCCATCGCAATATCATCGTGCGGGGCTAGTAAAAGATGAAAATCAGCTGTCAATATTTTCCCTATAAAAACATACAACGCATTGAAGACATTATTAGTGCTACTGTTTCCCTACTACTGATTAAAACCAACGTTATTATGGAGCGGCGACGTCATTTAAGCAGGGAAGAAATGCTCAGAGCCGTGGGAATGATAGAAGCTGGTTCCCGGCAACGTACTGTGGCTTTAGCTCTGAATACAAGTCAGAGTGTTATCAGTCGACTTTGGACACGTTACCGAAGCACTGGTACCGTGGCTGAGCGCCATGGAGGACGGTATCGCTGCACCACACGGAGACAAGACCGATACATTCAAATCTTAACTCGAAGAGCTCCAACAATAACCGCCATGATGTTAGCCGTGAGGCTTCATCACTCTTCAGGGAACTTAATTAGCGACCAAACAGTCAGAAACCGCTTGCATGAAGTGAACCTTCATTCCCGAAGACCGCTACGGGTACCACCTATAGCAATGCACAATCGTAGGATTCGATATCAATGGGCTCTTGAACACAGAAATTGGGCAGAAGAACAATGGCGTTTCGTGTGCTTTTCTGATGAGTCTCGTTTTGGTATGAGACCGGATACAAGACGTATACGACACTGGAGAACCCCTGGACGCCAACAGCGATTAAAATCCTGCCAGGAAGTCCATCCTTATAGTGGTGGAACCATCATGGTATGGGCGGGTATTTGGATCGGCGGAAGAACTGAGTTGATTTGGATCAGAGGCAACCTCAACGCTCAAATTTATGCTGAAACGATTGTATCAGACGTCATCGTTCCTCTACAAGTGCAAATCGGTCCCTTATTTCAGTTAATGCATGATAATGCACGACCGCACACCGCAAGAGTTGTAAGACAGACTCTCGCCGCAGCTAACATCAATGTCCTGCCCTGGCCTGCTCAGTCGCCAGACTTGAACCCGATTGAGCATGCATGGGATATGCTACAGAGAAGAGCTCTGCCGAATATGGAGGGTATCCAGTCGCAAGAAGACCTTTTTTTGTTGTTGCAACGAACATGGGCGGCCATTCCACAGCGTGATTTGGATGAACTCATTTTGAGTATGCCAAACCGATGTTCTTGTGTTGTTAGTGTTCGCGGTAGAAACACGGATTATTAATTGTTTAAGTTACCCAATAAAATTTTAGAGAAAACTGTTATTTCAGTCTTTTTTTCGAACTTTTGTGTTAGTGGTTCAAATGTCAAATATCCCTTTATTAGGAAAATGGCAAATTTCTTTATTAATGCAAAGGTGACTTGGTTTATCGTTACTGTGACAAACGAAAACACTTTATTTGATGAATCCTTAAAGAAAATTTTAATTAATATCAATCAGGAGAAAAGTTATTGCAAAAATATATGTTGATCCCTAGACACTTTTGATGTGTGTATTTTTATGAATTGGCATTGTTTTTCATCCTTCTGCAAGTGACTTTGAATTTGAATGTATAATGTAGACAACTTGTCAAATCAGACCTTCAATAGGAAGGTCGTGTTTGTCACATACATTATTTTATTTGTTCTATTTAAATGTTTGATAGAATAAAATATGAGTACATAAGATAGATAAAAGTGGCGCCCGGTTATCATTGTTGGACACGTCAGTGAGAGACGGATAAATGGAGAAAATGTTGCGAGGAGAGTTTTGAGTGCAAAAGTGATTGTCAATGCAAAAAAAAATAGATGGACTGTGTAAACAATGATATGATTAAATCAAAATCAAAAGTCATTTATTTAAATTACCCTGAGAATCAGCACTTTTTGAACGTCAATAATACATGAGACCACGGAATAGAGAAGTAACACGAGACAGTCCCCCAAATCAATCGCCCGCCCTTCGCCACTTCCAAATGCTTTTGCTGGGAAGAAGTGGCGGAACAAACTCCTCAAGAGCACAGCTGTCTGTTCATTTAAAAAACTCATGTCTTTATACAATACTAATACAGAACATTAAATGAAACTATCCACCATATGCCAGCTAGTCACGCCAAAATACCAGCAAAGCACAAATTAATAAAAAACATTAAAAATGAAAATGTAAATAAGTAAAAACTTTATTCATACTAATATTATAAATGCGAAAGTAACTCTGTCTGTCTGTCTGTTACGCTTTCCCGCTTAAACCTCTCAACCGATTTTGATGAAATTTGGCACAAACAATCTTTAGACCCTGAGAAAGAACATAGGCTACCTTTTATCCCGGAAAAAATTTGATGTTCCGGAGGGAAATTTAAAAAGCGCGATATAACCGAACTCCACGCGGGCGAAGCCGCGGGCGGAAAGCTAGTTACCTTTTTTTTTTTTTTTTTTTGGGGATTTTATGGCCTGCTTTCTAAGACCTTTAAGCCAAGTCTTAATTATATCTTGTCTTCTTTTGTAACTTATCCTAAACTTATCATAGCTAAACCTATCTCCTTTCGTTTCTCGCGTGAACTGACACTAGGAGGAAGTTTTGGTACGAAGCCATGATGTGGCCACTATGCTACAATATTTCACTGTTCTTTATGAATTATTCACTGAATGCACTTTTTACTACATAAATCACGCGTTTTTATTTAGTAAACGACACTATAAATAATTTAAAAGTCCAATGAAAAATGAGCGTGGCACTCATCTTAGCTTCCCGCCAAAAAAACGCTAGTTACCTATATAAAAGCCCCAGGCATAGGGCGTGAGAGCTCACATATTTATGGATTGTAAAATAAGACAATTAAATTATGAACTTATACGTTATTTTTTCTATATACGAAGCCCGAATAGTTTGTTCAGAATAAGCAACTGAACCTACTTCAATCATTTTTACACCGTGATATATTTTTTCCCAAATACATTTAGAAATAGTTGCACTGTGGTTACTGAGCGCGCAACACAGTTGACTGTAGATCATAGTAGACGCACAGTGAGACAGGCCCACTCGCGCTGCACCGCTGCTGGCGCGGTTGGGGGAGCGGTACGTTGACCATATTTTTGTTGGGAAAACCAAGTAAGATAACAAGCTCGTAAGTTTGTGGTATCATGACATCTTTTTGAAATTTTGTACATAGATTCTTTACTTAAAAATACTGGACAGTAAGTGTTTTTTTTTTTTATTTTAGCTTACTAAAAGCTAAAAGCTATTATAAAGGTACTACCGAGATGACAACTAATAAAGAAAAAGCCATATTGCGCTGAGTCCAAATAAAGGACCTGCTTTTCTGAATAATGTTCTTCTTAACTTAAATAAGTATATATTTTACACACAGTTCGGGAAATATATGTATTTCCCGGAGGAAGCTCCAGGGTAGCCCACGAAGGTCATTCGTCAAATCGTCAGTGTGACGCCCGCTCCATCATAGCCCCTCATACCATCGCATTCCATCAGGCGTGATCGAGATGAGCAGGACCATTTAGCAATACAAAAAGTACAATAAGCATCCCGGTTGTCATTCGGGGATCGTCAGTCTTTACGGGTGGTACTCCTCAGTAGCCCGAAACCACAACGAGCCTTAGCAAAGGAAGGGGCAGACATTAACTGGGTTATGCAGATAAGCTGTAGCTTTATGTAAAACCAGCGCTACGCCATTTTCTTTTTTAAATATAGAAAGATGCTTCTTTCTATATTTAAAAAAGAAAATGGCTGATAGGAGCCTTTTGGCCTCATGTTTTTCTGATTTTTTGTAACTTTTTCCATTTGTATTTTTTAATTGCTTTTAGTTTAGTTTTCTGATCTTCCTGTGCGAATTACAAAAAAGAAATCTCTTTTTTTCTTTAAAATTCTGGTAACTATTGCTGCATATGGTGAAAATGGAAACCGGGTTGGGTTAATATGGTTGAGAAAATGTTAGACAGTAGGTATTATTCACCTAAATAGGTTATTCTGCAGATTGTTCAGTGGTATTACAAAAGCAGCATATTCTTTCACATTCTCGTATTGTAATCACTAGCGATAAGAAAAATTTCGTTGAAAAAAAAAATCCAACGATAAGCAGTAACAAGTTCGAGTATAACACTAGTATAAGTACTTATACTACTATACTCCATCATAGCTAACTAAAGGTAAACAAAAAAACTACTGTCGCAGTGGCCTAGTGCTTAAAACACAATTCCAGCTCAGGCAAGTAGTACCAATGTAACTTTTCTAAGTAATATGTTATATGTACTTTCTAAATATATTTTGGACACCAATGACTAAGGTACAAGGTGAAGGAAAACATCCTGAGGAAACCTGGACTTTCAGTCTGAAATTGCCCAGATTGCCAACCCGCATTGAGCATGCGTGGTGATTACGCTCAATCCTTCTTTGTATGAGAGGTTACCTGTGCCCGGCAGTGGGACGATAAAAAGGTTGATAATGAATGATGATGATCACTATCAAAACAACAGTCAAAAATACCGTACTGGCACAAAAAGCAGTACAGCCAGTCATTATAAGATCACAGTTGTACCACGGTCTAAAAATCATACAGTCGTCTAACGAAGACGTCTAGACAGAGCAATCGTGCGGGGTGTGAGGGACGAGACGCGGGTAAGCGGCACCCGAGCTGCGAACAAAACGATGTTCGTAGCTCGGTATCTATCATTAAGGGCTAACGCGTGTTTGTCTTTTTATTAGGGATGTACCGACTACTACTTTGGCCGACTAGCCGACTAGCCGACTAGTCGGCTGTAAAGAGGCCGACTAGTCGGCCGACTAGTCGGCTAGTCGGCCTCTATACAGTCGTAGTAAAGAGATTTTGCTATGTTTTATTATAAAAATATGACATTTTGTTTTGGGTTGTGTCCGGTTAATCATATAAGTTCCTATGTTTCTTTTTTATTTTTCTTGAAACAGTTCGTGTTTAAAATATTGAATGTTTATTTTTTAATCTGCTGGTAATTATAAAATACCTAATTTTTTTATTTGATTAACAATTAATAAATGTTTATTTAACTTAAGAAGATATTCTTTTGTTTGTTAATTAATACCAATTTTAAGAAGGTACTACTTAATTTTGTTTTGTTGGTGTTATAGATATTAGGTCCTTACATATGAAATTGGCGTTTTGTATTATAACTCACTGTGCTTTCTATAGCGACATCACTGCCATACACATCATCAATTCTTCGACCCGTTTCTGCAGCACTGGTGCCACGGCGGAACCTATGGCGGAACTCATATTCGTAAATAACGCGAAACTTTAAATTTTCCATTTTATAAACTCAATGACGCGGAGAAAAACCCAAAAGAAAAAGGAAACAAAAGGAATACGGTTTTCGAGACACAAATTGATGAGTAAATAGCTGTATAAATTTGAATTTGGAATTCTAAACTTACCCTATTATTATTATACTCTTTGTTCTAAACCAATTACCAAAGAGGAGATATTTGAGATCAAAGTGGCCAGTGCCTACGACAAAACGCCAATTTCATATGTAAGGACCTAAGTTAGTAAGTTAGAAGTCCGGATTAAACAATAGGATACTTTTCATCCCGGAATAAATTGATATACCCGAGATTTCCAAAAAGCGCGATATTACCGAAGTCCACGGGGGCGAAGCCGCGTGCGGAAAGCTAGTAATGAATAGTTAAGGTTTTATTTCATTTCAGTTCCCCTGATATAGTACATATTAATGCGTAATACATACAAAGTAAAAAGCCGACTAGTCGGCGTTTTTTGCCGACTAGTCGCCGACTATTCGCCGACTACAAAAACGGCCGAATAGTCGGCTTAACCGACTAGTCGGCGACTAGTCGGTACATCTCTACTTTTTATTTGTTTGTTTTATAATTTGATATGAGTGTCGTTTTTGAGTATAATTGGGGTGCTTGTTACGAAAAAGCCACCCTTTTTGAAATCCAAGATGGCGGAAGCCAATTTAAATGTATATTAATATGATATGGGTGTTAATTCCGAGGTGGATTGGGGTGCTGGTTACGAAAATGCCATAACTTAAATCTGTCTCGAGTTGTTCCCTTAGTAAAAATAGCAAATTAATAAAATATAATACAGCTATCGATTTTGATCTGCAATAAATAAATAATTTCATAAATATTGTTTATTTGTGACAACCCTGGCCGATGCGTTACTGTCTAGACGACGCGATGTCGGCATTTTACACGAGATCAAAGGCGTCGACCTGCTGTATGATTTTTAAAACAGCAACGTTATAATTCGAATTGTAATTTTGCTAAATTGAAAAGTACAACTGTAACGTAGCATGACAACTGAAGTGACTGGTATTACATTTAGACGGTTAACTAAGTCACGTGGTTTTTTTTTACTTTTAATTAACTACCTAAACCGACAGAGTATAGTATTTTATTGTACTTCCTTGTGTACTTACGTATGAGTACGTAATATTATAACAGGTTTTACGTCATACAGCAGCTGTTTAAAGTACTTTAGCGAAATATACGGAATTCACATATAAACTACAAATATATTATGTCCATGTTATTTTAGTCGAGGCTCTACAAAATCTTAATGCAGTTCTTTAAAAAAAAAAATTATTGAAAAGTCTCGAACGTGTAGCTTGCTGATACTTTGGGATTCAAAAAAAGACAGTAAGGCCAACGGATAATTCAGGTGATGCTCTTCTTGTGTGTGACGACTGGCAGAAGAGAAGAGAAGGAAATATTAGTTCATGCTTATGGCATTTTACTGCATCGGCACCTACACGTCAAAAACACATAAACAATTTCACAAATATATCCGAAGAAAAGAATGCTCTTCGGTAATCATTGCACATCTTCGGAAATATACGCGCATAATGATATAATAGAGATGTTACATCCATAAAAGGAGCTACTTGCCGTTTTGTATGTACATATTACCATGATTAAAATACAAATTAACAACTCTATGCAATTCGAAAATAACTCTTGAGCGACATTATATGACGATCTGCGACTAGAGTAGATAGTGGCCAAAGAGAAAACACAAAAAACACGCAATGATAAGTACACAGAAACAGTAAAAGCTCTGCGTCTGTGGGGTGTTAACTCTGTAGCACAAAGTTCGTAAACACAAAAATTTGCGAAGCTGGTTGAACTGTACCCACGTATACCTACAACAAAACAGTAACTAATATTTCAGCATCAGTGTGTACAAGAAATATACTCGGCTCTTCATCTCTCTGAAGGGAAAGGTCAAGCAAGGGTCAGTGCAAAATACACGTAGCTTCTCTCTACAAACATGCCGCGAACAAGTAAGCTGCGGAGTTACCTGTAATCTGTGTATGAAAGATCTCTTTGAACACGGGCCTTATTTCTATACGAAGCCTTATGTATATTCTTTTTTTTTAGGCAAGGCTAGGAAAACAACTTGGTCGGGCTACTTCTCTGAAACTAATCTGCTATACGGAAAGCTTATTGTTGATCTAATTAGATAAATAAACTAAAAAAGGAAGGTCATCATCAGCATCAACCTTTTTATTGTCCCACTGCTAGGCAGAGGTCTCATACAGAGAATCTCATACGCTTGCTCAATGGGGGTTGGCGATTTCAGACTTAAAGTCCAGGTTTCCTCAAGATGTTTTCCTTCACCTTATAGTCAGTCATTCAAAAAAAAGGCAGGTAATATTTGCTAAGTGGCAAACTATAGAAGTATGTAATTAGTCTCAAATATTCGACTTGTAAAAACATTTCTATGTTCGAGATACAGAGGTAAAATTTAATTTTTCGAGTTCTGGAGGGAAAATATGTACCAAAATGACTTGGAGGGACTTACTGATTATTTCGACTAATAGAGGGTTAAGATTTCGAGTTATGGGTGTTTCAAGGAAAGCCAACAAAAGATTTTTTTCGAGATATGGAGGCTTTCTACTTAACGAAGTTCTAATGTAGTTAAAAAGAATGAAAAGACGCTGTGAAAAAACAACAGTTGTTTGATTGTGGAGATACAATCAGCACCCTTGCGTTAAATATCGCTTCGTGTCATATACAATCGTCTATGTGATAATTTTGATGGACATAGCTAATCCATTGCTACATATGCTTGAAAATATTGTCAGCAAACAACGTAAATAACGGAATGAATGTTGTTGATCGGACGAAATTAGCTATTATATAATAGAAAAGCTATTCCTCAAGTAGTGTGTTACGCAATAATTACCCCGTAGGCCAGGAAGCAAAAAGCAAAAAACTGACGATGTATTGAAGAACATATATCAGAAACTGCACCGAAAGAGGACCTAACTTATTTCAAAGCTTTAAAGAAACAAAAAAAAACAGCTGTATAGAATTAAAGACCCATTAGCCCACTACCCGAAACAAAAGACTAAAAACTTAAAATTTTCAAGGCGAAAAATTTTGCTTTTCTGCAACCTCTTTCTTACATTAAATCATTCATGAAAGGCGGTGTTACACACAATTAAACGGTAAATCTAGTATTAATGCGGGCCAGACAAGTTGCTGCATAATAAGAAGGCTGGGCCATAAATAATTTGGATGCCGACGGGTCGACAGCCAATCGATTGTCTCTCGGTAGCTAACGAACCAATGCGATTGTAATTTACTTAATTGGTTGATTAGAAATCTCGTTGCTGCATAATGCATAATGCTCTAAATATCTATGAAATGTGTAGTCTGGAGTGGACGTAGCCATTCCAAAGATACTCTAACCGAAGCCGCATAGATCGAACCCACACCATACCCTGTATACGCCCGTTTGCCACCGCTCCTCTATTGCAATCTCCCGCCGACAGTACTTGCTCAAATCTAGATACAATCTAGCACAATCTTAACTGTAAATACCTCAGAAATATTTAGATCCTAGACAATTTTCCGTGGAGCAACGCTAGTTAAGTAATGCAATAATAATGTCGGCAGCGAGGCGGCGCGCGCGCAAGTAAACGTTGTACACCTTGATACTAACTACGAGTTATGTTATTGCCGTAACGCAGATTTGTTGCTTGTAACGTTGATTGTATTTGTAAAATGCATTTGTAATATTGGTTAGTAGTTAAGAGCTAATGAAATAACTAAAATGGGTTGGTCTGATAGATAACCGTCTGTTTGGCTTGTATTGTATATGCAGAGCAAATACTATAAAAATTGCTCATTGAATATTTGATACAGAGAATATAAAGTAAATTGCATTATTTCTAATTCTTAATTGTAAAAAAATGCCGCATAAAAGTTGCTAGTTTAAAAAATCATTATCTCAGAGAACGCAGACTAAAGTCGCTTTCACCATTGTTCCAATTTCAAAAAGTCATCATTTCTCGCGGCAATCCCAATAAGGCCAAGGTTCCATCGTCTGGCTGTAGATACGCAAATATCTGAGGCCCTAGCCAATGTAACATCGCTTCCTAGCGAAGCGATATCGAATACTAAACCAACCAATGGCAGGAACGATTCATCTCGTGATTTATCGCGTCGCGTGGTCAATCGTTCCCGCCATTGGCTGGTTTGGTATTCGATTTCGCTTCGCTATGAAGCGATGTTACTTTGGCTAGGGCCTCTGGAGTTAGCGACCTCGGCGTTCCATCGCCTACTATTATCATAATTTTGCAACATTATTAGTAGGTAGCATAGATTTCCCAACCTAGACCGGGTGTGTGGAAAAAAACAACATGAAAGCAATATATTGTGATTTAAAAAAGAACATAATTGATAATGGCGACTTGTTTTTAATTCAATAATAACAAGTGTCAAAATTAAACTCATTGTTACTGATAGTGGATTACGCAATTACTATACCATTCAGGAAAATAGTTGGATTCTTTTATCTAAATATCGTCATCAAGATCCCTCGATGTAAAATATGTTGGCAACATATTTTAGCGTTCAATTACATTTTTCTAGATCTGTAACTAAAGTTTAATTCAATAATTGAGCACTAACTACTAAGTCATCATCATCATCTCAGCGTTAATCCCAGTCGCATCCGAAGCTTTTTTCAGCTTTAGAGGCTAGGGTCCGCTTTACTAGTCTAACTGCTGATTTGGCTAAACTTCGATATATAAGCGACTGCCGTCTGACCTCCACAACCCGAAGGCGATATCAAAGCATTGCGGTTAGATCAACTGAGGACTTTTGAGGGCTGTAACAACTGCCATTAGATGTTGGTATGGCAACCGGAACCAACGGCTTAACGTGCTTTCCGAGGCACGACCAGACTAGTGCAAATATTCATATACATGCATACAAATATTTGCACTACACTAACTACTGAGTATCCGCCTCTATTTCATTTTTATAGATATTTATGGCCTCTCTTTTGTGCCATGCTTCCCTTGTATGCCTGAGTAATCCACGTAATCATAATCCACATCCAGGTAATCCACGATCTTGTGTAGGTCGTTCAACTGGCTATTGTTGATTGATCTATCACTCTCCAGATCACATATTTTGTAACCCCTTTTATTACTACTAATAAAGCCAAACATCAACACGACTGGTGTAGTATAAGTCTGACCATGAGTCAACATTTAGATTGTCCAAATCATAGATCCGTGCGTGTCGTTGCAAAAATTTTTTTTGGATATTTTTAGCTTCGCGCCGATTCCGTGAGCAAAACGCGTAGGTCAAACGCAATTGACCATGAAAAACTTCAGTAAAGTGACATATCACTTACTAGATACTAGTGATGGACACTTTTGACAGCACACTTCGAATCAAAATCACTCCAACTTAGTTTTCACTGTGTGTTTCTACAAAATATCGGCTCCGAAAAACAGATTCGTTCTCCAACAGTCGTTGATAGGATTTATCAATCTGTTAGATACATATATTTACATACTTCGTATATTTTTTATTGTATCAACGAGTAATTAATGTCCAGCCATGTTTTTTTTTAATTCCACTTCAATGATGTCGTAGAAGTGATTTTGTACTTTTAAATATTTTTAACATGCAATTTACTGTTATTATGCAGGTGGGTTAAACAAGAAACCGTGGCCCTGGCCGTCGCACAGGCAAGTGAAGAAATAAGGGTGGGCTTTAGTCAGTAAAAGTCTGACACGCCCTTTCGCTCCGCCCAGAGCGGGAGAAGTCATTTGATAATTTCCCATCCCAACAAAAAAAAGGTCATCAAGCAAAAAGAATTATTCAATATTTATGAAATGGTTAAAAATAATCTGTCAAAATATTGAATAAATATTATTTTTATAACGGGATGCAAGAACCGCGTTAACAGAAAACTAACCTGTTGATATTGCACAGATAATAAATATTATTAGATATACCTAAGTGACCTAAGTCACGAAGATTGGAAATTCTTTACATACCTGTGTTCTTTATACCGTTACTCTCGAGGTAAAAATAGCTTGTTGTCAACGGCAACATACTTTTCAAAAGGCCTATTTAACTCTCCTGTGATTGGAGGGTTATGTTAACGTTTTAAATTAAAACACATTGCATTTATTTTCCTGTGAACTTAGATTAAAAATATATATTAATTATAGAAGTACGGACGACAGCAGGGCAACCTACCCGAAACTTTTTTTTTTTTTAATAATTATAAACTAGTGCTTGACTGCAATCCCGCCTGATGGTAAGCAGTGACTGACAAAAAAAATCTTAATCAAACTTGAATCTTAGTGCTTTGGTGATAAAGTTGAAAATTTAATAAAGAGAAAGAAATTTGACTGAACGTAGCAGCTTAATGTGCCGTCGTCTATACATTAAATTCTACGCACCAACCTACATATTAGAGATTTAAAAATTGCGGGGCGTTGCGTTTGCGGCGGTACCCGTTGCACCCGTACGAAGGCGGTGCGGGTCGCTAGTTTAATATAAGATATTGAACGTTACCCATCTACAGACGAACCCTGACAAGCTCAACTTAATCTGATCTCTCTATCCTCTCCCCAGTTAATTGATATTTCATGAACCAAGCATAGCTGTAAACAGACAAGTTTTGCAATACAGCCTTCTGTCAAATACGCAATTTCGTGACTGACACATCATCTAAGTTACGTACCTATTACCGCATAATATTTGCGGGCAAAATCCATATAATCTGTCTATACAGATTATATATGGATTTTGCCCGCAAATATTATGCAAAATCGGAATCTTGATTAAAACGAAGTACATATACTCTATACATATTTCCCAAAATAGAAATACAATAAAACTAAATACCTATATAATATTATTTAGTTTTAATTAGCTTCGAATATTTTTATGTAATGTAGGTATGTTCTTGGTGGACGTAGTATACACATGAAATATTAAATATACATATTCAATGTTATTTTTTGTTTATGCGTTGTTTTAAGTAAAGAATCTATGTACAAAATTTCAAAAGATATCATGAAAAACCACAAACTTATGAGCTTGTTATCTTACATGGATGTCCCAACAAAATATGGTCAACGCACCGCCGCAGAGGAGGCCTGTCTCACTGTGCGTCTAGTACTATAATCTACCGTCATCTGTGCGCGCTCGGTAACCACACTGCAAATTTCTAAATGTATTTGGGAAAAATACAGGATGTATCTGATATCGTAACGCAAACTTCGCGAAAAGGCCACTAATACATGTCACTAATAAAATTATGATAGTCATTTATGTCGTAAATTAAAGGTTACAGAATTCACAGTGTTTAAAAAAAGTGTCGGCTCGGCATTTGAACGTTGCAAGCGTGCCGCCGAGCGAGTTTGTAGGTATGACGTTGATCCCTGATGTGAACTCTATTAAATCAGCTGATAAGATAGTTTTTCGAGTTTTGTTTTCATTGCGCTTTTTGTGTGATTAGCGAATTAATTAATTTTTACTTTAAAATCTTATTGGTTATAAAGTATAGCAAATCATGAAAAAGCCGACGAAAAATTCCACCACTGGGGGTTCAGAATCATGTACTGGATCCATGGTACTCGTTTGTGCGTCGATGTCAGAGACACCCTTTATAATATGGTGTAAAAATGATTGGAATCGATTCAGTTGCTTATTCTGAACAAACTGTATTCAGGTTTGGTATAAAGAAAAAATAACGTTGTATAAATTAATAAAACAAGCAGAGATAATGATTAATTAAAAACAGTCACACAGGCCTGTCGATCAGGTTAAGCTACGCTGGTCGCGGTAAGTCCATGGATGGGAGACCATTCTTCACATATAAAGACCCTTGAGTACCTCAGTTGATCCTGGCTGTCTCTTTCTTGAGATCTTTGACCTACCTACGTCAGAAGGCCGAAACTCTGACAACGAGTTCTAGCCAGTATTGGGTTGTGGAGGTTAGATATTTAGTTGATCATGTTAATATTGTTAATACTGATATTTACCTGCATCCGGTTAGACTGAAAACCACCCCTAACATATTTTACAAGGCAGATTATACTGATTTATAATATTTTTTTTTTTTTTTTTTTGTTAATTTTGTTCGGCAACTACCAACTGCTACAAAAGGCCACAAATCTAAAACATTTAGGTTCAATATGATTTTGTTCGCCATTTATATAATAACATAACTCAGTCTGCATACAAAACAAAACACTAGCGAAAAATCAATTAAAACCACTCATTAATCCATGGTCAAAATACTAATCACGACCAGCAGATAAACCAGTTGATCACGAATGTCTTGATTGGCTGTAGTCCTGAAGGATGCGTGACCAATCAGGCGCAGGCATGGCTAATCCGAAATTTCTTAGTAACAATTGTGATTCGTTCATTAAGTTGCCTTCAACACACCGTGACATGGATACTACGCCGGAATCAGCATCGCTCTGCGCATACTCTAAGCAGGCTACGCGCTGACGACCTTGGCGCCCTGACCCGCTGGCGTTCACATTTTTGTACGTACGGCTAACAGCTGACTTCTGCTGTACTTGTCCGTCTCATAACCACAATTACCATGAACACAGTATGTGCAAAAATTCACTGCCCGCGGGTTGACGATGGTAAGCCATGACGAAGACGCACAATCATCGTCTTCCGCTACACCTATGGCATCCTATAAACTAGCCAATGACAACCCTACCAAATTGTACGTACTGAGTTGTACAGTATAGATTGTCAGATTTCTTTATTAGATTTTCAACTTTATCTCTAAAGCATTAAGGCTCATGGTTGATTGGAAATATTTGACAGGAGTAGCTTGACGTACGTGACATCGCACCACAAAGGAATCTAGTTGCTAACTACAGACTGAACAGCAGACTTTTTAGAAAAGGTATTATTCATAGCGTATCTGGAACAGTAGTCTATCGTAGCGATAATGACGCTTGTATCATGAAACCCGCTTGATTAAATTAAGCCTGCGTTAACGGATTCACGTATCATCATCAACCTTTTTTTGTTAATTTGCTTGGCAGCAAGATATCTCAGAATTACGGACTCGACAGCACGCGTTCACAAGTTTCTTGAGGAAAGCCAATGATGCAAGTTCCACCCGTTATTAAACTATCAACCTGTCGTGTCATAAGATATTGAAAACTTTAACACAGGCTTTAGCACAGAACAGATAGGTATTATCTATTCCGAGGGGTTTAGTTAGAGACTGCAATTCCTGCAGTTAGGGAAGCAGTAGTGTATTATAATTATATATCTTTGGTGTATTGTGTGTATTTTCATCATCATCATCATCATCAACCTTTTTATCGTCCCACTGCTGGGCACAGGTCTCCTCTCATAAGGATTGAGCGTAATCACCACGCTTGCTCAATGCGGGTTGGCGATTTCAGACTTAAAGGTTTCCTCAAGATGTTTTCCTTCACCTTCAGTCATTGGTGTCCAAGATATACTTAGAAAGTACATATAACTTCAGAAAAGTTACATTGGTACTTGCCTGACCTGGAATCGAACCCGCGCACTCATACTTGAGAGGCTGGTGTTTTAACCACTAGGCCACCACGACTACATAATTATGAGATTCACGTATACAACTACATACATAATTATGTAATAGTAGTGTTTACTTCTTTAGATACGTAGAAGTTGGTTATAAGGTTGAGAACAAAATGCACTATAACGAAAGAAATTATTATGTGAATCAGCCCCCTAATCGGCGAAAACATTTTTGATAAATGATTGCGACTAGTTGGGATCAGTTGGTATCGTTCGAGCCGCCCATTGATCCGTTCGGTCCAAACGATCCCAACTAGTCGCAATCATTTGAAAAATTGTGTTCGCCGATTAGGGCGCTGTTTCTTTTTCCTACTAGTTTTAACGTTTGTCTAGCAGTTTGAATTATGCGTCATACTTAAATGTCTTTTCTTTAGTACTGTTCGAAATGTCGTTGAGCTCCGCAAGTTTTGAGTGAAGTTACACGATTACTAAAAAAAGATTGCACTGGCTGGAATGTTCCACTCAAATCTGTCTGGTACTTTCATGAAAAGACCAGTTTATAAGGGTTTGGGGCCAAGATTATGTCTGGATTTTAAAAGAAATCTCAGTGTTTTCGGTCTTTCTAATCAGAAATGACAGGCAGGAAACGCCTATCTCAGCAGCCAGCAAGTTTTTTTTTTTTTTTTTTTTTTTATTATTAATAATAATATTACGTTCATACTGTGATTCTGACATTCTATTAACAGAATAAATAATTTTATTTCTTTTCCAATGCATAAAAGGAGGTATAATCGCCAAAAATAATTCATTCAGACAACCGTTGGATGAAACAATCTCAAAGAAAGTACAAAGGGCAGTCAGTCAATAAATTCACACCGGCGTCAGCAACAAAGCAAACTTACTTCACACGAGAGTTTCGCAAAGCGGAATCAACGCATCGAGGGCACGCAGGACCGGTACCCACCCACCACTGGTCGGGGAGGTGAGGGTTGCAGAGGGGGGGTAAATGGGTCGCCGCAGCCGCATTCCGTGGCGGTTGACATTTCACAGGAAAGCAGAGCTCAGCCATGGTGTGTTTGTGGGAAATGGCGGGTTAAGTTAATTTTGAATTTACAATAACGGCTTTGAAAATTCGCAGGGATGGAATGGAACATGCCAGTATTTTGTTTTGTTTCAGTCTCTGTTGAAATTCAAACTAAACGCCCATCTAAAAGCGAGGGCGTTGGTAAAAATAGCTTTATCAATAATGAATAAATAGTTTGTTCCTGTGCCACTTACAAAATTGCATATCAATGACAGTTGAAGGTTGTCCGCAGTAGGTAGGTATTGCTTCATGCTTCTTCGACAAAATTCTACTATGAAATGTTATACAGAAGACACGAATGCCGAGAAATAAGGCTATAAAATTCACAATACTGGATTCACGGTTGGATTAGTCACGTAACAGCCTCACGTAACAAAAGTTCACCTGTTTTACAACTGACTTTCAGTACAGCACAGTCGCCAAAGAAGGCCAAATATATCTTGTGAACATAAAAAATATCCTTCGCACCAAATGCGTCTAGTCGAACCGGTCCAACCGTCACTGGCAGTTTTCCTGTGCCAAAATTAAAGCGCCTTAATTGACGCTCGAATATATGAAAAAAAAAAAACACTCCGGAAATTACTATGCGATGCCTCATGCTATAGAACTTGTCTTAACATTCATCCATTGACGCCTCGGTGTGATGAACTCAAATATGCACGCCCGTTCCGCAGGTGTTGTAATGGACTCACAGAGTGTTACCGTCTGCTAACTAAGTAATTTTCAGTTCTCCCTCTCTCTCTCTCTCTCTCTGTAAAACAAAATTTGTTAACAAGTCAGCAAAAACAGTTGGACTGTGAGTCAAAACTACCTAAGCGGGCTATGTCGGTTTAAGACCCGTTCCAGACAGAACCCTGCGCTGACTCACACAGTAATGGTTTCTCAGAATCACTCTGTATCGAAGCGAGTTGCGAAACCTGCAAGGATGTCTCATGGTTTCGGCGCGCAATCACTTACGTGGGAACTGCGGTACACTGGAGAAAGTTCGAGGCTGAAACCGCTATCTATTGAAAAGAATTGAACGAAATGACCGAGTCATTGTTTAACAAATTAATTGGAACGTAACGCCAATTCACAGGTACATTCGGCATTTATAAAAGGTTATGCACTTCGTTTTTCCTCAAATCAGAACGTAGGGTACTTATTAACTCTGCATTCTGTTAAGATATTAAAACCATACGTTTGACAAAGGTTTTCCGAGCACCTTTTAAAGGTCTTGTCTTTCCAACATAAATAAAGCCTCGTGGCAAACTTACCAATGTGTAGCAAAGAAAAAGGCACGATGTAGACTATAAATCGAACTTAATTAGTGACAAGAAACAAACAGGCCAGTTACGGTAAAACAGGAATTCGGAACTGGAAATTTCTAAACGTGTCTATGGTCAGACGTCACACAATATGGCGATGAAATTCATGGAAATCTATCATAAGCAATGGTGCAGTCATTTACATACCATTAACACTAAAGCTGAAGGGTTTAGTTTCTTTTGCATTTTCAGTATAATATGTATATAGAAGTTTGTTAGCCACAAAGGCTGTATGCCATTTAGCGTTATGGCCCTTAGGAGCCGATAAAAAAAGTCAAAAAGAATGCTATGCCAAAATCAAATTATGCGACGGGGTGGGTCGAGAAAACGAGTAATTTCACGATGACGAGGTCAAACTAGTCTTATAAGAAAAATAACTATGAATACTTGAGATAACTCAATAATTCGAGTTATTATGTTACAGCTTTTTATTCAGATCGCTTACGATTTATGGAGGTTTTCAGAAGCCAAATAGAAATGCTGCTAGCAAGCGCGAAGTAACTATCATTGGTGAGTCACAAACGATGACGAATACAAGCTTAGGCGTCTTTATTTCTATATACGGACTTTTTGTAATCGTTGACAATGAAATATGTGGTTCATTTGCTTGGCAGCAAGATATCTCAGAATTACGAACTCGACAAAATGCGTTTGGTCAAGTTTCTTGAGGAAAGCTAATGATGCAAGTTCCACTCGTTATTAAACTATCAACATGTCGTGTCATAAGATATTGGAAACTTTAACACAGGCTTTAGCACAAAACAGATATTATCTTTTCCGTGGGGTTTAGTTAGTCTGCCATTCCTGCAGTTAGGGAAGCAATAGTGTATTATAATTATATATCGTTGGTGTATTGTGTGTTTTTTCATCATCATCATCATTAACCTTTTTATCGTCCCGCTGCTGGGCACAGGGCTCCTCTTATACAGAGAAAGATTGAGCGTAATCACCATGCTTGCTCAATGCGGATTGGCGATTTCAGACTTTTCCTCAAGATGTTTTCCTTGGCCTTTTAATCAGTCATTGGTGTCCAAGACATACTTAAAAAGTACATAATAAAACTTAAAAAATGTGTGTATTTTAGTCTATGGTAAATAAATGCATTTTCTCTTTTTTGTTTCTTTACTGGCCCTTTAGAAATGGCCGCGGCTTACATTAGAATATTTTTACTCTGTATACATTATTTCAACACCACTGCTCTCAAAATAGTGAAGAAAACATGTAAGGAAATTATCTTGTCCTAAAACAAAAATTAAGAAGACATGAGACATCTACTAACCCGTATTCGACCCACGTGGTTGATTACGGCCCACTCCCTCTCAATCACGGAAAGGAGGTCTGTATCCCAACATTGGAAAACTTTTTCATCTCATCAGCTTAGTCCACTATACGAGTTGTCATTGATGAGTTAGTAAGTAAGTTTACACGTGCTACGTGCACGGCTGGCATGTGTGTATATGCTATTGTTGATGACAAAAAAGCTCGTAAAATGTCCGTGCGTATAGATTTAAGCGGATATATTCGTTTCAAAAGTGTGAGCTGTGTTCACCGTTCTCCGGTCGGCCATGCATCCCAGCCTTTTACTTTTATTGCGACACACGCGTCCCGGGGTCAAGTCGCTGCAAGCGGTTCAAATTCAAATGTTACCAATCACCTGCTAGTTGGCTTTTGAAAGTTTATTAAAATTTGACGATAGATTTTAGAATAATTTGTTTACTAACTAACCTCTTTTCTCGTCCTTTAGACGAAACTATCATTCTTTTTACCCGACTACGGCAAAGCAAAAGGAGGGTTATGATTTTGACAGGCTATGTATGTATGTATGTATGTATGTATGTATGTATGTATGTATGTATGTATGTATGTATGTATGTATGTATGTACATCTGTTCCCTCGTAACTTCTAAACTACTTATTCGAATTCGACAAATGACATATCATTAGAAGCGTCTTAATTGTCTGCTGGTTATAGGCTATATGGAGTTTCACAAAATCTAATGTGGCGCCCTCTAGCGGACAAAACATACAGAGTAAAAAAAATTTTTAAGATAAATATGCCATGTTTGGTATCATTTGAAAGCGCTTTACTTGTACATTTTGAATATATATATATTACTAGCATTTGCTTGTGACTTTACCTGTATTCATGGGTTGATTGCATATAATTCACATCTTTTCGTTCATAGATAGCTTCTTTACCACTTATCAGAATAAGACCACTGCAGAACCATTAGAAGGGCCTTGATATTTTGTTGGTTATGAGCTATAAAGCTTGTCACCAAATTTAGTATTACGCCCTCTATTGGACAAAAAGTTCTATGTTAATATAAAATTAAAATAAATATACCGTATTTGATATCATTTGAAAGAGCTTCACGAGTACTTTAAGTTTGTACATAATCCCGAGTAATTCTTCGTAGAAATTTGAATGTAAACCAGGGTTTGGTAAACGGAGCGATGGGAGTGGTGAAGGCCTTCGAATGGCCTGCTCTTCGGTTCGATCAGTTGGAACTGTCATCACTGAGTTTGACGGCTTGAGGGGGTCTGGGCAAATTCAGCGTAAAATGCTCCCGCTGATTCTTTCTTGGGGTTGGTACATAAATTACAAGGTTGTACTCTAGGTAAAAAAGTTATCGGTCTAGGAAAGTCATTGTTTGCTAAAGGACAGGCCTATGTCGCTCTCAGTACAGTCAAAACCATAGAGGGATTATTTATAAGTGCCTTGGATCATAATAAATTACTTAAAAATCCACATAACAGTCGATCGTTAGCAGAATTAGATAGATTAAGAAATCTTCCCAGGTCCTCTTAATATAGGAAACATCCAATCTATTTATACTAACGACCTCATCCACTAATTCATGACCTATTCGCTTCCATCGACGCAAATGTGCGTCGCTACTACGAAAAACCGGGAGCTTCATACGGGGAAACCGTTGCTATACGTGCTACGATCCACGCGCTAAGAAATAGTAAAATAGGATATCTCTACATATTACTATACGCCGATACTTATGTCAAAAGAGATGTATGTTAACTACCTAGTTTTTAGTTCGTCAATTTAACTTTTGTTAATATTATGCGCCACAAATACACTTTAACACCAAAATAGTACAAATAATAAAAAGTAAAAAACCTAAAACCCAACTACGACAAAAAACGACGCTGAAAAAGTATAAAACAAGATTTTCAGAATACTGAACTGAACAAAGTTGCTAATGTAGTTGCAAGTAAATGGACACAGTAGACTCTACTAAGATGCCTTCTTTGTAAATTGACAATAATGTCATACAATACTATTCTGAAGTATGCAATATTCACTATGTAGAGATAAATTTTCATGTTTGGAAAGGCGTAGTCACACGTTACATACCTACCGTAGCATTTGGATAACGTGTGACTGCGGTTTTCCAAACATTAAAATTTATCTCTACATAGTGAATATTGCATACTTCAGAATAGTATTGTATGACATTATTGTCAATTTACAAAGAAGGCATCTTAGTAGAGTCTACTGTGTCCATTTACTTGCAACTACATTAGCAACTTTGTTCAGTTCAGTATTCTGAAAATCTTGTTTTATACTTTTTCAGCGTCGTTTTTTGTCGTAGTTGGGTTTTAGTTTTTTTACTTTTTATTATCCTGCGGACTGATTGATTATAATAATATCATTTTTGATCTCCACTGTGTACGATCCAAATCAATTCTGAATCAATTTTTATTGATAAACATCCCTTTTGGGTCGAAAAAAACCAAATAAATCATTTATTTATGAAATAATACATAAATATAAATTACAGTATGTCAATTCCCGTAATAAAAAACAAATGTTCAAAATCCAGTCGCAAACGCATCTCATCGACAAATAAATGTCAAAATGTGGAGAAATTACAGGTATTCTTTGAAAGATTACATGTAAAGGTTCTTAACATTCAAGAATTGCCCCTTTGATCACACTTATTGTTCACACTTGGTAGCAATTCGTCAATTCATCAAGAATCAAGATAAGACAGGCTAGAGGTATTGGAAGGGTAACCTTGACGCGTGGGGCATAGCTCTGAATCGCGATCTTGTGATGTCACGAATTCGATCCTGAGTGTTACCTCAGATAGAACCACGGTTAACAACTTTGCACCTGTCATAATGAAATGAGACCTTTTAAAGCGTCATAACTGCATTCATAGAGCGTAAAACGTACGGCTTTTAAGCGCATATTCCGTTAGTTTGACTCCTAGCTCATGATAAAGACACGAAACTTAGCGTTAGTTTTGGTTTAATCTGTCAGTCTGTGCTTAGTTTCTTCTTTGTTTTTGCACTAAACTTTCTAGACGCTGATCTTGGCGGATTTTAAAAACAAAATTGGAAGCGATCAGCACATTTTAACAACGTTGAATTTTACTCGTCATTGGCTAACACAAACCGTGGAGTGCCAGAACAAAAAAAAAAAAAAACACCGTTGAAGAGCTGTCAGTCATCATCATCATCATCTCAGCGTTAATCCCAGTCGCATCCGAAGCATTTTCAGCTTTGGAGTCTAGAGTCCGCTTTACCAGTCTAACTGCTGATTTTTGACTAAACTTCGATATTTTCCGTGAAGCGACTGCCGCCTGACCTCCACAACCCGAAGGCGCTATCGAAGCATTGCAGTTAGACCAATTGTTGGACTTTTGAGGGTTTATACAACCCGTAACGACTGCCATTAGATGTTCGTATGGCAACCGGGACCAACGACTTAACGTGCTTTCCGAGGCACGAGTAACTGCTATTTAAAACTGCTTATTATGGCTAAATTTCGATATTTTCCGTAAAGCGACTGCCGTCTGACCTCCACAACCTGAAGGCGCATTGCAGTAAGCCCAATTGGTGGACGTTAGACGTGATTAACATAAAATAAGACGAATCTTACGACAACAATACTAAGAAAAATATTTGATTAAAGTCTAGTTGAACTGTTTTAAGAAGCCTTGTACTTAGTGTGCCGATAGCAATCTAAATCATAAATGGAAGTCAGCTCAGAATTCGGCTACTTGTTTGGCGTCATCGCCAATATCCATCAGTTCCTAGAGCGAGCAGCTAACAGGACACGCAAGGACGCGATATTAAGTCTCCCGCCTCCCATCGTTTGTGGGACAGCGCCCATTTAGACTTCAAGAAGACGTCGTCCATAAATCTCTACCTGGTCAACGAATTCTTTGCTTGGGCAAGCCTGGGTCCGGAGTACATTTAAAAACTTCAAGGTTACCCAAGGTAACTCATGTCCAGTTGGATGTTGAGCAGGTGGAACGAATCACAAGTTATTGACATTTACTGTAGCTGACTGGAGTTAGATTGTGAATAGTTATGAAACATTTCCACTACGAAAATTAGCCTTCTAATCAAACACAAGAAACCTTGGTGCCTCCCAGATGGAAACAACGAACATTGCAAAACTTTGAAAACAAATATTTAACAGTTTACGAAACCATAAATTTAATATTATCGATAAGGTATCAAGAGTATCGCGTAACGGTTAGGGAAGGGAAATATCGTATGATCTTGGCTGTATCTATGAGTATGTCTTGTGCGGGAACTGTGTCACAGCACTACCGCTAGGGTCATAGTGATGTGCTCTATTACGCGCGTGAGATTGTCTCTGGTCGTCTCAGGCTATGTTCTGAACTTGACATGAATAATAATATATTCGAAAGCTTTTATGAGCTAAGATTGTGAGTAACTTTGTTTTTCAAATTGCAAAGTTAAGTCACCTATGTTTAATACATAGCTCAACTAATTGGCAGTGTAGTTAGTTAATTTTCGGGGGAAAATTATAGGTAATTTGGTACGACTTACTTTAATTTGACTATTAGAACTGAGTGAGAATCTCATAAGGCTAAGGATGCCATTTACCAATACATACTTAGTAGAGTACTGTAGCCTTAATCAGAATTTGAAGTTCATTATTTCCAGCCCTAATTCCAATTCGTTGTCAACATGTTGTCTCTTCCATATTCTTCTATATCATCTTTCAAACAGTCCGTCCATACATTCTTTGTTCGGCCTCTACTCTATTGCTCTCCACATTCATATCTACACCTTACAACATTTCCCTCGTCCTTCCCTATTATAATTATGTATTCCCATACCATGACAACTGATTACCTCAAAACTTTTCAATGACCATTCAAATTCAGCCGGCATAAATGCCTTTAGTGACTTAATTTCAAGATAAACTTATTAAAAAACCTTTGTTTTGCTATCTGTAGAACACCTTGAGAAACATTATTGATGATACAGTATCAAGTACTTATGAGTACTTGAGTTATTAGTTTGTAACTTTGCACAATATTATGTATCACGCAAAGATGTACCTACTTAGGTACCGACAATATTTTGAACGCACGTCCATGCGAGGTTATTTAAATAAGTTAATTTCCATATACGTCATGGTTACTACTTATCAAGGCTACAGGCATTTGCACAATAGGCACTTATACTGCACTGGAAGAAAGAACTGGGCTTGTAATCGCGCAGACGACCTACAGGTTGCCTGGGTGACGTCATGAAACAAGATGGCTGACGAAGAGGTTTGATTTTTGAATTACGAACGGAGGGATACGAATACTTCTGTGCAGTCTTGCCATTGTTGGCACTTGGCAGCCATAATCTGTGTGTGTTACATTGGATAATTGTGTATGTTGGGAAATGTATTACTTAACCCTGCCTATTAAATTCCTTAATCGAGACAATACAAAATCTAAACCAATTGTAAAAGAAAGAGGAGCAACATGATGGAAACTCCAAAAAGAAATAGTCTGTTAAAACGACACACGTAGGTAGGTACCTACCCACCGAAAAAAAAAACAAATGAACAAAGAGCCTCTTTTTGGTACACATTCACACAATGGAACACGCGACGGGCTGTTTTGTGATGTTCATATTCTCATACCCCACTTGGTTTCACAAATTTTCATAAAGTGTAAACCCGATTTAAAGAAAATTACGTTTTTTTACTATGGCAAACATGTCTATTCGTAAGCGAATACTATAGGTATGAGTCGTATGACGCGACTAACGCCACAAAGAATAATAGCTTCAAACTTTGAAAATCGAACAAAGGCAGAAGGGGGGCCGAAAAAACTGGCCGCCTCAGTACTCAATGGAACATGGTAGTATAGACGATACGCGAAGGTCTCTGCTCCCTCGGCAGACGCGCGCTGACTCACGCGGCCGCGCGCTTCCGCCTGATAGCAAGGTCACCGGCCGAGACGCACACCACCAACAACACTCACACATCGACACGAGAAAGTAGTGAGAGTACACTCGCAGCCAAATGTGCTTCTTTTATTTTTTCGTTAGCTTCATGCCAAATGTATGACGCTAACAGACTTGACCTTTAAACTTAGTGATAACTAATCATAACAAGGTAGTGTATAACTAAAACATAGGTGTATTTGTTTGTATTGTTAATAATTTTATTCATGTACTGTAAAAATATAAAAGAACAGATGCGTCATACACATGCATGATACATAATATATCTCAAGGGTTTAAGATAAAACATATGGTTTTATAACATTAATTATTTTAGCCGACCAGATGATGGAAATGTACCGACCACTGAGCACCTGAACAGATCTAACATTGGCGAATCAACTAATAATTTTAGTTGTGTTACTTCAGTTTATTTCATTAAAATCTTCGTAATAGTGTTAATGCAATAATAAATTATGCAGTCATGTTATTTCAGTCAACGATTTTGAAGGAATAAATAGCGTTGGTCAACAAAATAAGCCGATTCTAGGTAAACCTAAACTCGAGGTCGTCAACATTATTAGCAATTAAAAATAGTTACGAATACTCCGTTTGCTGGTTAGAAAGAGCGTTATAAGGTGTACGTGTAAATATTACTTATAAATGCGTATCGCATGTTACAAGCATCCGAACGTGATAGCATGAAAATGTGTTATGCAGTTCTTTATTAATTCAAATGTATTCTTAAAGTTTCCGGATTACAAATGTATTTAAAACAAGCCGCGCTCATTTTTCTATATTTAAAAGTTGTTTCTCTGGTCGCTACAGCTGTGGGATTGGTTAAAAGTCAATAACATTATGAATAACACGGCCTGACCGCTAACTGTAAAGTTAATGGTTAATTACTGCAGTAGTTCAGCGATTAATCAATTCCATCCGGCTTAGTATAAACAATGAGCCAGCTAAGATCCTATTTCGACATTCATTTTGCAATTAAACAGGCAGTGTTGTCGGAGAACGGTCCGTAGATGCAGACATGATAACAATAACTGTTGCCAAACAAGTAGGACCACAATTTATGAACATTACCATAATAATAACATCGTCTGTAATGAATTATAATGTTTTACATTATTCATACCAACTACAACTTGGCTGTGTTTTAGCAATTTTGAAAATGAAAATTCCGTACACGCCAATTTACTAATTTAATAGATACTCTGGTAGTGGCTAAAATAGTTGATTCGATTGTGTTCGTTAAACCTTCAATAGGACAGCTAATATTATCGAAATGTTTCCTTTCCAGGCGCACTATCACTAAAAAATGTACTCAAGGTTCGCTTTAAAGTACACTTTCAGGCTTAGAATAGAATGTTATAATACATTAATAACTTAGACGAAGCCGATTGCAATACCAATAAGTAATTTATATGCAGACACTGCAGACAGTTGCTTAACGTTCGACCGTGTACCGTAATACCGCTGTATTAATTAATGTAAATCTAACAGTATATAATATTTACTTTATCCGATACCGATCACCAATACAATTACCACCCACAGTCAGTTGTGACGAAATCATTATTGAACGAAGGTACAGTACATGTAATAATATTAAAGTTATACTTATAATACTGTGAGGAAGGTGTGTCAACTTGAAGTAGGTATACATATAACTTCAAGGTAATACAAATGGATATATGACAAATCAGAATTGGGTATGTTAATTAGGTACTTTTCATTTCCGAATAAATTCATTGTTTATAAAATATATTTAAAATTTTATATTATCAAGGCTTGTGTTTTATGTGCGGTAACAAGGCATTCACTATTTTATCGGAGGTCAGTTATTTTAATGATCTTTTACATTTACAGTACTTACATAATAAAATTACAACTTCATTAATCAAATTTACAATTTTCTTGATTTTCTCGGTAGATTCGTTTCACCACAATTTCACGAATTTGGAGTACCTACAGTTGTACCTGACGTTTAAGGCATATTACCCGATTATTCATTTGGAATCGAACGTCTGGATTCGAATTAATAATACGTATAAAGCGGTAGGTAAATTAATATGCAATTTTTTGTCGAGCGTCCAAGTCGTGCTCGCAGTCGAGTCGTGGGGCCCTGCTTTAGTGGCATTCGTAGATCACGATTTGCGAGGCCAGATTGTTACAGATGCTTTACAAAATGATGCAGTTATTTCTTACATTCACATACCTATATTATAGCAACTCGCAAGGTCATCCTGATTTCTGAACTTTAAAATTACATCGGTAGACGAAACAACGATTTAACGGGCGTGGATGATAAGAACAAAAAAAAAATGCATTGAAAATCTTTTGGAATGCGCTATAAAATTAGTCGTTTCAGATTTTTTATGAGAGCAGACAGAGAAGAGAATTTTTGCGTGCTAATAAATATTTCGGGAAATTTGACTTTAGTGAGCCTTGGTGAAGCTAAAATCTTATTTGATGTTCCTGATTTTTATTTTGGGAACATTAAATAAGATTTACAGATTTGTTGATTATTCAAATTCATAGTGAAGCGTGATAGCCAGATGTCAAACGCGTCACAATTTACTAAAACCTCGTGCGCTGTACATGACATACAAACAACAATTTAACATTATCAATATATCAACATTTTAACGCATTATCAATCAATTGTAGACATCACAATAGATCTGTGATAAAAGTCAGCTGCATACCTCCCCAAATACCTACTTAATGCCTTTATCTTTCGTTACATTACGACATGCACAATTATTTTTGCATGCTCGAAATTTGAAACTGCAGATCTTTGTGCCCGATGGTCAACCAGAGGGTTTGTTTATGAAACTGGTGCCAGATACATTTCACCATTATTACACATCTATTATTTATGGCATATCAAATAGCAGGTTCATCACATTATAATAGATGCCTAGCTGCGTTTTATAAACCGTTAGGTCAATGCATGCATTACCGAGGCATGAGACAATGCGATTTAAAAATAGAGCCTAGCGCCAATCTATTTGCCACTTTGTTAGCAAGCCCGTTATCTATGTTTTTTACATGTAAATATAATCTAATAGGAAGCCAGAAAAGTGGGTGAAAACCTTGAAAGTATAACTAAACAGACCATAGATTCTTTTTATTTTTTAATTTATTGGTGAGAGTTTCAATTTAATCTGTGTGTTTGAACGAAAAAGTAATTTTTAAAGATAGCTAAAGGATCTTTAATAAAAATATCTACCTTAGCACACAGCTAGCATCATATATTTATATATATACATAATAATATAATACGTGCAACTTTTCATGTAAAATTTTAATCAAAGTACGAATTTATAAGCTAACACTAGAGTACACGACTGTCAATACAAACATTGCAGGGGCGGCATGCGCGAGGGGCGGGGGTGTGTGCACCCTCCGCGTCACGTGACGAGCGACCTTCAGGCGGCGCACCGACCTTGAGCGGCGCTCGCCCCGCGCGCGGGTCAGAGGTGAATGCACGCAGCCGCGCGCTCCGCGTCCCTTGCCCGCTGCTCTAACGAACACCATCAAACTTTGCTACTCACCTCAATCCTATCTACGACTCCATGGCACAGACGAGCCGACTGCCGCCACTTAGCAGCCACTATCCCGGCCTCGAGCACCCACCCGTCGAGAACAGGTACCAGTGCGACGCGGCACACCTTTCCCATAAAATACAACCGACAAGTTTATTGACATCAAGTCTCACCAGCGATTGCGCAAATGTAGCGATCTTTCACCTACTCGAACACATACACAGTCTTCGTTCGAATTTAAAAACACTTCGTATAAAATTCTTATGTCTATTCACTCAATAAATACGTTTTAATAAGAAAAACATTGAACACAACGCACAAACTCGAGCGATAGCTACACCATGTCCTCTCACCTCCGCAAAACAAAGCGGAATAAAGTTATATCGCGCGGCCGAGTGAGCGTGACATCTCGCGACTACTCGCGAGTCGAGGTCGTCAAAACAAAAGGTAAATATTATCGACACCTGGCGGTTGCTGAACACAATGGTTGTTTCGCGGCTTATTAGAATCAAATAATTCTTAAATAGTTATCAGAGATGTCGCTATACACAGGAAGTAAAACAAATATTGTTGTTTAACAACCAAACACTTTGACATGACGTCTACTCTACAAAAGAAACTGTTCTTTTATGGTACGAATAATACATTGGGAAAATTTAAAAATACTTGATAATTTAAGAAAACCTAAATGTAGTCAAGAATGAGATTCATGTTTTAACAAAATTGCAAATTTTATAGCAACCACAGCAGCTTAACAAAAATTTTAAGCTGCTAATAGATGGCTCTGATCAAAATTGAATACCTAGTTTATGATTCACAAATATTTACAAAAGATTTTTTTTATTATGGTAGGCATTGACAGTAGGTAGGTACCTATAACTTTCTAAATGCACTCCGTAAGATGGCGTGGCGGTACTTTTAAAGTGAAACTATACATGTAATATATTTTTGATTGGCAAAAATATTTAATATTATAACAATCCGTAAATTTAGAGAAAGTTAACAAAAATAATAACAGATATTATTTGTACAGCATCGGTGGTTATATTGGTGTTGCCATATAAAACGATTATCAAATAATTGATTTTAAAACTCGATTCTTGTTTTCAACTAAATAACAAAGTAAATCGTTATTCGTTACTGTATCAGTAACGATTCTACTTTAATTTATTTATGTCACACTCACAGATTCTGGCTCTGAGAGTATACAAAACCAACCAGTTATTCAGTCGTTTTCTATTACCAGTTTACTATTTTAGGTACGTATTACAGAACGCCACTCAAAACTCAAGCTCTCCTTAAGTCTCGTTTGAAGCCTTTTGATTGGTTGAAAGTAGTTTTAAGTAATATTTAAACAGAGATCAATGCTTGAGTTTCCTTCTGAAATACGGACCTTAGAGTTAACTGTAATATAACTGGTTACCTGGTTAACTGGTGGTGGTGGTGGAGAATTAACTGGTTGGTTATATTTTAATTTTAGGCTCGACTCGACTATCAATTGACATTACTCGAAGCAAATAAAACTAAACATAAATTAGTTTACATTTGCGATGCACTAATGCAGGTTGTGTAAATTAGATTACTTGTTTTACTAACCCATGTGTTTGTCCATGCAGCTATACTAACACCTACCACGAATGGAAAAGTTCGACGGCCTGCCTCTGTTTGCTGCCGTCACCACGTGACACTGGCAGAATAGTCGAAACCGGCTCAGTTGCCAAAAACGAAAAAAAAAAAAAAGCAGGTTGAGTGGTAAATTAATTGTCACAATTTCTGACATTTGCTCTAAAAATTCGTTGAAACAGCTGTGGACAATCGTCGTGCGAGAATATTTACAAATATAAATAATTCCTTGACTTCTAGAAGTGTTTAACTTACATTCCTAGTAATTACTAGCATCGTTAGTTAATTGGTAGTGACATCGGTGGTTAGACTACACGAAATCACTTCGAAAATGAGTCATTAATTAAACAGTGTTATTTTGCGCTCGTATTTAACTCAAGGCTGCAGTTGTAAAGAAACTTTTAAGTGAATATAATGTGTGGTTCGACATAATGGTGGAAGATAATGAACGCGGTTACGGGAGGACCGCCAACAAGAGCACATTGTTGAAGATTGTGATTTTAGGAGAAGGTGGCGTTGGGAAGTCATGTTTGATGAGCAGGTTTATATCGAACCACTTCGATGATCACAGTTTTCACACCATTGGCGTCGAGTTTATGAACAAAACTATTGATGTTAATGGAAAACCGTATACATTACAGGTAAGTTTTTATAATACACTGGACTTTAAATCTGAAATCGCCAACCCCCATTTAGCAAGCGTGGTGATTACGCTCAATCCTTCTCGGTATGAGAGGAGACCTGTGCCCAGTAGTGGGACGATAAAAGGTTGATAATGATAAAACTCATAGAGCTGGTGTTTTTTATTTGCTAACACAATAGCTTGTCAAGGTTGGAAAGTGCCTTATCCTTTGTTATAGTTTAAAAAATGTATTAGCTTTTTATCATAGTGGTAATTACATAGAAATATTGTTTTGATTCAATTTAGTACCTATACTCTATTTTTTAATCTCGTAGACTAAATTGACACATGCAAATGTCAAATTTACATTATTAATTTTGTATTATTACGTTTTTAATAAGTACCTACACATTATTTCAGGATAACTTAATGTAAAAAAAGATACTTGATTTTATGAACGCTAAGTTTCGGCACTATTGCACCTAATTGCAATAAACTGCCAACACTCGTAATGTCAGTTTAGTCTACGAGATTAAAAAACAGAGTATAGTTGCTTTCTATAATAAATTGGCTTGAATAAATGCAAAATTACTCTGCTATGTAGAATTTATGTGTGAGGTTTTTTTTCTGAGACATATGATTTTCTTTATTGGAAACTACATACATTTCGTTATGCATGTTGAAGATCTGCTTTTTCTTTTTTTATTTTGTTGTAGTAATGGGATGACTTTAAGTCTGAAATTGCCAACCCTCATTGAGCAAGTCTGGTGATTATGCTCAATCCTTCTCTATATGAGAGGATACTTGTGCCTAGCAGTGGGACAGTAAAAAAGATTGATGATGAAGTAATGGAATTGCTCTTACATCCTCTAAATAAATGTATTTATGTAAGAGTGTGGGTTGTATTCAATAGTGTAATGAGGTTAGATTTGAATTTGGCCAGAACAATAGTTAGATCAATTTGACCTTCAGATATTGTATTACGAATTAAACTTTAACTTGAATTAACAAAGGACCCAGTGCCTCTTCGTACTTTGTAGTTGTTTCTTTGAAAATATTTATAACAGACACTTTTCTGATAAATATTTTAGTTTCAGAACTTACCATTTCATTTTTGATTTTCCTTATCTTTGGTGTTTTGACTAAATATTTTTAGAAATTAGTCCTGTTGGTAAGGACTGTCTTAAACAAAAGGTATTAGGTTATACGGGTCCACAACAATGTGCACTTTATGTACATGATCTTAAACACAAAGTGCCATACCGCAGCTATTATAATGAATTGTCTAAACTCATCATAATTTTACTTGACTTAAGAATGATACATGAGGCAAAACTACAGGAACAACTAAGTAAATAAGTGCCCAATTATTTATTTAAAAAAGTTACAGATCTATGTTTAAGTCCTCTGCTATTTACAACAACAGTCACCTTCAAAATCAAGGTTATGTTATCTGCTGGGAGGTAAAATGTTTGTATAAGGCTAAGTTATTTAGCACCGCTATTGCATAAGAGCAGCAGTACGAGCAAGTTACGAATAACTGTGTATCCAACTTTAAATTTAAAAAAAAATGCACAATACAAATAGTATTGTGTTTAAGGACTATCCGTTTTATCTAGGGGCCAGTTTTTGATCCTAAGTTAATTCAACCAATTGTTATAAATAATAATAAATGGATGGGCTGAAGAGTTTGTTTGTTTGAACGCGCTAATCTCAGGAACTACAGGTCCGATTTGAAAAATTCTTGTTGGGTTTGATAGCCCATTAACCCCGGTAGGCTTTAGACTATATAACATCACGCTGTGACAAATAGGAGCCAAGCATAATAACTAACTATATGCGAATGAATTCGCTGACGGCCACTAGTAATAATTAATTATTTGACTACTACCAAGTAACTATACTAATTATAACTAATGGTTAAATTATTGCTAAATGTGTTTTTGAGCAATTGTTACTTTATCTAGTGGTCATTAATGGTTATATTTTTAAATAAATAAATTAACTAACAATTATTTGACCATTAACAATAATAATTATTATTAGATAAACTAAAATGATTTTTTATCAATATTTACTTGATCATTGCTAATGGCCAAGTAATTAACTATTAGTTAAAAACTAACCAATATTTACTACATACATATTTATAACCGTCATCCTCTGTGGTGCAGCAGTCAACGCGCCTGCCTGCTTTTTGGAGGCCCCGGGTTCGATCCCCGGCCAGGTCATGATGGAAAACGATCTTTTCTAGATTGGCCTGGGTCTTGGATGTCTATCTAATGTATCTGTTATAAATATATTATCGTTGAGTTAGTATCCGATAACACAAGTCTCGAACTTACGTTGGGGCTATATATACATATATAATAAAATAAATTAATAACCATTAGCGGAATTGAACTACAAACATGATTGGTAAAACTGTTTCTACAAATCTCTTAACAGAAATAAAATCATTTAACGTAACTAACAACCCAAATCAGAGACAAATTATAAACAGACTTTAATTAAATTAAGTTTATAAAAAAAGGAATTTTGAGAAAGAGAGAAAAGGATATTCCACCCTTAATCACCACTATCTCCCCATCACCATACAGTAAGTTGGTGATTTACTGATTATTCAGAAAATCATCAGTGATGTCTTTGGGGTGGAAACTTTTTGACTGTTCTACAAATGGCCAAAAAGTACAAACTAGCAGTAAAAATGTACTTTGATTGAAGCTCAATCCTTCTTTGTATAAGAGGAGACCTGTGTCCAGCAGTTGGACGATAAAAAGGTTGTGATGATGATGATCATGAGACATATCCACGCAAACAGAATCAGAGCATAAGGTTAATATGATCAATGTACTATAACAATATTATTGTTTCATAATGAAAAGCAAACAAAAGATTCCCGACATTTTTCGCAAACAATGTCGCCTATTTATTTGATGGCTTTTCTTTCAATTACAGTGCAGTCATGCCCACAGTATAAAAATCATACAGTAGGTCGACGCCTTTGATATCGTGTAAAATGCCGACATCGTCTAGATAGTAACGCGTCGGCCAGGGTTGTCACAAATAAACAATATTTAGGAAATTATTCATTTATTGCAGAGCAACATCGATAGCTGTATTATATTTAATTAATTTGCTATTTTTACTAAGGGAACAACCCGAGACGGATTTAAGTTATTTAGATGGCATTTTCGTAACCAGCACCCCAATCCACCTCGGAATTAACACCCATATCATATTAATTGGCGTCCGCCATTTTGGATTTCAAAAAGGGTGGCTTTTTCGTAACAAGCACCCCAATTATACTCAAAATTGACACTCATATCAAATTATAAAAACATGACGTCTGCCATTTTGGATGTCAAAAAGGATGGCTTTTTCGTAACAAGCACCCCAATTATACTCAAAATTGGCACTCATATCAAATTATAAAACAAACAAATAAAAAACAAACACGCGTTATCCCTTAATGATAGATACCGGCCTACTAACATCGTTTTGTTCGCAGCTCGGGTGCCGCTTACCCGCGTCTCGTCCCTCACACCCCGCACGATTGCTCTGTCTAGACGTGTTCGTCGGACGACTGTATGAATTTTAGGCTGTGGTCATGCCATTGATAATCCATACTAATATTATAAATGCGAAAGTATCTCTGTCTGCCTGTCTGTCTGTCCGGCTTTCACGCCACAACTACTGAACCGATTGTAATGAAATTTGGTGCACAGGTAATCTAGACTCTAAAGCCTGAGAAAGGACATAGGCTATATGTATAACATCCCGCTATGACCAATAGGAGCAGAGCAGTAACAAAACATATTGCGAAAATGAGAGTGAACGCGGGCGTACATATTGCTCCCATTATTTAACAGGCGCTTGTTTTATATGAACTGAGTTCCTGTAGACTGAAGTCCACGCGGACGCAGTCCCGGGCAGCAACTAGTTTATGAATAAAACGCCCTAGAGCGTGGCGGGCTAAGCTCAGTATAGGGTTCCGTAGTTTCCCGTCTGTCACAATAAGTGCCCCCACTTAAAAGTAAAAAAAAAAAGAACTATTTGTTACATTGGGTTGATCTACTAAGTACGAAATCCTAAAAACACGCCCGCGAAAGATGGCGACACTAAAGAAAAAGTTATAGCTTCCAACTACACTTGGAACACTACAGTGTTGTGATTTGATTCCCACCGCGTTTCGGCGTTTCTTCTCAGAGCTAGTACTAGGAAACGCCGTGGTCATCAAACCACTAAGAATACTTTCGATCCAGCCGTCCCTTGCTGTCCTCTCTAGCGACGCCCTAAGCCGTGGTTCGTACCCCCAAGGGGTGCCCTTAGTGCGTAGTCGCCTAATTTTAATTTAGTTTTTAGTAGTCCTGGCTGGAGGCTTTAATTTTAATTAAGGCATCCACAGGAAAGTCCGGTTAAGTAGTCCCGGCCTCTAATGGTCAACTACGAGATGCCATATAAAAAAAAAAGAGTCCCACCGCTAGTAGTGGGTCGTAACATAACCAGGCTAGGCAATTTCAAGTTTCTATGGTTAAATAAAAGTAGGGTTGCCATCCGTCCGGGTTTCCCCGGATTTGTCCTAGTTTAGAGGGCATCCGGGGAGCGTCCGGGGAAGATTTCATTTATAGACCGAGTATTAAAAAAAGAATGAATAAAAAAGGTGATTTATTAAATGTTTAAATGTTTTTTTATTGCATTGAATATGTTTAAAAAGATCTTGTCGATATGTCCGGCTTTCGGACTACAAAGTCCGGGGTTTTCACGCATCTTGTCCTGTTTTCCAAATTTTAGATATGGCAACCCTAAATAAAAGTCGCATGCCATTTTCTGCGGCTCGGTTACAATATCCTGCAAGTTTTTATGCAGATATCAATGACAACGAGAGACCAACCGAAGAATTCGACAATATAATAGCTCATTCAACTTATAAAATACTCATAGAACTTAGAAAAAATCTCAACAGCGCAAAGTAACCCAGTAGTACTGCGCCATCTCTCGGGAAATTGGGTTACTAATTTATACAAAGCAGACGGGTTAAATATTTTGGATTTTTGGTGTTAATTTTGGATTGCGTGAACTGATTTTAATCATTCTTTTTTATTTAAAAGAAGATAAGTTCAAAGTATTTAAATATGTGAACTAACTTTATGACCAAAAAAATGCTTGCATACACATTAAAGTATAAACTAAGTTTAAAATATTTTGGAAAATTTTTCAAAGATTAGTTCCAAAATAATTTTCCTAGAAAGTACCTAATAACTTATGATTTTTATATTTGTTAAGCTTATTGTTCTAAAGTTAGATAGGAGATTATCCAATAATATATCACATGTTACCACCAATGACTGAAGGTGAAGGAAAACATCTTGAGGAAACCTGAACTTTAAGTCTGAAATCGCCAACCCGCATTGAGCAAGCGTGGTGATTACGCTCAATCCTTCTCTGTATGAGAGGAGACCTGTGCCCCATAGTGGGACGATAAAAAGGTTGTTGATGATGATATCACAAAAACAAAAAAATCTCTCCCCGCTTTACGTTATGGGACCCCGCTAATAAAACTTTTTTTGACACTTCATTTTGCAAGTCAGGCATATCGGGGGCAAATCAAATTTTTAAAGTGAGTAATCTTTGTGCGCCTTCGAGCAACACCCTGGTTGCTCGAAGTTCTGCGCTGTAGTCGGACGCGATTTTTTGGCAACTACACCGTACATTTTGTCAGTGTCTACTGCATGGTTTATTTAAAAGTTAGAGATAAGTCCTCGTTTATACTTCGTTTAGTAATTAGGGGAGTTCATACATGTTCTGCGAGAATTCCGGGTGAGCAACGCCCCCGCCCCGCAAAAATTTGGTTTGGATAGGTGAGACCGTTCTTGAGTTATAAAATTACAAAGAAAGTGGCATTGATTTTTATATAGGTATATAGATATACATCATACTGAAATATATTTAAAATACATATTTAAGTATATACTATACAAATCTTTTCTCTGTGTTGTAATAAAATGTGCACAAGACGCGTCCTTGGAATTTTCGCCGCTCCGCCCAAGAGATTTCACTTCAATAATGTTTTGAGTACAGCAGCAGAAATCTGCTGCTGTACTCAAACATTATTGAAGTGAACAAAGAAGGAAAGAAAAAAAAAAAGAAGAAGAAAGAAGAAGGAAAGAGGGTGAAGTGTGTGTCATTTTGTTGCAAATTTTATTATTAGTCATAAATATGACTAATAATAAAATTTGCAACAAAATGCCACAATCAATAAAATACATAATGTATGTACACATTATTATGTATGTAGGTACAGACGACAGCACATCATGCTACTACAATCTGTCAGATTTCCTTATTAGATTTTCGACTTTTATCTCTAAAACATTAAGGCTTAGGGTTGATTGTAAATATTTGGCAGTTTCGGGTAGCTTGACCTGTGTAGCTACCATGAGTTTTCATTCACAATTCACAGACATTGTTATGAACTCTCAATCAATGAGAGTTCATTGGTTGAGACTTGAGAGTTCTTACAACCTTGAAGCGGGCCAATCGATGAGTTAAACACGGTCGATATCGACGATCGAGTTTCGTAATGAAAACTCATACTAGGCCTACTGCTGTCGTACGTGCTACTAGAGTAGGGGAAGACCAAAAATACGATGCATTGACTGTATGAATGATGATGGTCAGAAAGGGGGTGACTGCCGAGGTGACAAATAGAGAACTCATCATCTGCCTTGACTTGCTGTCTCTTGATCTATTTTGGGATCGGTTTCCTCTCTAAGAGGATACTGCTACATCCATATTGAGCTGAACACTAGTATTCGACATGGAGGGACCAACCGATTACCATGCTTTTTGTGGCACGGAAGTATACAATATAGTTAGTCACCCATCCATGCACTATCCTCGCCAAGCTTAGCGTAACCTGACCAATCGACCCTTAGGCTGTCATTAGCCACATGCCCAGAGAAGTATGGAAGTAAAGTCATGTGGTGCTGATTCCAAATGGCCAAGAGAATGATAAAGATTACTATAATGTACGGACGACAGTAGCAGGGCAATTGCGTAATACACTGTCAATAACAATGGGATTCATTTTGACAGGTCATCAACATTCATTGCGTTTTTTAGATTGTTGAGTAAACACATTTTCGTATATACGGAGCAATCGATTGGCAATACGCTTCAAAATGATGCCAACTAATAGTGATATACGCAATTAGGGTGCAGGGCAAGCTACCCGAAACTGTCAAATATTCACAATCAACCTGAGCCTTAATGCTTTAGAGATAAAGTTGAAAATTTAATAAAGAAATCTGACAGATTGTAGTAGCTGGATGTGCTGTCGTTTTTTTTTTTTAAGTTTTTTGCCATGTCTGCTTTGCTGTCGTTTCTACATTATGTACAAAGTTGCTTGTAACTAAAACTGGTAATAAATATAATGATCCTATTCGCCAAATAAGCCACGTGATTGACCATCTGTGGATTAGTAATTATGTACTTCCTATGGTTATACATATAATTACTACCTAATACTGTAGCACAATAAACACGAAATAATTTTTTTTGTAACAGTTTATAATGATCATAATATCACGCTTTTATACCAAGAAGGAGTGGGCAGGGACTTACACAATCGCTACAAAACGTCAATTATGGTTTACCCATGATTTTAAGTTTTTAAGTAACTTTGGTCTGATATGAAAGTCGACATTATTTAGTTCTTAAAATATGATTAGCAATTAAAACTGTTAATGCAAACTTACTTTACAAATAGGTATAATCTTTTGTCATTTACTATACTTAATTCGTGTTATTATTAGACCAAAGAGGTTCATAGAAGCAGTTAATAACTATAACAAAATATGTTAAACAAAACAACACGTATAACCATGTATTTATATTTTACTTTTTAAAAACTGGATCGCGCTCTACGGTATAATATGAATAAAATTTTATCTTTGTGACATTACAAATTACGATAAGGTTTATTATACCGCAGCACGTCCGATCTAGCCGCCTGAGATAGCACTCGCTCAGTAGTGCGTCCTATTCTACTAGGATCATTATCATTATCTCAGCGTTAATCCCAGTCGCATCCGAAGCTTTTCAGATTTGAAGTCTGGGGTCCGCTTTACCGGTCTAACTGCTGATTTTGGCTAAACTTCGATATTTTCCGTGAAGCGACTGCCGTCTGACCTCCACAACCCGAAGGCGATATCGAAGCATTGCAGCTAGAGCAATTGTTGGACTTTTGAGGGCTCCAACAACCCGAAACGACTGCCATTAGATGTTCGTATGGAAACCGGGACCAACACGGCTTAACGTGCTGTCCAAGGCACGACCAGACCAGTGAAAATATTCATATTCATGCATAAAAATATTTGCACTCCGCGGGGATCGAACCCGCGCCTCCTTGCGCAGCGGCTGCGTTCGCTACCGCTACGCCACTGAGGCTGTCAAATCCTATTCTACTAGGATAACAGAATATAAAAAACGTCTTTGGAAACATTTGGTACTTTTATCAATAAACTAAATTTGCTCTTTTAATAGCAGACACACAACAAAATAAGCGGTGTAAAATGTCGGAAAAATATAATTGTAGGCTTTTGTTATCCCTACAGGCCCACATTGTGCTTATTTATTCTCTTTCATAAAACAATGGGACTATATACCTATTAGAAAGAGACGCATATCTACTTTTGGTTCTCTCACTCAGCTTGTTTTTTTAAATTTTACTGCACAGTCCAGTTAAAAATATAGATTCATGCACATAACAACTAAATAACGAAAAACTGGTAAAATAGCATTCACAATTTCACAAGTATCGATAAGCGAATGACAATTAAACAAAGCTATGCATTTTGGCGGAATCCATTATAACCCGGAAAAACCTGCTGTTATAACGTATGAGCTGATTAGGAAATATTTCAGACTAACGGCCGCCAGCGACTTGCTTGCAACGTTCTAAGGCCGAGCGGACACTTTTTTAAACATTGTGATTTCTGTAACCGCTCATTAACGACATAAATGACTAATAAATGGATAATTTTATTAGTGGCATGCGGTCTAGCTTTTTCGCGAAGTTTGCGTTACGATGTCAGATACACCCATGTACATTACATAACCAGGGAGTGAGCCTGTTGCAGTCAATCCACATACGTTACCAAACACAAACTTATTTTTTTCCACAGGTATGGGACACAGCGGGCCAGGAGCGTTTCAAGTCGCTCCGTACTCCGTTCTACAGAGGGTCTGACATATGTATCCTAGCGTACGCCATTGATGACCGCAGCTCTTTCAACAATATCAAGATGTGGCTCAACGAGTTCCTGCATTACGCCGGAGTCAAGAATGGCATCGACAGATATCCGTTCATGGTTGTCGGGAATAAGGTATGTCTTTATACAATATGTAAAGAAAACCCTGTCGGATCCGTGAAGGTATTGTTAGGTATCGTTACCTGATTCTACTAATGCCTAAAAACCGGGCTAAACTTAAAATAAAACTCCTAATAAATAAATATTATTTCGCAAAAGGAGGTAACTTAATACATTGTGCGGTAGGCAATACATACGCGGGCGAAGGGGGGCAGGGCACGCCGCACGCGGTTGCATCGCTCATAGTAATACAGTCGAAAACGGTGTTGTCACTTTTTAAATAATTACCAAATTTTGGGGAAGTTGGAATTAATTCGCGGAAAAAAGATTATTTCAATATTCATTAGTATTGATCCTATGATGATTATGGAAAATTTCAAATTTTATCTGGCCATGTGTTTACCTACCTTTATATCCTTATGGGTCGAACGGGGTTTTCTTTACATATTGTAGAAATACTGCTAATAAAATTTAAGTGACGCAGGATTTACTAGAGTTCGGTGAGGATATTGTATTGAGAATCTCCCGGGATTAGAGGTCCGAAATGTGTCTCCGGTTTCTTCAGGCGGAAGGTATCTATGATAAATTACCCAAGGGAAAAATGGAATAGCTTTTATCAGAAGCAGTTCATTGTGTAAGCTACAACTCAGAAATGAAAAAGGGTTCGCAATAAAACTGAACACGTTACTAATACAAAAACATATTTATTATCCTTTCCACATCACTCGAATAACAGTACATTACCTATAAATACTTACTTGCTAGGACATAACCTCCCAAAAATAACAGTTGTCAAATATGCTTGTCTCCGGTCCGCGTCTCGAGCAAGAAGCCGCTGTCAGTTGTCTACCATAGATAATGACAGGCCATGTAGTATGGCCAGAACGAATAATTTACTGTAGGGTTACCAGATGCAAGCTAACAATTGTATTTGTGGTTCAATATATTTTTATTTTGCAATATTCTATGGATAGACCATAGATAATGTAGTCATTTCTGGCCTGAAACATTTAATATTGCCATAGACACGCTACGAGGAAAATATGTACATTAAAAGCAGATTAATTAACAAGATTATAAAATTTTCAAGATATTGCTCTCGATTAGAGATGGGCATTTACCCGGTAAAAACCCGAACTATGGGTAAATACCCATTTATACCTATTTTTACCCACCCAATTTTAATTTTTACCGGGTAAAAATTATAATCAGTTTAATTTAGGGCAGATCCGTAGTTACATCGTTATTATTATCGCAGATCATATTTTGATCAAGTTACAACCTGACACTGACCAGTAAATTGCAAAAAATTCGACAAAATCTGAATTACACGGGCTGCTACTACGGAACAGGCTATTTGACAGATTTATAATTTTTATCTCGAATTACTTTTACTTTACGGTTAAGAAGTTCACCGAAAGTATTTTTTTTAATTTTAAATACGTATTTCGTAAGAAATATGCAAATAAAAATTCAAATAAGCCGCGAAAACGATTTATTCAGCAATATGGCGTCGAGCTTTGTAATTGACGTCACAAGCGGTTTTCGGTTCTCAGTGGTGTTTGTTTTTATTTATTATTTGTTGTTGTTATCTAATAAAATGGTTTACAAGTGGTGTGCTGTACCGGGTTGTACAAATAAATCGATAAAACCCCCAAAAAACAGTTTATGAGTTTGCCGAAAACAAACGTTGATGCGCGTATGACGTCATCACGACATTAGCCAATCCGGATCGTTTCGCAATGTGTGGCGCGAGAAACAAAAAGCTAAACATATTTTTGTGTTTTAATTGTTATTATTTTCAAACTCAAATTCATTTATTGCATTTTTTATTAAAACTCGTGTAAATGATATTAACAACCCTCATTTTATGCAATTAAAGCAAAAAATCCCAAAAAAATGAATACTGTCAAATAGCCTACTACCATTTTTTTGTTCTGGATGAGAAATCGTCAAATGACTTCTCCTGCTCTAGGCCTGTGCCTGTGTGTGCCTGTGCGCCAGGGCCACGGTTTCTTTTTAGGCCTCTGCCTCGAATCTTGCGGGCAGCGGGGCGGCGGCGGCGGCGGCGAGGATCTTATGCGTTAAATCAAACGGACTGGTTCTCGAAAACAGCGGCGCGGCACAACGGGGCGGTGGCGGGCAGCGAGCGGTGTACTTCTCGCGCTCGAATCTTGCGGGCAGCGAGCGGTGTACTTTAAGTCAAGCGGTGATCGAGCGTTAGGAATAAATTTGAATCAAAAAGTTGTTGCCGCCATTGTTCAAACATTTCTTTCGCGAATAAAAACAAATATCTCGTCGACATAATCGTGAACACAATACTACGCGGCTATAGTGACGCGCGATCTGCCCGCTAGTTTCGAGAACGAGTCTTCGATGCCCGCCCGGCTCCCGCGCCTCTGCCGGCGCCGCCCCGCTCCTCCATTGATGCTGGCCCGCCACTGTGCGTCCGGTCCGGTGGGACAGGTCAGCCGCCTAATTCACACGCCGCTCCAACTGTCCGGGTCAGCCAGCGCGATGCGGACAGGGGACAGTCACAGTGAGGATATCGCCTCAGCATATATGAGCAACCAGGGAGGTGGATCATGGATGCTGAGGCCTGTATGGGGACTGCATATGCTCACATAGAAAGAGCATTATGTAGAGGCGTGTTCTTCAATCTGTATCTCTCCATGGTAAGAACCTTAGTGTTAATATAGAATCCATGGTTCCGTACCCTGGACGAAACCCATATTGACACTCCCGAGACAGCATACTCCTGCCGAATCTGAGAGTCTATAATCCTCTTAAAATTCTTCAGGGTGTGTACCGAGCCCTTGCCTTTGAAGACTGGAGTAATAATACTCAGTCCCCATTGGCTTGAAATTTTGCCGATCAGGAACACGCGGTTCAGAAGGTTAGTTAAGATGCCCGCATCGCGAGGACCCATCGTCTTTCAGGCCTCAATGGGGACTCCGTCAGTTCCGACAGCTTTCCGATTTGCCATGCGACGAAGAGTCGTTTGGACTTCCTCGGGCGTTATCGGAGGCACTAATTCAAGATTTGGAATGAATTTCGGTGTCTGCACCTCTTGGTGCTGCTTATTCAACAGCTCGTGGAAGTACAAGCGCCATCTCTCCTTCACCGTGAGGTCTTTGCATAGCAGGTTACCAGTAGGGTCTTTTACACAACGACACTTGGATATATCCTATGCCGCTTTCACCCTGGAACATGCCAATTTGGAAAAGATCTTTTGCCCCTCAGATGATTCCTACTTCTCGTAAAGCGCTTGCAAGTGGTCTGGCTCTGGCTCTGGCTACAACTCTTTTAGTGGCACGTTTGACAACCGTCGCGATCTGGATGCCATGTTTTAAAGAGGGCTTTCTTCACCCTAGTCTTCCTCTGGACTGTGTCGTCCCACCACCAGGTCTCCTTTTCACGTTTGCGGCCGCCCTTAGAGACTCCGAGCACCACCCGCGCCGCCCCAATAATAGCTGCCTGGATTCTGCCCCAATGGTCTTGGACATATTCTTCATCGGTCCAGCGCACTTGTCTCTAATAACCGATGCGAACTCCTAGGACTTATTTCATCAAGCAGCCGCCACCAAATCTGGTGCCGGCAGTGCTCTACACGTCTACGATGGGCCGTTATGCAGAGATCTATGACAAGGAGGCGGTATTGTCCAGTGAGATTCTCACCGGCTATGACTTTGAAGTTGGCTGCTTTGCCGATGTGGTGTCTCCTAGTCGGTAGAAAGTCTATTCGGGTAGCGCTTCGCCCGCTGCGAAAGGTGACAATGTGCTCCTGCTTCTTTTTGAAGTAGGTGTTCACGATTGCAAGGTTAGTGGCTGCACACGTTTGGAGAATGTTGTTTCCTTCTGCGGTGCGGCCGCCGTACCCAAAAGCCGCCGTGAACACGCTCAAGCCCGACACTCTTCTCACCCACATGACTGTTCAAATCACCACCCAGAACCACTTGTTGGGATAACGGTATCCCGTGAAACTGTCCTTCGAGCTGGATTCAGAACAACATACTTTCGGCGTCACCACACCAGGAAAAGCATAACGGATTTTCCTGGTTTTGGCTCACTTCTTTAGCCGTATCCGCCTCTGACACGTTAGACCTAGCCCACAGGTCACTGGAGTCGGGCGTAGCTCCTGCGCGCAGCTTGCATACGCCCGATAATGACCTACGCTTGTCCAGTCTTCGTACATGCCAAGCAACGTCATATCCATAGGATGCAAGTAGTCCAAAACCGATTCCTCCGTAAAGCCACAAACGCCCCTTGGTTCGTCCGTAATGAGATCCTCCACCTTGATCTCAAATCCCCACCATCCAGCAGTTCATGAAACGTCTCTCCAAACGCTTCTTTGATTCTGCCACCAAGCACCGCAATCTTCTTATAGCAGCGGCCGCCAATTACACTCCCTCCACCATCTCTCGACTTCGCCGTCCTCGGCATGCCCTCACAGACCCCGATGACCCCATTACCCTCCTCCAAGAGGCCAATAGGGCCACCAGCACAGTACACAAAAACAGACCGACCTACCGACCTCGCCGCCGAGGTCCATCGCGACGCGCTCCCCGTAGCAACCCCCTCCCCCGTCCCCTGTCCGAGGAAGGCCAGCCCGCGTCGCAGCTGAGCCAGTAATTATCATAATGTCCCAACAATGACCTCTGAGTTTGTTTCGGCGTTTCTTCTCAGAGCTAGTACTAGGAAACGCCGTAGTCATCAAACCATTAAGTATAACTTTCGATCCAGCCGCCCCTTGCTGTCCTCTCTAGCGACGCCCTAAGCCGAGGTTCGTACCCCACGGGAGGTGCCCTTAGTGCGTAGTCGCCTAATTTTAATTTAGTTTTAAGTGCCCCTGGCTGGAGGCTTTAATTTTAATTAAAGCATCCACAGGAAAGTCCGATTAAGTAGTTACGGTCTCTTAGTAGCCACCTACGAGATGCCATATCAAAAAAAAAAAAGCTCCTGCGCGCCGTTTGCGGCGGTGCCCTAACTGTGTCACGTACATTTCTTCCTTTCCTATTCATAATAGTTTGGCTTGTTTTGCTTTTATGAGTGCGACTGTTGTCAGATCACTCAGCTCCGAAGGGAAAACTGGCGTCAGCGCCCCATCCGTAAGTCAGCGGGTGCACCGTCAGGCAGGTGGGGTTGACTTGGGTCCCAAAGATGGTGGTAGGACCCCAAAGCACTCCAGTACCTGATCGTAGTATTGATGACGAAGCCAATTAAATAACAACTCATTTTATACCCGGTATTTATTATAAATACCCGGTAAAAATGGGTATTTTTTCATTTTTACCTATTCTACCCTTTTTTACCAATTTTTACCTACCCAATTTTTACCCACCCGCCCATCTTTACTCTCGATTGAATAAGACGGTAATTGCGTAACACATTATCAGTAGCTTTCATGTTGACAGTTGAACATCCTTAAGAGGGGACTCTTGTGCCGAGGAATTTGGGAAATAGGTATTTGAAGAAACCATTACCGTCGCGCTGCTTCCAACTTTTCCCGGTAAAGTGCGAAAAGGACACTTGCAGCTCAGGCTGATTTTACCTACAAAAACGTTTACCAAAAGACGTTTCGTATTCCGTTGTTTTCTTTTACAAAACCCGACAGATCTTAATTATTTTTATATCAAAATTTAGAGGAAAAGTATACCTATGCTTCTATTATTTTGTTTTTTGTCGAAAACTTATCACGTTTGTATAATAGTCATCTGAACATCACGGTAAAAATGGGTTATTTTTTGCGATTTTGAAGTACCGTATTTCTTTTATTAATTAAGTTTCGGAAAAAATCAAATAATAGGAGCACGTATAATCACGGTGTAAAATTGTAGAAAAAAAAATTGCTTCAAAAGCATTATCCACGAATAAAACAGCGGAATACGTTTTTATAGAGAAAGCACCACTAGAGTTCCCTCTTAATTGCGTTACTTACGTTGTTGAGCTGACATATTTTTCGTGCATTAAATGAAACAAATATTTTTTTAGTAATAGTGTGGTACGCAGTGCTGGATTGACAAGTCGCCAATGTCCTCCAGGTCCCAGAAACTAGGTTACCTATCTTTAAAATTTTATTACGACTGTTTTAGTGTTTTAGACTGTGTGTATTTTTACCCGACTACGGCAAAGCAAAAGGAGGGTTATGATTTTGACAGGCTATGTATGTATGTATGTATGTATATTTATCTGTTCCCTCGTAACTTCTAAACTACTTATTCGAATTCGATAAATGATATATCATTAGAAGCGTCTTAATTGTCTGCTGGTTATAGGCTATATGGAGTTTCACAAAATCTAACGTGGCGCCCTCTAGCGGACAAAATATACAGAGTAAAAAAATAAAGTTAAGATAAATATGCCGTGTTTGGTATCATTTGAAAGGGCTTAAGTTGTACATTTTAAATATGTATATATTACTAGCATTTGCTTGTGACTTTACCTGTATTCATGGGCTGATTGCATATAATTCACATCTTTTCGTTCATAGATAGCTTTTTTACTACTTATCAGAATAAGACCACTGCAGAACCATTAGAAGGGCCTTGATATTCTGTTGGTTATGAGCTATAAAGCTTGTCACCAAATTTAGTATTACGCCCTCTAGCGGACAAAAAGTTCTATGTTAATATAAAATTAAAATAAATATACTGTATTTGGTATCATCTGAAAGAGCTTCACGAGTACTTTATGTTTGTACATAATCCCTAGTAATGCTTCGTAGAAATTTGAATGTAAACCAGGGTTTGGTAAACGGAGCGGTGGGAGTGGTGAAGGCCTTCGAATGGCCTGCTCTTCGGCGCGATCAGTTGGAACAGGAGAACAGCCAAGCGCTGTTCTCATACAATTTGACGACGCATCCATAAAAGCAGATACTAACGGACTTATCAAAATCGAGCTTTGCCTCACTGAATTTGACGGCTTGAGGGGTTCTGGGCAAATTCAGCGTAAAATGCTCCCGCTGATTCTTTCTTGGGGTTGTACTGTACATAAATTACAAGGTTGTACTCTAGATAAAAAGTTACAGATCTAGGAAAGTCATTGTTTGCTAAAGGACAGGCCTATGTCGCTCTCAGTAGAGGTAAAACCATAGAGGGATTATTTATAAGTGCCTTGGATCATAATAAATTACTTAAAAATCCACATGACAGTCGATCGTTAGCAGAATTAGATAGATTAAGAAATCTTCCCAGGTCCTCTTAATATAAGTTTTTTTTTTAATAATTATAAACTAGCGCTTGACTGCAATCCCGTCTGATGGTAAGCAGTGACGCAATCCTTGATGCCTGCGCACTAGTTTATTAAGCCTATTCACTTAAAAAACTTAGGAATAGCAAGGATGACGGCCGTTGAGCCAGTTGATGCAATGTTAAATCCAAGAGCAACACGACCAACCATGCTGCGCCAGAGGGAGATTGATCTGGAGACTCTCCACGACCAAACTCCCGACACAACAACATTTGGCGCATCGTAATCGCCACACAACGCAACACAAAGTGCTCAGACGCGTCCTCCGTACGGCTTCACCAGACATCATGCTGGAACACGACGAATCGCTTGGCGGCAAGACTTTGTCTGGTGGTCGGTAACTTCTGCCGGCAGCCGATGTTATGGCCTACCACCGTTAGAAAAACATCCAATCTATTTATACTAACGGCCTCATCCACTAATTCATGACCCATTCGGTGCCATCGACGCAAATGTGCGTCGCTACTACGAAAAAGCGGGAGCTTCATACGGTGAAACCGTTGCTATACGCGCTACGCTTCAAGCGCTACGAAATAGTAAAATAGGACATCTCTACATATTACTATACGCCGATACATAAGTCAAAAGAGATATCGTATGTTAACTACCTAGTTTTTATTTCGTCAATTTAACTTTTATTAATATTATGCGCCACAAATACACTTTAACACCAAAATAGTACAAATAATAAAAAGTTAAAAAACTAAAATCCAACTACGACAAAAAACGACGCTGAAAAAGTATAAAACAAGATTTTCAGAATACTGAACTGAACAAAGTTGCTAATGTAGTTGCAAGTAAATGGACACAGTAGACTCTACCAATATGCCTTCGTTGTAAATTTTCAATAATGTCTTACGATACTATTCTGAAGTATGCAATATTCACTATTTAGAGATAAACTTTCATGTTTGGAAGGGCGTAGTCACACGTTACATATACCTACCGTAGCACTTTCATAACGTGTGACTGCGGTTTTCCAAACATGAAAATTTATCTCTAAATAGTGAATATTGCATACTTCAGAATAGTATCGTAAGACATTATTGTCAATTTACAACGAAGGCATCTTGGTAGAGTCTACTGTGTCAATTTACTTGCAACTATATTAGCAACTTTGTTCAGTTCAGTATTCTGAAAATCTTGTTTTATACTTTTTCAGCGTCGTTTTTTGTCGTAGTTGGGTTTTAGTTTTTTAACTTTTTATTATACCCTTACAATATTTCCCTAATTCTATAATAGAAATCATGGAGGTGATTATAAATATGAACTTAGATAAGACCAAAATTATGTTCAATGAACGGGTCACTCCGGGACCGCAATTAGGGAAAAACAACTTCTAGAAGGAGGCAAATAGAAGGATCCAGCTGGGATGGGCAGCGTTTGGTAAACTTCGTCGGGTATTTTCGGCGCCCATACTTGGGGTATGGGCGCCCATACCCCAATGTTTGAAGACAAAAATCTTCAACCAGTGCGTCCTACCCGTTATGACTTACGGAGCCGAGACGTGGACACTAACGGTCAGACTAGTCCATAAGTTTAAAGTCGCTCAGCGAGCTATGGAGCGGGCTATGTTGGGCGTCTCTCTGAAGGACCGCATCAGAAATGAGGTGATCCGACAGAGGACCAGAGTCACCGACATAGCTGAGAGGATTAGCAAGCTGAAGTGGCAAGGTGAAGGGCAGGTCACATATGCCGCAGGACCGACAACCGATGGGGTAAACGAGTCCTCGAGTGGAGACCGCGTCTCGGCAAACGTAGCGTGGGACGCCCTTGGGCTAGATGGAGCGACGACATCAAAAAAACTGCTCAGGATCGAGCTTGTTGGCGTGCCATGAAGGAGGCCTATGTCCAGCAGTGGACGAGTAGGGGCTGATGATGATTATTATAAAGTAGGTGAAAAAAAAAATGGATAATATTCCATTTAATAATTCAAAGCAATGATAGAATGATACCAAGAAGGTGCATTTCAAATATTTAATTAGCAATATAGTGACATTGGCCCTACACTCCAATAATACTGTGGTTTGCACATTGATCGAAATGTCACGGGCGTAAAATCCGATACTGAATAACCTTTTGCGGTAACCTCTGTCTACCATGTCAGTAGTCTTGAAGTTCGAAAACAGCTCTTTCTGCTTGGAATTAAGGGCGCTGGCCCCAAATCTCTTTTTCACAAACTAAATTTAATTTTAGTTTATTACATTTTTTCTTTCTGTTTCATCAAGAAAAGGACCGAAGCTAAGTATTACTTTAGTCATTGATAAAATATTAAACTAAGGTAGATATGTCACTAGCGCACTAAAAATGAAGCGTACAAAAGGAAGTAAGTCCAGTATCTCGCTTTAGTCACTCTCCATACACTCGTAAAAACAAACGACAAACACTAACAGCGCAAACGACAAACACTAGCCATCTTTTTCTTCTCTATGCTTTAGATTGCGCCCCATCTCACTCACACTGTACCAATGTATGCCGAATAAAAATATGCATGTGTGCTGCTGCTGTGTTCGGCACATTTTTTTTGGTCAGTTTGTTCGAATATATCGTATCTGTTTAATATTTTATCAATGAGTTTAGTCCTGTCAAATCGACGAATTTTAGTCGCCATGTTTTTGAATATGTCTATGGAGTATCTATGCGTTTATATTATAACTAGCGGCCACCAGCGACTTAGTTCGCGTGGAGTTAGTTAGTTATGCTCTGCTCCTATTGGTCGCAGCGTGATGTTATACAATATGTAAAGAAAACCCTGTCCGATCCGTAAAGGCATTGTTAGGTATCGATAACTGATTCTACTAATGCCCAGAAAGACAGGCAAAACTTAAAAAAAAAATCGCCCTAAAAAAATAAATATTATTTCGCAAAAAGAGGTAACTTAATATATGTGCGATAAGCAACCCCATTCCGCGGGCGGCGGGGGGCAGGGCACGCGGCACCTGTGACGTGGTCGCGTCGCTATTCGCTTATAATAATACCGGTGTTGTCACTTTTTTAAAAATTACCGAATTTCGGGGAAATTGGAATTCATTCCCGGGAAAAAAGGATTATTTCAAAATTCATTAGTATTGTTACTACGATGATTACGTAAAATTTTGTATTATATTTGGTCAAGTGTTTACCTAACCTTTATTATGCTTACGGGTCGGACAGGGTTTTCTTTACATATTGTATAGCCTAAAGCCTTTCTGGGCTATCCAAAGACAAGAAGATTTTTTTAAAGGAGACCAGTAGTTTGTATTAGTTTAGATTAAAGTGGAAAATTATTAAAATACCTACACCATTTCAGGAAACCTTCAATCATTTTAGATGTTATTGGTTGTGTACCAGTATTGCCCTTTGGCTTGCTTTCTCCTTCTTTGAGATCGTAAAAGCAGCGTTACTATCCTTTCCTGCAAGGTAGACTTTTCCGTGTTATGTTAACGCAGACCAACTCCATGACCTCGTCGACCACCGCCTTGTTATTAATCACGTCTAAACTGTTTATGGGATATCTCTATTTGACTGAACTAAACTAAAATGTTATTTTCTATCCTTTTCTTTAAGAAAAGGAAAGAAAAAGTGGCACTATAGGTACAATTGTCGAAGTCATACTGTTACTATAGACATAGTACTTTATTCTATGCTATAGACGTGCGGGTTAGCTTATTTCTACCTATAGTAATAATATGTGCTAAACATGGGGTCATTCCTTGAGTTCATTAAAACTAATATAGTACAAAGGTTGCGTGATTTGGTGCGTATGACGGACATCAAAACACCCCTGAAACGAGGGTAACACGGAATGAAGTAAGTAGGTACCTATGTACCTACTTACTTCATTCCGTGTTAAATCCATACTAATATTATAAATGCGAAAGTAACTCTGTCTGTCTGTCTGTTACGCTTTCCCGCTTAAACCTCGGAACCGATTTTGATGAAATTTGGCACAGACAATCTTTAGACCCGGAGAAAGAACATAGGCTACTTTTTATCCCGGAAAAATTTGATATTCCCGAGGGAAATCTAAAAAGCGCGATATAACCGAACTCCACGCGGGCGAAGCAGCGGGCGGAAAGCTAGTATTGAATAAATATTGTGCGCGTTTAGGATACTGCACCTTTTTTTTTGTTGGGATTGGATAACATCAAATGACTTCTCCCGCTCTGGGCGGAGCGGAAGGGCGTGTCAGACTTTCACTGACTAAAACCCACCCGTGTTTCTTCACTTGCCTGTGGGATGGCCAGGGCCACGGTTTCTTGTTTAACCAACCCGCAACCCTGACCCAGGAGGCATCGGTCTTCGTGGACCCCGTCACGATGTGCTGTCATCACTTTGAGGCGCGCGTGGTACACGACGCTCCGTCGACTCGGGCCTGGTCCTGAGCTGCCCACTGCTCACCGCCCGCAGGTCCGCACATACGTTGGCTGGGAGTTAGGTGTCATCTCCCGACCAGGGTGTCTCCTGTGGCGGCTAGTGGCGTGAGGGCACTGGGATTCCCGTTGCCTCACGCGCTCCGCCTCCTCCTTTGCCAGCATTACTGCTTCGCAGAAGGAGGTGACGGCCGGCCAGGCACTCTCGCTCCGGACCATGGCCTGGACCAGGGTCGGACGCGAGAGATCGCCGCTGATCGCCGCTACGAGGACACAGCGGTGCTCTACCCAAGCCGGGCAGACCTCCACCGTGTCCTCAGGGAGGATACTGCACCTTAATTACGTAATACACTTTTCCTATCAATTGAAATCATTTTGTGCCTATTGCTACTCCATTGCTCTTATGTTCCGAAGATAAATAATAAATAAATATATACGGACAAATCACACAGATTGAGCTAGCCCCAAAGTAAGTTCGAGACTTGTGTTATGGGATACTAACTCAACGATACTATATTTATAATAGATACATATTATATAGATAAACATCCAAGACTCAGGCCAATCAGGAAAAGATCGTTTTCCATCATGACCTGGCCGGGGATCGAACCCGGGGCCACGTCGTAGGCAGGCATGTTGACCGCTGCGTCACGGAGGACGACAAATTATGTGTCTGCTCTGCACCGTAAATAACGCAATGAATGTTGTTGAACTGTCAAACTGAAACTAATTGTTAGAGATAGTGTATTACGCAATTACCCTGAAGTTTATAGAAATTTTATGAGAGGGTTTTATAATATTGCGAAGGTCGCCATAGTGTCCCCAATTTAAGACACTAAGGTCCGTATTACAGAAGGAAACTCAAGCATTGATCTCTGCATTACTTAAAACTAGTTTCAACCAATCAAAAGGCTTGAAACGAGACTTAAGTAGAACTTGAGTTTGAGTGACGTTCTGTAATACGGACCTAAGACATTAAAAATGATAACAGGTTTGTGTGGTTTCCAACCATTGTAAAGTGCGTGATCGCCGCCGTTTTTCTTCGAAACCGAACCGATAAGTTTGAGAAATTAGCTTCGGCAGCCTTTTTAAAAATACATACAGGTATATTAAGAACACTCGTGGTAGCGGTGGTAGTCTAGTGGTTAAAACACCTGCCTCTCAAATATGAGTGTGCGGGTTCGATTCCAGATCAGGCGAGTACCAATGTAACTTTTCTAAGTTATATGTACTTTCTAAGTATATCTTGGACACAAGGTGAAAGAAAACATCTTGAGGAAACCTGGACTTTAAGTCTGAAATCGCCAACCCGCATTGAGCAAGGGTGGTGATTACGCTCAATTCTTCTCTGTATGAGAGGAGACCTGAGCCCAGCAGTCGGACGATAAAAAAAAAGTTGATGATCGCCATATATTATTTCTTCAAGGGTCTGAAACCGTTTTCTCCCTTTTTCTCTCTTTCTATCGAACCAATCTGAACGTCCGACCCACTAATCGACAGATATTCGTCCCTGGTAACATGGAATACTATTTTCAAATTATTAGTATAGTGCGAATTTTTCGCACGGGTCAGCTAGTTATGATATTAAGAACAAACTAAGCAACATCGAAACAGACTAACAGTTTATTTTATCTTAAGTTTGAGGCTTGAAGTTCTTATTTTTTTAAGTTCTTTATCCGGGTCATTGCCATTAAAACTTATAGAAACATATTTTCCTTATGTAGTTGAACACTAATATTGCTCAATCTCGTTACATTTCCTTATGCAATGCATTGTATTCATTTTTATAATTATTTATATTTCTTTGTCGATTTAGTTAACTATGTTATTAGTATATGGATTACAACATAATGGCGGAATGTGTTTGCACAGCAATTTTTAGTTCTTCCGTCATTTTGTGCAGACGACAGCAGATCAAGCTACTACAATCTATCAGATTTCTTTATTACATTTTCAACTGTATCTCTATAGCATTAAGGCTCAAGGTTAATTGGAAATATTTGGCAGTTTAGGATAGCTTGACCTGCTGTCGTCCGTATCTACCGTATATCTATGTATATTGAAACGATTTTGATTTCACTTGATGTTATAAACATTTATTGTAACAAGGACAAGTGATTCTTCTTCTCCTTTTTTCAAGATGAGATTCAACCTCATCATGATCAATGGCTTCTGTGAAATAGATACCACAATTTTGCCAATAACACGTGTAACAAAATATAGAAATTCTTTGAAAATTTTATTTCATAATAATGGCAGATATGTCGCCAATGACACAGACAAAGTCATGATGTGGCCACTATGCCACAGTAGACAGACAGTAAAACATAGAAACGAGCCGCTCTCGGTTTGAATGATTGCGTGCGCGCCGTGCGCTGTGTCGGTACGCGATTTCACGCACACGCTGGCATAATATAGCTTGGAATAACATAGGGGCAGTACGGACTGTGGTTCAACGCAAGAGTAGGCAAATAACTCTGCGGGCGGCTTTAGATAACCTACTGTTCTGTCTCTACTGTGACTATGCTGCCATATTTCAATGTTATTTATGAATTATTTACTGAATGCACTTTTTACTACATAAATCACGCGCTTTTATTTAGTAAACGACACTATAATTAATTTTAAAAGTCAAATGAAAAATGGGCGTTACACTCATCATAGCTTTCCCGTCAAAACTAAAACGACAAGTAATTCTCGTAACTTTAAGAATGTTCACTCACACAGTCTCAATCTGTGAAATATTTTTTTTTCTTTTTGGCAACGTGAGTCGGCTCCGACTATTCTGCCAGTGTCACCTAGTGACGGCAGCAAACAGAGGCAGGCTTTCGAACTTTTTGGTGTTAGTGTAGAGAAAAATCGACGTAACGTAAATTTACGTAAAATAAAGTGACCCAAAAATACTCCTAATTTCCCTACATTTTGAGAAGTTTTTGACATTTATCGCCGATATGAGACTGCGACTAGATTTTGAACGTTTTAAATTATGGGAATTAGAGTTCAGTTTTGCAATTGTTTTTCTCTTGCAATTAACTGCGATTCAATACAGTTCAGCCTTCAGGAAACCGCATAGATTATTCAGTTATTGCATTGCTATTACAATAAACAAATATAAAATGAATTAATAAGTGAATCATAAAATAATAATTACCTACCTAGGAATCTCAATATACCCGGGATAATGGTTTTAAAATTAATTTGTTGTTGGCTACAGACTGTGGTTTTCAGATGACGTTTATTACAAAAATACAGAATTTTACACAGTGTAATTTCTAGAAATTGGCATAAATAGCGCCAAGTTAACAGAATAAATAACAGACATGCGTCAATATGTACTTAATTCTACACACAAAGAGATAAACGTTACAAGTTTTTTTTTTTTGTGAAACTATGATAGCGGCGCTGATTTTCTCGTTTACAAACTATTTAAAACTCTTGATAATATGTGCGAAACTGGGGTATGTAACGGCGTCCTTGCCGCTCCTACTTCGGAAGCAGCCAGGATGCTGTACAGGCTCGTGGATATTGGTATCCATCGCAGAGCTAATATAAGAATTTAAGTTTTAGTTGTACAGTAGTCAGTAAGGTTGACTTGTAACGATGAGGGTGACATAATCTGTATAGATTAAAACCCTCCATAAATAAATAAGAATAAAAAAAGAAAAACTAACTATGCATCTCTTTCTTTATATTTCACTAAGGAAAGGATAGAAGATAACATTATACATAGTTAAATCCTGTCAAATTAAGATACTCCATAGACAGTTTAGACGCGATTAAATATTTCCTCGGTGGTAGGTCATAATATCGGCTGCCGGCAGAAGTTACCACCCACCAGACAAAGTCTTGCCGCCAAGCGATTCTTCGTGTTCCGGCATGATGTCTGGTGAAGCCGTACGGAGGACGGGTCTGAGCAGTTGTATTGCGATGTGTGTCGGGTACGATGCGCCAAATGTTATTGTGTCGGTAGTTTGATCGTGGAGGGTCTCCAGATTAATCTCCCTCTGGTGCAGCAGCGTTGGTTGTGTTGTTGGGTTTAACATTGCATCACCTCGCTCAACTGCCGTCTTCCTTCCTACTCACTAAGATTTTTCAGTGAATAGGCTTAATAAACTTGTGCGCTTTACCATCAACGATTGCATCACTGCTTACCATCAGGCGGGATTGTAGTCAAGCACTAACGTAAACCGGCAGGTTACGTGGGTAACAAATGTCTTGCCATGGCGCCTCCGCCGGGCCGGAACAAGCGAGGTAGACCAAAGAGGTGCTGGCTTGATGTTGTAAGAGATGACATGCGTGCCAACAAGCTCTTACCACAGGATGCTAAAGATCGTGCGAAATGGAGGAGAATGTGCAGGAAAGCGGACCCCGGGCTCCAACGCGAAAGCCGCGGATGCAACCGGGACAAACGCTGAGATGATGAGGCTTAATAAACTTGTGCGCTTTACCATCAACGATTGGATCACTGCTTACCATCAGGCGGGATTGTAGTCAAGCACTAGTTAAATATTAAATAAAAAACGTCAATTTACGTCAGGCGCGGACTAATTTGACAGGTCTAAACTCTAAACTAACATTTTATCTTCTCTCCTTTTCTTAATTAACTAGAAAGAAAGAGATACACAGAACTTAAATTTAATTTAGTTTGTGAACAAAGAAATTGGGGCTCAGTGTCCATTACAATTTTTGACTTGATCACTATAATAATAGGTACTTTCTACATATTTTCTTTTCTTTGCTTCATTTTTGACGTGACAACGTCTTATAAATTGGTTTGCCGGGAGACACTTCAAGAAACTGCGTTACGCGCCCCGCTCACGTTACCTTACCTATGCGCTCACAATGAGAGCGAGTGAGTGGCACGCGTCCCTTCCACTCGGGCATGGTTAGCCCGCCTAAGAGCGAGAGAGACAGACATAAATAAAAAGTGAAAGGCACGCGTCCCTTCCACTTGAGCACAGTTAGCCCGCCTAAGAGCGAGTGAGAGAGATAGGCAAATGTATTGCAAGTTATTGTATGTATATTTGTATATAAATACGTATGTATGTGTAAAGGTAAAAATAAAATTTTGTTAATATGAAATTCAGTGCGAGATTCTTTGTATAAATTAATGTTTTAAATATAATTTTTTGTATAAATAAATTTTTTAAATTGTTACTATTATTTCATCCTTCTTCCTACTATACGAATGAATATTCACATTAAAATTATTTTACCACTCAAAGTCGTTGTAACGTAATACTTTCGCCCGTATACCGACTTCACAGGCAACCAATTTTTTTTTTTTTTTTGCGGATTTTATGGCCTGGTTTCTAAGACCTTTAAGCCAAGTCTTAATTATATCTTGTCTTCTTTTGTAACTTATCCCTAAACTTATCCTAACTAAACCTATCTCCTTTCGTTTCTCGCGTGAACTGACACTAGGAGGAAGTTTTGGTACGAAGCCATGATGTGGCCACTATGTTCCAATATTTCACTGTTCTTTATGAATTATTCACTGAATGCACTTTTTACTACATAAATCACGCGTTTTTATTTAGTAAACGATACTATAAATAATTTTAAAAGTCCAATGAAAAATGAGCGTGACACTCATCTTGACATTCCCGCCAAAACTCTCTTCTTTGCTTCATGTCCTCCCAGAGACGTTGGTGCGGGGAAAAACGCAACGTAACTGCAGAACTGGTTATGAAATAATAGTAGCTGGTTATACATTATCATATCACGTGCACGTTGCATAATTCCCCTTCACAGCTGCGTCATTGTTTATGCATGTCTATGTTGGAAAACGACGGTGGAATGAGTGTAACTTAAAAATAATTCGTTTTTGAAGTGTGCAGGGTAATTACGTAACACTAGCAGTAGCAATGGGTTTAATTTTGACAGTTCTACAACATTCATTGCGTTATTTGAATAAAATTATTATTATTATTATTTACGTTGTTGAGCAGGCATATTTTATGAATATATGTAGCAATATGATAGTAATAGTGTATTACGCAGGTGTAGGTTACGTTACTATTAAATATTTTGCAAATAAATGACCTTATAAAAAAATAATGTTTAAAATCTTTACTAATATATAAAGCTGGAGAGTTTGTTTGTATGTTTGTTTGTTCGCGCTAATCTCGGGAACTACTGGTCCGATTTGAAAAATTCTTTTTGCGTTGGATAGCCCATTAATCCAGGAAGGCTTAGGCCTTTAGGCTATATAACATCACGCTGCGACGAATAGGAGCGGAGCATAACTAAACCACGCGAACGAAGTCGCTGGCGGGCGCTAGTTAAATAATGATTAGCGACCGTCTAACCATCCATTTGTGACGTTTAAACGCCACCTAAGTTTATGCAAGGTTTTTATTATAACTAGCGACCCGCCCTGGCTTCGCACGGGTGCAATGTTGATACTATGTAAATACACTACAGAAAAACTGTGAACTTTGTACAATAAACATAGCGGCCCGTCCGCTCCCGTTGCGAAACGTCTAACGCCTAACGCGACGCCCCGCAATGTTTAAATCTGTAATATCTTCGAAAATATTCATTTAAATCATATGCTGTAAAGGACGATATACAATATGTAAAGAAAACCCTGTCCGACCGATAAGGATAATAAAGGTTAGGTAAACACTTGACCAAATGTAATATAAAATTTTACATAATCATCATAGTAACAATCATAGATATCAGAAAGTGGTAACAATACTAATGAATTTTGAAATAATCCTTTTTTTCCGGGAATTAATTCCAATTTCCCCGAAATTTGTTACTTTTTAAAAAAGTGACAACACCGGTATTATTAGAAACGAATAGCGACGCGACCACGTCACAGGTGCCGCGTGCCCTGCCCCCCGCCGCCCGCGGAAGGGGTGGCTTACCGCACATGTATTAAGTTACCTCTTTTTGCGAAATAATATTTATTTTTTTAGGGGGATTTTTTTAAGTTTTGCCTGTCTTTGTGGGCATTAGTAGAATCAGTTATCAATACCTAACAATACCTTCACGGATCGGACAGGGTTTTCTTTACATATTGTAGATTTATATTAAATCAAAAATGTATTTAAGGTATTAAATTGGATAAAGATTAATGCTGTATTGGTTCAAATCGCTTCGAAAACTAGCCGGTATTTGTCGTAAAAAGTAAATGACAAAGAAATGTAATGGTGGGATATCCATAAGAGATAGACATATACCATCGCGGACTTTTTTGTGGACCTTTTCAATGTGTACAATATTTAGTACATTATTTTGATAATTCTCTTAAGGTTCAGCCAGCGTTTCACTGCAAACGCAGAAAAAATATAATTATTTACGACATCACATTAGAAACCACAAAAATAATAGTTTTTTTCCACAATTTAATGGATGTTATTATACATATAAACCTTCCTCTTTAATCACTCTATCTATTACAAAAACGGCATAAAAATCCGTTGCGTAGTTTTAAAGATTGAATCATACAAAGCGACATAGGGAAAGTAAAAGTGGCTTTGTTTTATAATATGTAGTGAAGCATTTAAGGCTCAACGTTGATTGGGAATATGTATTTGACAATTTCGAGTGGCTTGACCTGCTGTAGTCCGTACATTATACTAATCTTCATCAATCTCTTGGCCATTTGGGATCACCACCACAAGACTTTACTCCCATACATCTCTGGGCATGTGGCTAATGACAGCTTAAGTGTATACCTTCACACCCAAGACCCTTCCGTGCCACTAAAAGCATGATAAGCGGTTCGTCCCTCCATGTAGAATACTGGTGTTCAGCGGAATATGGATGCAGCGGTATCTCCTTAGACAGGATAAATCTCGTAGGGTTCACTGCAAACGCGGAAAATTTTAATTATCTACGACATCACATTAGAAATCTCAAAAATAATGAGGTGCTCTCCACAATTTACTGGATGTTATTACTTATTATACATATAAACCTTCCTCTTTAATCACTCTATCTATTAAAAATCAATATCTTCACAATTTGCCAGCGGTGGTGTTTCCGTCGGACACTACAATCTGAATGTCTTCAAGCCTAGAGTAAATAGGCTCTTAATAAACTATTATGTTTTACCATCAACGATTGCGTCACTGCTTACCATCAGGCGGGATTGCGGTCAAGCCCTAGTTTATAATTTACTAGCGGCTGCCTGCGACTTCGTTCGCGTGGAGTTAGTTATGCTCCGCTCCTATTGGTCGCCGCCTGATGTTATGTAGCCTAAAACCTTACTGGATTAATGGGCTGTCCAACGCAATAAGAATTTTTCAAATAGGACCAGTAGTTCCTGAGATTAGCGCGTTCAAACAAACTAGCGCGCTTTATCATCAACGATTGCATCACTGCTTACCATCAGGCGGCTTTGCAATATATTTTTTTAAATCTATAGTAATACATATTAGTATAGATTAAAAAAAAAAATATTGTAGATTCAAATGCAGACGTTGTCATGTTGCGCAAGTAAGCCACGTAGATTATGCAATGTCATAAAATGTGATTAGACTTCAAAACTTATTACATCAATTAAGGACAGTTGTCGCATTTCACGATGACGTGCCAGTCATTTGAATTTGAAACTTATTACCATTAGTACATGTACTAGTATCGTAGTACTAGCACTGTTATACGTCTTCTTGTAAATAGGTCCCTTTATGTTATGAAATGAATGAAAATTTTACAGCACATTTTTCTTTAAACGTTGCTTCTCAAAATAGTTATCATGTTGTCTTTTGGAACAGATCATGTGTTTTGAACACACATAAACGAGGGCAGGAGAGGCAGTTGCCTGCCCCACCCTTTTTTTTCTAAGGTTGAAAAATTCTCATGGACTATCTCTGTCTGCTCGGGGACGCGGCGGGGTGTGCCGGACACTTACCGGCTAAAAACCACCTAAGCTTTCGTCGTCTGCCTTTCCGGGGTACCGGGTCCTCCCAATTCTACGGTACAATTGCCCCCCAGAAAACAATAAACAAATGAGGACTTATCTCTAACTTTTAAATATACCACGCAGCACACACAGACAAAATGTACGGTGTTATTGCAAAAAAAAAAAAATCGTGTCCGACTATAGAGCAAAAAGATTACTCACTTTAAAAATTTGACTTGACCTCCCCTAGGCCTGATTTGTCCCCAGGGCCAGAAACTAGGTACGCCCTTGATAATCAGCTTATAATGTTCCCACTCCTGGAACACAAGCCTCTTCTCAGTTGAGAGGAAATGGGCTGTAATCTACCACGCGAGCCCACTGCGGGTTGGTAGATGTCACATGTCTTCAAAATATTTGACGGACATGCCGGTTTCCTCGCAATGTTTTCCTTCACCGTTTAAAGAGCAGTGATGATGAAATAATTTACACAAAGTAAGGCGCCTGATGGGGTTCTAACCTACGATCTACAACTTCTATGTCGCGGATACCGCTCTTTTTTTTTGAACAACCCCCTGGAACTAAATCTGATTTCAAAAACTTTGCATTTGACAGTCTAATCTTCGAGGACGTGCATTTGACAGTCTAATCTTTGAGGACGGCTTGAAAGAGTTAACATTACTCCCAAGAGCCGCACAAAAAAGTAGGAAAGTATGCTAAGCGAAAACGAAGTAATAGTGCGGACAGGTGATGCGATGCGATGAACCGGGAGAGCATGAAAATGTACGCGGACAGAAACCAGTACAGAATTAAGTTTAAAAAAAAAATCAGATACATAAGATTATCTATCAAGTTTCTTACTATCTATACTAATATTATAAATCAGAAAGTGAGTTTGTTTGTTGCGTTTTCACGCTGTAACTACTGAACCGATTGCTTTGGAATTTTGCAGACGTAAAGATAGAAGTCCGGATTAAATAATAGGGTACTTTGGTACTTAGGGTTTTTATCCCGAAACATTTTTTGATGTTCTCGAGGGAAATCTAAAAAGCGCTATATAACCTAATATTATGCGGGCGGAAAGCTATAATATAGCATAATATATATTATATATTATTTATTTTTTTTATATAAATTACAAACTAGCGCTTGACTGCAATCCCGCCTGATGGTAAGCAGTGATGCAATCGTTGATGGTAAAGCGCACTAGTTTATTAAGCCTACTCACTCAAAAGAACTGAGTAAATAGGAAGGAAGACGGCAGTTGAGCGCGGTGATGCAATGTCAAACCCAACAACACGACCAACGATGCTGCGCCAGAGGGATATTGATCTGGAGGCCCTCCACAACCAAACTCCCGACACAACAACATTTCGCGCATCGTACCCGGCACGTACATCGCAACACAACTGCTCAGACCCGTCCTCCGTACGGCTTCACCAGACATCATGCCGGAACACGATGAATAGCTAGTAATAAATAAGTCGTTATCAGTTGATCACGTCATGGGATTAATTTAATTCCAGTGTTACAAGGTCTTCCTAGATTCCTTGATATTCTACTAGGCAATTGCCCCGACTCTCATGTTCACAAGCTAAACTAGAGTTCATTTCATCTTTTTCGTTCTATGTCATTAAAAAAAGGACAGAAGATAAATATTAGATTTATATTATACTAGCTTTCCGCCCGCGTGGAGCTCGGTTATATCGCGCTTTTTAGATTTCCCTCGGGAACATCAAATTTTTCCGGGATAAAAGGTAGCCTATGTTCTTTCTCAGGGTCTAAAGATTGTCTGTGCCAAATTTCATCAAAATCGGTTGAGAGGTTTAAGCGGCGTAACAGACAGACAGACAGAGTTACTTTCGCATTTATAATATTAGTATGGATTTAGTCCTGTCAAATTAGTCAGAAGTTTGTTAGAAGTAAATCGACGTATTTTAATCGCCATGTTTATAATCGCATCTAAACTATCTATGGAAATATCTTAATTTGACAGGATTAAACTGATATGTTATCATCTATCCTTATCTTAATGAAATAGAAAGAAAAAGATGCACTAAACTGAAATAAATATAGTTTAAAAAAACTAAAAGAAACATGCTTTTAAAAAATATCAAATTAAAAAGTTAAAAATAATTTAAAAAAAAAAGCATGAGGCGCTTTGTGCCATAATTTTTGTATATTAATTATTAAGTGCCTCACGCTTTTTTAAAAATTATTTTTAACTTTTTAGTTTGATATTTTTTTAAAGCATGGCTTTTTAGTTTTTTAAACTATATTTATTTTCGACTTTTTAGTTCGATATTCTTTGAAAAAAACGAACGAACTTATTGAAAACGGTAGGACATTTTACAGTAATGAGCCGCTTACTCGTAGGCCAAAGAGTTAGAGACGGACAAACAAACAAGCAAACAAGCAAGCAAGCAAACATACAAGTGAAGCTAATAAAAAGCATGTAAAAAATAGTTTAATTTGTGAACAAGAAAATAGGCTCCAATCCATACTAATATTATAAGTGCGAAAGTATCTCTGTCTGTCTGTCTGTCCGGCTTTCACGCCAAAACTACTGAACCGATTGTAATGAAATTTGGTACACAGTTAGTCTAGAGCCTGAGAAAGGACATAGGCTAAATAAAACATAAAACATCCCGCTATGACCAATAGGGGCAGAGCAGGAACAACAAATGTTGCGGAAACGGGACCAAACGCGGACGTACATATTGCTCTCATTATTTTAACAGGCGCTTATATCAACTGAGCTCTTTCGGTTCGAACTTTAGGCGGGTGAAACCGCGGGGCACAGCTAGTATTATAATAATTTCCGTATTTCTATTTCAGTCGGACGTATCTTCAAAAGATAGGGAGGTGTCCTACGACCAGCTGAAGCAATGGTGCGAAGAGAACAAGATCGCCACCTACATCGAGACATCGGCGAAGAATGATAATAATGTCGTCGAAGCATTCTCTATGGCTGTACTGAGGTGAGTCCCATTATCGGCCGACCCGGTGGTAGGCCATAACATCGGCTGCCGGCAGAACTTGGCAGGCCGCGATTCGTCGCGTTCGGGCATGATGTCCGATGAAGCCGTACGGAGGACGGGTCTGAGCAGTTGTGTTAAGATGTGTGCCGGGAACGATGCGCCAAATGTTGTTGTGTCGGGAGTTTGGTCGTGAATCTCTGGCGCAGCATCGCTGGTCGTGTTGTCGGGTTTAACATTGTTGGAGGTTGTATACCTACCTTGGCAACTAACACATGATGCAGCTGTCTGTCGTTACGACAGAACTATGAAAAATAAATGGTGTGGTACGGTCTATATTTTATTAAATAATATAACTGCTCGGGGAATGCGCTAATGCTGGATTCGTTAATTTCTAACAAACATAGCATCACCTCCCTCAACTGCCGTCTTTCTTCCTATTCACTCAGTTTTTTTGAGAGAAGAATATCCTCTTAATAAATTAGCGCGCTTTATCATCAAATATTTCGTCACTGCTTACCATCATACGGGATTGCGGTAGCACTAGTTTATAAATATAAAAAAACCCGTCGTACGGCGAGTATTCACCCTTACTTTGTGGACACCGCTACGATGCGAACGAAGCGTTTCGCCTCGGAACCCCACTGGGTCGTAATTATACCCCCTAGGTAGTCTGGCATGCGGCAGATGTATCTAGCCCAATTCAATTTTTGTGTGGCTGCTTTCGGAACGACGTCAGTTAATCTTATAGTTGTATGAAAAAAAAAATGTTTAGTTAATTTCGATACAAGTCGTTATATTATTGAAGATCATCTTTTAAGCGAGAAATTCTCTTAAATCTAAGTTACATAGATAAGTTCTTGTCAACCTCATGATCATCACTTCACATTGTTGACTCATTGTGTTTGGCATGGGAAATCATCAAATGACCTCTCCCGCTCTCGGCGGAGCAAAAGGGCGTGTCAGACTTTTACTGACTAAAACCCACCTGTGTTTCTTCACTTGCCTGTGCGCCAGGGCTACGGTTTCTTTTTTAACCAACCCGCAGTCTTGACCCAGGGGAGGCATCGGTTTTCGTGGACCCCGTCACGATGTGCTGAAATCTCTATGAGGCGCGCGTGAAACACGACGCGCCGCGCCGTCGCGTCGTCGACTTGGGCCTGGTCCTTACCGGGCGGCGAGCTGTCCACTCCTCACCGCTTGACTCATACCCTCAAGTATGATTACGCAAATCACTTATGGTCCATGTACAATTGTACACTGTGAGTCATAATGTACCGACAATAGTACGTCAAGCTACCCGAATCTAAAAAAATCCTAATCAATCTTCAGCCTTAATCCTTTAACGATAAAGTTGAAAATCTAATAAACAAATTCGACAGATTGTAGTCGCTTGATCTGCTATCATCTGTACATGAACCAAAACTTCTCATTATTAAGAAGTTTTTCATTAAGACACAGCTCTTCTCAGTAAAGACTCATTGGGTGATTCATTAATTCATTTATGTAATCACCAATTTAGTTGGTTGTGGCATTGAGGTTTTTGGACGTAGACTGTGCCTGTGTTGAATATTTTTATGGGAAGATACGCCGGTGACGTTGATGGAAAAACGATCTAGCTTCTTATCTTCTGTTTGTGTTTGTGCAAACAATTTAGGTTGATCCCAAGCTTTAGACTCTGTTAACAGAGTATCTCTCTCAGTAAACATAGTTGTGTGTTATATTTAACCCAATTGCGTAACACACTTTTAACTCTTTCATACCGCGTACATCGAGGGATTAGAACAATTTGCCAGCGGCGATGTTTCGGTCTGACTACAATTTGAGTGTCTTCAAAGCTAGAGTGAATAGGCTCTTAATAAACTAGCGCTTATTACCTTCAACGATGGCCTCACTGCTTCAGGCGGAATTGCAGTGAAGGACTAGTTTATAATTATAAAAAAAACAAACAATTTATCACTCCCAACTTTTTCATTTTGAAGCATATTGCTAATCCATTGCGCCATATAATCAAAAGCGTGCTTGCTCAGCATTTCAGCAACGAAATGAATGTTGTTTACCTGTCAAAATGAAACTCATTGCTACTAGTATGTTTCGCGATTACCCTGCTGGTTCCTAGTGAAATTGAGGTTAAATTCAGCTTTAGGGTATTGCGGGCACATCTATTATAATCTATCAAACTTCCTTCAGATTTTCAACTTTACCGCTAAAGAAAGGTAAAGTTCAAAGTTGATTGAGATTTTTACAGTTTCGTGTAGCTTCACCTGCTGGCAACTGTACGGTCGTCAAAACCTACATAATTATATTATATCTGACCATTATGAAAACAACAAACACAAACATTTACATCTTGAGGAAACCTGAACTTTAAGTCTGAAATCGCCAACCCGCATTGAGCAAGCGTGGTGATTACGCTCAATCCTTCTCTGTATGAGAGGAGACCTGTGCCCAGCAGTGGGACGATAGAAAAGGTTGATGATGATGATTATGAAAACAAAACTCTTTGCACATGATCATGGGCGTACCCATGGACTGGAATTCTCGCAGAACGTGTATGAACTCCCCTTATTACTTAACGAAGTATAAACGGGAACTTATCTCTAACTTTTAAATAAATCACGGAGTAGACACTGACAAAATGTACGGTGTGATTAACCGCTTGCGACTATAGAATAGAATACTTTTATTTCAGACCGAAGTCCATAAGGTTAGTAACAATCTTACTTAACTTCTAGTGTTAGTAGGTTACAGACACAGATATACATACATAAAATTAACTTAAAACTTAGCGTGGAGCTGCATCCACCTCTGCCACATGGGAGAATCCCACCTATCCGCAAACACACTGAGAATACTGTTGTTACTGCGGCGAACACGCGTCATCAGGGATGCGCATCTACTCCTAATAATGGCAGTAAAACCATTAATATTATTATCCGCAAACATCCCTGACGCACTACAACGCCACGGCAGCCCCAACAGTACCCTCAGTGCGTTATTATATTGAACACGTAGGTCGCTGTATGCCCGCTGAGTGAAGCTAACCCACAGGCTGCACGTCTAGAATGATTGACAGTAAGCTTTAAAAAGCATACCTTTAACTGCCTTCGTACATCGCGCGAACCTGCGGGCAAAAAACTACTAGTACTATAACCCACAAAGATTACTTACTCTAAAAATTTTACTTTGATCCGGAATTACATTCCGGGAAAATGGCTTATCCACGTTCTTCTTTCTGTGAACGCTTATGATACAAGTAGGTACCAATAATCACTCTACCTATTCCGATCTATGGTAATCACACTGCAACAATTTCTAAATGTATTTGAGAAAAAATATAACAAGGTGTAAAAAGTATTGGAATCGATTCAGTTGCTTATTCTGAACAATCTGTATTCAGGTTTCTTATAAAAAAAAATCACGTTGTATATACGAAATTCTACTCTTCCAGATGGGTGGAACTCGAACAGAGAGCAGAGAAGGAGCTGGGTTTACTCCACCATCCGGACACGGTGACGCTTCACGGCTCCACCACAGCGTCGAGCATTAGGTCCACCTGCTGCTCCCGGTTCAGCGAAGTATGAGGCACTGGTGCTATCTTCAGGTTTATAAATCTAGTGTAAAAGAGGTATGTTAATAACAGACAGAGAAATATGGTCCTTCTTCTAGTGTTCTTTAGTTCCTATTTACACTGAGCTGAGTCTCTATGTTTCTGAAGTATAATGCCCGTTTTCACTACCACATTAATAAGAGTGCTCTGTTCGATTCTCGACGCTCGGCTTAGTAACGAAAGTTCAGAATTCACCAGCACGCTTTTATGTATTCATTTAGTTTTCGTCTTGTTTTAGCGAAACGGACATAAATTACATTTTCTTCTATTTTTAATGTTTGTGGATTTAATTTTATATACCGTAATAAAATAAATCTATCAGCTGGAATCTCAAGTTTCTCCATACTTTGTCTGTTATTAATGTATCTTTAAATCACCTTTGTAATAGTTATTTAGAGTACTACGTAGTTTTCAATTTGGTCATGGCATGTGATACGTTCTTAATCTTACCAAGTTTTTCCATGTAAATACTTTTTTTTCAATACAAGTTAAAATTAGCTAGCAAACTCCGCATATGTGACGAACATTGACATCTGAACATATTGTTTTTTTTTTTAATATATTTATATATTTAATTTATTTTGTTGTATTATATTATATTTTTTGGAGTATACATTCTTTTTTAATGACATAAATACCCATGTTTGCTTATCAATAACCCCCATTATTCATAAACGTTGCTTAAACAACACAGTGTTTTAAGGGGTTTATCAAAACGGTGATTAAAGGTAAGTTACGTACAAACGTCTAAAATGTATGTTTAAACAATCGCTAATCACTAATTAAATTTAAGCAATGTTTATGTATAAAGGGGAATATGTTTTAAATGATTTTACTATGTAAGTAGGTTTGTACACACAGCTACATATCAAGCTATACATTTCCAGCTTTAGTTGACCTCGCATTGTACAAGTTTTAGTACAATCAGAGGTCAGCTTATACTGGTTATAGATACATAGCTTCATGTGTAGCCGGGCGTACAGACACTTGCATGTCAATCATATTATTTTTAAAACTACATGAGTTCAGCGTTTTCTATCTTATTTAAAAAAAAGCCTAAACAAACTCATGGTCACGGTCTCTTAAAGTCCAGACACCATAAGTGTCAGAAGAAGTCAGATCAAATATATAGATGTTTAAATCGATGCCTGAGATGATTTAATACGTGTGTGTCTCCCTTTTTTTTATTTTTATTTTATAGTATTAATATTTCGATGCTTATCAAGTCCATGAAGTTTTACATAAAACACCAGCCCCCTAATCGGCGAACACATTTTTGTGAAATGATTGCGACTAGTTGGGATCGTTGTAAGCGGACCCCAGACTCCAAAGCTGAAAAGCTACGGATGCGACTGGGATTAACGCTGATATGATGATTGCGACTAGCGGGGATCGTTTGGACCGAACGGACCAATGGGCGGCCCGAACGATACCAACTGATCCTAACTGGTCGCAATCATTTGACAAAAATGTGTTCGCCGATTAGGGGGCTGGTTTTAAAATGAAATTATTTATATTTATTTATTCTTATTTAACATACCGATCCATCACGTGTGTGGAGTAATTATAGCTAATATTTGACCCTGTTTAAATTATTTTGAATATGAAACAATCAGCACCAATGTTCAACAATAATTTAGTTTGCACATACAATTTATTTGTATACACGTATATGCATAGTTAAAACGTTTGATGCAAAAATATAATGGAGAATTTTACGCTTGTTCAAAATGAATTTAATGTCTGGATTTTAGGGACGACTTCACTTAAAATACAAATCCCTTGCCTATACAACGTGTAACATAAAGGGTATATACATACCAAGGGCATGGCATCTTTAGATGATATCAAACGATATCGGAAGGGTTTCAACTTAAAATAAAATACTCAAAAAATTGGTACCAAATTTTCGGTTTCGTGTGTTTCTTAAAATAAAATCATAACAAACGTGGCAGCACACTACATACGTTAATAACTACTCGTTACCAGTCACGTTTCTTGCCAAAATCCGATAAATGTCTTCAATATCTCTGTGCGACTAGTATGATAGTAGCCTATCACAGGCGGTGTTTTTCCTCATAACTTCCTAACATAAAGAGATAGGATTAAAAAACCCTTCCAATACCGTTTGATATCATGTAAAGATGCCATGCCTATGTTATGTATATACCCTTTATGTTACACGTTGTATAGGCTATACAGAGTGGTGCTGACAATACGACAATAAATTAAACATCGTGGACCTCAACACATTCTCAATCTACCCATAAAAAATCATATAAATATGTCCATTAGTTTAGTCACAGGAAATTATTTTTCATTTTTCACTTTTTCTACATGATGTACATGTTGATAAGGAAGCGCTTACAGGTTAATGACCGCCGCATTCTGCGGTACCAAACTTTAATAATAATAGCGCGAAAAAAAGCAAGTCGATACAGGATCGCGCTGTCGCCGATCGGAGGTCAGTGAACCAATATTATATTTTAAAGGATGTTCTAATCCGTTTGCAATTTTATGCGATTTAGATTGTTTGAATTTTTTATTTTTGGTGTTAGGTTTTTTCTATGGTTTAGGATTATTCCTATGAACTAACATTGTTCATGTTTTCATTTATTGTCGTATTATCAGCACCACTCTGTATATTAGCACATCTGCAAAAAATGTAAAACTAAGTTTATTACATATGCTTAATATTTAATATACTAGTACCTTGAACCCGTTGAACACTGCGTTTGGTTACTAGTATTTCAAAAAACTTTGGTCCTTGTTTCTGTAAAAATATGAAAAATGTAGATGTGCGGATATATAACTAGGTGAACGATACTGTAAGAATAGTATACCGTATACGTAACATACAGATTCTATGTAAATTTTTCAATAATTACCAATTACTTATACAATATCTAAAGAAAACCCTGTCCGATCCGTGAAGGTATTGTTAAGTATCCATTACTGATTCTACTAATGCCTACAAAACTTGGCTAAACTGAAAAAAATACCCCCTAAAAATATATATGTCGCGGACAGCGACGGCAGAGCGGTAGGGTCGACAGCATCTTGGTGTAGTGGTACGGGTTCCATTACGTAGGTGAGTTTTGAATTAAAGCACGACGTGTAGATATACCCTCCAGTCTTGACAATCACAATTTAAATAGGCAAACCGACAGTTTCGGTTCAGACAAGTGCCTTGGTCCGCGTATCGAGACGCGGACCAAGGCACTTGTCTGAACCGAAACTGTCGGTGACCGGCACAGTGACCGTTCGACGAACCCCACTTTCCAAAGCGACTCCGTCCTTGTGCCGCCATCACAAAATGACGTCACAAGTTTGCCCCTGTACTACGTAAATCGAATGAGCAACTTCTCTTCAAATAATTTCGACGATCTCCGATATTATTTCTTTAAAAGGAGGTAACTTACATAGCAATATAGACGCGGGCGATGGAGGCATGCGGTCAAACAAAATGCCTCCAGTATTGTACATTTCGTTCATACAGGTACCTAGGTACCAATAATACCGTCGAAATGGTGTTGTCACTTTTTAAAATTTACCAAATATTGGGGACGTTGGAGTAAATTCGGGAAAAAAATTTAGATTATTTCAAAATTCATTAGTATCGTTACTATGATGATTTTTACATAATCATCATAGTAACGATACTAATGAATTTCAAATTTTATAATAATATGGCCATGTTTGATTACCTAACCTTTATTATTCTTATCGCTCGGACAGGGTTTTCTTTACATATTGTATATCGGATTTATTCGAAAACATATAATAACATTCCTATATGTTTAACAATATTAATACTTCATTTTGAGAGAGAGTGACTGTCATTTTTTTTTATTTGACAGTCTTTTTATATCAACTGATTGATTGGATCTTAATTTACATTTTAATTTTATTTATTCTCATTTAACACTTTAATCGATCTCTAGACCCGTAGGTAGTTAATTTTATCAATTGTTATAGTACATTACGATATTAGTGCGTAATGATGGTTATAACATGCGAGGCGGAATTTCAGCCCGAGCCGAAGGCGAGGGTGTAATTGAGCCGAGCATGTTATAACCAATACGCACGTATATCGTACGACGTTTTTTAACACACTTGCGAGGAAACAGAAAAAGAAGTATTTTATATTTTGTTCATTTTAAATAAACTCAATCTGTGAATGCACACTGTTGCTTTCCCTCCATTAGTATTATTATTTGCCATTTCAAACATGGAACAGCGCGCAGCGCGAGCCGTGCGGCGGCGATCAGTTCCATAATTACTTGAAATGGAAAATAATGCTGTTATGGAAAATAATGCTGTTATGGACTATAACTTAACTATTTGCTTTGATAAAACACGCGTTTGTTATGGCCTGCTTTACATATTTAAAACCGGTGGAATTACATCAGCTTTACGAGCAAGGGTGTTAAAAACTTCAGTTATGATATAATATTTGCATAATACATCAGCCAGATTGTGTGTATGCATTTTTTTTTCATTTTAGTAAACCAAAGATCTTCAAAATGAATTTTTATGTCACCTTAGTAATTGAAATACTGTAATTTAATAACTTAACTCTGAAGCTTGCTATAATTAGATTTATTGAAAACTCGGCCTAAACCTTTTTTACATAGGGTTTACTATCGAATGTATCAAGTACCTACCTATGTATTTTTCTATTAACTATATACTTTCGTTAGCTTTTCCAGTTTAATCAATATTATATGATTTTTTTTTAAACTCTATTTAAAATTAACAAATGTATTTGCCGTCCTTTTTAGTGTTGTGTTATATAAATATGTATTGTTTGATGAATTATGATATCTGTATTCATGTTTTATTTACTTGGTCAGCCTATAAGAGAGTGTTAAAGTGAGTGTGAGTGCCTTTCTATGTATTCGAAACCTACAGAAGTAGTAAAAAGTAGTAATTGTACAGTTCAAGGCACGTAACTTGGCAAGAGTCGTTAGATGCGCAGAAATCGTTTTTTAGATCTGTTTGGTGGAGCGCGCGGGACGCGGGTAAGAGGTAGCGCCTATCCAAGCGCGCGATTGGTGCGTCAGTCGACCTTTGCCTCCTGCACCGCATCTACGCTCCGTTCGCTCCCGATTACATTTGCGTTCAGTGGTGTCGAATGTCAAAGAGCAAGATCGGTAGAATTGCTAGTAAAAATCGCTTAATTTTTTAATTGTTTTTAAAATTATTTAAAAAGAATTAAAAACCCTTTGGCCATAGCCATCGATTTCAAAATCGTAACAGTATGATGGTGTTCTCCAAAACATTTTGCATTAAGTCCGTCTATAACGCCATAAAAGAGGTTGCCATGTCAGAAGCGTAAAGTTGGTAGAAAGATCAGGAGAAATTCCATGTATACTCTGAAATCGTAGAAAAAGAAGCTGCATTTCGGTATTTCGGTAGAACAGAGCCCATATCGGTAGAAATACCGAAAAATCGGTAGGTTCGAGACCACTGCTTGCGTTCATTCGTTCACAAGTGCACCATGCGCGAATTTACCCCCACTACGTCAAAATCTTGCCAACATACGTGCCGAGTACTGTACTGGGGAAAGTCGCTAAAGGCCAGTTTTGTATCTGTAGTTAAACACAAGAAACTAAACATTTATCAAAAAGCAAATAAAATTAGTTATTTGCTTTTTGATCAATATTTAGTTTGCATAATGATGTATTACATTACCTGTAGTGACCATTAGATAACAAACGACTTAGTAAATTTTCGCTCCAAAGCTTTAGTATATTGTTAACACTTCAAAAAAAAGAAAAATAATGTGATCAGAGAAAATTTTTACTTAAGCAAAGCAAATATAGAAACTTTATTGCTATAGACGGGTTGTATCTACTTTCTCATCATAGTGTAGATTGCCTTAATGAAAATAATAATAATGTAATAATTATATACTCCATTGAGAAATAAGTTAAGAAATTAAAAAACAAGCTTTTCCACAGTATGTTCAATCGATTTTGACTTCTATTGCGTTAGTGTCATGATATAAGGCAGATGTAATAAATAGTTGGTATTGTAACCACTTTTTTTTGCTTTTAATTCCATCCTTGTACAGACGACAGCACATCAAGCTACTGCAATCTGTCAGATTTCTTTAGGCGATTTTCAACTTTATCTCTAAAGCATTAAAGCTCAAGGTTGATTGGAATACCTGGCAGTTGGGTGTAGCTTGACCTGCTGTTGTCTGTACCAACGGAATGGTAGTAAAAATTCGTTGAACAGGCTGTAAAATGGTTTGTTGTATGTAAAAAATAATTTAGGACACATTCCATGCATATCCAGTCATTTAAAAGACCCGCAAACAGCAGTTTATTTTTGCAACATTTTATCCATTGTTTGGATAATAAATTCATGCACAGTAACTATTGTTATGAAATGATATAAAAAAAAGTGTTTTTATATATTTTTATGGACGTTTTAAAGGTTGTATCATGATTTAAATTAGTGTGAATTTCAATCTCATAGACTAATCTGCTTCATAGGTTACTTGGAAAAAATTTTCGTCCTTATGATCAAATTTGGATGCAATGTCTCTTAGATTCTTCTTATATCAAATATAAATGTCGGTATGATTTTGCGAATCAATGGTAACGCAGTGGTATTGGTTCTGATTAGTCCTGTGTATTTAATTTCATCACCACTGTTCTTTAAACGCTGATAGAAAATATAGTGAGGAAACCGATATCTCATAAAACCAAAAATTCTAAGACATATGACAACTACCAACCCGCACTGGGTTGACGTGGTGGATTATGGCTCAGTCCGTCTCATAAAAAATAAGGCAGTAGAAACATTATAGCCTGATTCTGCTATGTTGTAAAATATACAAAGAATATGAAATATAAACTGTGTCATCTCCATTCTAGTACGAATTGTATTAAATTATTTATAATAGAAATTAAATAGTTATACAGTGGCCCGATTCCTTTGTTCACTATCTAAACTAAATTTAAATTTAATATAATTTAACTTCTCCTTTCAACTTCATTAAGAAAATGTCAGAAGACTAATATTAGTTTAATCCTGTCAATTAAAAAAAAAAACTTCCCGTTTCTCGGGAAAGGCAAAGGCAGAGCCATGCAGCCAAATTAATCCTGTCAAATTAATCAGCGCATGACATAAATGGACTGGGGGTTTTGGCGGGAAGCCAAGATGAGTGCCACGCTCATTTTTCATTGGACTTTTAAATTATTTATAGTGTCGTTTACTAAATAAAAACGCGTGATTTATCTAATAAAAAGTGTATTCAGTGAATAATTCATAAAGAACAGTGAAATATTGTAGCATAGTGGCCACATCATGGCTTTGTACCATAACTTCCTCTTGAGTGTTCGGTACCCGCGGCCGTCTTTTTCGATATGAATAATTCATTACGTGACATTGGCTAAATGCACAAACCGTGAGAAGCCATAAGAGAAAGAAAGACATAAATGGACATATTTTTGGGCGCCATGTTCTTTTTTAAATCACGTCTAAACTGTCTATGGAATGGAATGATTTAAATTCCACAGGAATAATAAACTAATGTTTTATCTTCTGTTCTTTTCATATTAAAATAGAATGATTCACTGATCTTAAATTTTGTTTAGTTTGTGATTAACGAATTTGGTGCCATTATAACTTAATATTTATAGTTGTAACGCTGATTCTCACTAAGTGCCTAGCTTCGGGTTACCATATTGTTAAGCAATGAAATTTATATGTAAATTATTGTTTTTACAAACTATGTCTTGAATAGAAGAATATTATGATTCGTATTAAGATAGATTTGTAGTGCTCTTCTTTACAATTTATTACATTTAGAGTTTTGCAAAAATATATTCTAAGCAAAATCATTTTAACGGTCATTTCATCATTTGCATATTCCCAATTGTCAGCTTCTAAATAATTGCCTCCGTTAGTGTCCTCATCGCAAAAGTGACTGCCGAGTAGGGTCCTGTAGTGTCGAATCCCAAATAAGGCAGTGTTCGGATTCCCATTACGAATTTCTCATTAACAGTTTTGAAATCGGGAGTGTGATACCCTCATGCCAGATCTCTCCGGTTACGTCGGATCTCCATTCTGCCTGACTATGAGGATGTGTGAAAATTGAGTGCATTTCTGTGCACACATACGCTGTAAGCAGCGTATATATGCTGTAAGTATAACATATCCCGCTTAGATATTCTAAGCCAGTCTCTGTTGAGATTGGCTGGCATGACCTGAATACTGGCCTGGAGGACTTATGAGGTCAGCTGCCAGTCTAACCGGATGCACCTAAAACTTTCACTGACATTTCTAATATAGCTGTCATATTATCTAGGAGAGGGCTATGCTTGGGGTTTCACTGCGAGATCAAATCAGAAATGAGGAGATCCGCAGAAGAACGAGAGTAACCGACAAAGCCCGAAAATAGCAACACTTAGTGGCAGTGGGCCGGGCACATTGCCCGTAGGACCGATGCCTGATGAGGGCGACGGATTCTCGAGTGGCGAACACGCACCGGAAGACGTAGCGTGGGTAGGCCCCCGACAAGGTGGACCGACAACCTTGTAAAGGCGCGGAAAACCGCTGGATGCGGGAGGCGCAAGACCGGTCGTCATGGAAATCCTTGGGGGAGGCCTATGTCCAACAGTGGACGACTTTGGGCTGAAATGGTGAATATTTACCGTTTATTTTTGTAGAATTGACAAAATCTTGATGAAGATTGGTCGAAGTATTTTAATAAATTGTAAAGAAATAGCAGCTGGACTCATTAAAAACACTGCACTTCTTATATTGATAAATAGTTCTATTTTTATGTAAACTACGTTAAGTAATCGTGGATTATTGGCGCAATAGGTAACTCCAGCACTCTTAATTGTTTAACACACTATTATTATCAATTGGTATCATTTGACGCATGTTGCTAGTCCATTGCTCCATAGGTTCGACAAATGTGTCTGCTCAACAACGTAAATAACGCAATGAATGTTGTTGAACTGTCAAAATGAAACCCATTGCTACTGATAGTGTGTCACACAATTGTTGCTGGTCAACATTTGACCGTCTCGAAAGTCTACCTCAATGAGTGTTATTGATGTAATAATTTATGTGTCGCTAGCTCACTGTATGGCTCCTTAACCAATGGGAAATGTTTGACATATTGTCAATTGTGAAGAAACTGGTACATACCGGTTTTCTCTAGACACTTCTAGGACATCCTTGAACCAGAAATCTGAAGACGTGTTACATCGATCAATCCGCACTGGGCCCGCGTGGTCGATTACAGCCCATTCCCTCTCAAAGACAGGAAGTCTGTATCACAGCTGTACTTACGCAATTGTCAGTCTCAACCAGTGGCTAAGGTCCGTATTACAGAACATCACTCAAACTCAAGCTCTACTTAAGTCTCGTTTCAAGCCTTTTGATTGGTTGAAACTAATTTTAAGTTATGCTTAAGCAGAGATCAATGCTTGAGTGACGTTCTGTAATACGGACCTAAGTGTGAGAATGGCGAGCGATAAGCAACCGACAGTCGGCCAACCTCGAAAAAATTAAAAAATAACAAAACACGTGTTATTTTTTTAAGTTAGGTGAAGGGAGCTGTCAATATGTCCATCAGAACAGTGACAGCTCCCTTCACCAGTTCACCTTAGTTTTCTACGGTGAGAGACTGTCAAAATCACATGGCGCGCAGTGCAGTGAAGAACTGTCATTTAGTCTAATGCTACGGATTGATACTATTGACAGCTCATTACCTAAAACTTCACGATAAGTTTGGTACAGAGTAGATTTTATTTTTGATTATGAACCCAAGCAAACAATTTGGATAAGGAGCCATATTTGTGTAATTTTAAAATAATGCACGTAGAATTGAGGTGACCTGCGCCTTCGTTATTGAGATTTACTCACAAAATGTAAAAACTGATTTAAAGCTTGATATTTTACAGTTGTGGTACCTAATAAAGGTTTGAAACACTTCCTGAGTTTTTTTTCCTCTTTGTTTTCTTGTTCTACTCTCGTGTAACAGACGAACTGCAGGTGCTTGGGATGGGCGCTCTGGCGAGCACCCCGCCTTGGGAGCTCGAGGCGTGGGTGCTCGCCAGAGTGTACGAGTGGACGGCGGGGCGCAGGGCGTTGGGCGAGCGTCCGGCCCCAGAGGTGAGGGAGGCCGTCCGGCGGGAGGCGAGGGACGCCATCGTCCAACATTGGACGCCGGACCTCGCCTCCGCCGTCGTCGACCGACGTACCCTCGACGCCATCGGGCCGGTCCTGAAGTACTGGCTCGATAGGCGTCACGGGTTCCTCTCCTTACGTTTGGTGCAGGTGCTCTCCGGTGACGGCTGCTTCGGCAGGTACCTGCACCGGATAGGACGAGAGGAGACACCGTCGTGCCACGGTTGCGGCGCGGCGGAACACACCCTCGCGGTGTGCCCGTCGTGGGCTGTGCCGCGCCGCGATCTTGTCGCGGCGGTTGGAGGGGCCTCTTGCTGCCCGACATCGTCAGAGCGATGGTGGGGAGCGAGGAGGCCTGGGTGGCGATGGCCTTCTGCGAGGACGTGATGTAGCAGAAGGAGGCCGTGGAGCGCGAGCGAGAGGAGGATCCCCTCGCTCCAGCGTTCCGCAGGCGGCGCAGAGGCAGGAGAAGGCGGGTTTTTGCCCGCTTTCTCCCTCCCTGAGGTAAGCGGCGGGCGTGAGGCTCGGGGGTGGCCGCGCCCGACTTGCGTCGCTCACCACGAGGGTAGCTGAGCCACGGCCTCTCCCTGTGGAGGGGCGAACGAGGGCCCGCCGCACTAGGCGGGCATTTCGCCGGTGGGGGGCTGGTAGCCAAAGCTCCGCTTTTTCCCAGTCTCCCGCCACCAAGGCGACGCCGGAGTGCCGCGTGGTAGTGGGTATTCCGAGCTTCGGGCGAGTCGCACACACGCTATTCGGGGTACGGTGCCTAAATGCATTCCCACAGCGTCAAAAAAAAAAAAAAGTGCTTGGGATGGAGGTTGTATGTAACAAGCGCGGACATTTGCTGTTTAAGAATTATCACCCTTATTTTCTTAGTAGTAAAATTGATGTGTTTCACCGTCCCTGTTTGCGTTGTTCTTCTTCTTCTCAACCTATAGAGGACTATTGGCAGTTGGACAAAGGCCTCCCCTAAGACCGCTGCCTCGAATCTTGCGGGCAACGGGGCGGCGGCGGCGGCGGCGGCGCGGGAGCTGAGCGGGCATCGAAGACCCGTTCTCGAAACTAGCGGGCAGATCGCGCGTCACTATAGCCGCGTAGTGTTGTGTTCACGATTGTGTCGACGGGATATTTGTTTTTATTCGCAAAGGAAACGTCTGAACAATGGCGGCTACATCTTTTGATTTAAATTTATTCTCTGTTTTCGAGAACCGGTCCGTTTGATTTTACACATAAGATCCCGCCGCCCCTCTCTGCCCGCAAGATTCGAGGCAGCGGCCTAAGGCTTTTTTGTGATCAGACGAGAAGACCGCGTCAAGCAATTTGTTCCAGTCCTTCGATGTACGAGGTGAAAAGCTTCGTCCGCTTTGTAGTGCAACGTAAAAGATAATCGCCGTACGACGGGTCGTCTGATGATGGAACGGGGATGGGGAATTAAATCATGACAATGAAACAAACAAATACCCATTTTTAAAAATTGTAATAAATATTTTACAGATATATCCACATTATCTAAACAACTAGCCTACGGAGAAAAGTAAAACTAATACGACGATAACCATAGTACACGAGTATCTTGGGGTTGTTCGGACGACAGCAGGTCAAGCTACCCGAAACTCCCAAATATTCCCATAATGCTATAGAGGTAACGTTGAAAATCTAATAAAGAAATCTGACAGATTGTAGTTGCTTGAAGTGCTGTCGTCTGTACATATACTAGATATTATGCTTTACAGAACCAACAACTTAAAGAAAAATTCAACACAACCGCAGCCACGGCGCCAAATCTCTTACTCATAAACTAAAAAAAAATTAAGTTCAGTGCATCCTTTCCTTTCTATTTAATTAAGAAAAGGACAGAAGATAAAATATTAATTTACTCCTGTCAAATTAAGATACTTTGGAGACAGTTTAGACGCGATTAAAATATGACAATAAGTCAATTTACTTCAGATGTGGAATAATTTGACAGGAACTTTGTCTTTTATGATAGTAAAGGGTGCTAGTGTATTAAGAGCATATTTACTAAAAAAATAATCTGAGTGAATAGGAAGGAAGACGGCAGTAGAGCGAGGTGATGCAATGTTAAACCCGACATGACCAACGATGTTGCGCCAGAGGGAGATTAATCTGGAGACCTGTCCTTTTCTTGATGAAATGTATAAAGGTGCCTTAAACTTAGTTTAGTTGGTGAACAAAAGAATCGGGGCCATTATTTAACTAAATGAATTATGGCAAATTATGTATATTTAAATTGATCGTTTGTTGCCCGTGGTCCAGCCTCGATCACTCTGGTGAACTGGGAAATAATTTTTCCCATAGTAGGTCCACCAGAATGTCCATATTACGTTTACGTCGTAAACATAATATGGCCATTCTGTAGTAGTCTTCTTTGACGTTTTTAAAGTACACCCTAATCGCGTAACACACTCATCATCATCTCAGCGTTTATCCCAGTCGCATCCGAAGCCTTTTCAGCTTTGGAGTCTGGGGTCCGCTTTACCAGTCCAACTGCTGATATGGCTAAACTTCGACATTTTCCGTGAAGCGACTGCCGTCTGACCTCCACAACCCGAAGGCGACATCGAAGCATTGCAGTTAGACCAATTGTTGGACTTTTGAGGGCTCCAACAACCCGTAACGACTGCCACTAGATGTTCGTATGGCAACCGGGACCAACGGCTTAACGTGCTTTCCGAGGCACGACCAGACCAGTGCAAATATTCATATTCATGCATACAAATATTTGCACTGTGCGGGGATCGAACCCGCGCCACCTGGCGCAGCGGCTGCGTCCGCTACCGCTACGCCACGGAGGCTGTCAACGTGTTGCTGCTGATAATGTGTTACGCAATATACCCTGCTAGTCACAGAATACCAGGAACAAACAAATTGGTACTGCACGGCTCTATAAATTAGGTAGTTCGTTTTGCATATGTTCGCATACATTTTTATAATGAACTTCCTTGCCACATTCAAGAACATAGTTATGGAGGTATGAAGAGCAGCGTGTAAAGCTCACTCATCCTCCATAGAAAAGGGAGGATCCTCCGACCAGACTGGTTGTCTGGCGGGCCACTTGCCCGCCGGTTGATGTCGCGAGCTTGTATATATGCTAGTTGCATGGTAAACTCTGATTGCGAGATGTAGAACTCGTGTGACGTCAGCATGACGCGTTGTTCGCATGTTGCGTTAGGCACCGCTACATCCATACTAATATTATAAATGCGAAAGTAACTCTCGTCTGTCTGTTACGCTTTCCCGCTTAAACCTCTCAACCGATTTTGATGAAATTTGGCACAAACAATCTTTAGACCCTGAGAATGAACATAGGCTACCTATTATCCCGGAAAAATTTGATGTTCCCGAGGGAAATCTAAAAAGCGCGATATAACCGAACTCCACGCGGGCGAAGCCGCGGGCGGAAAGCTAGTAGTCTTTATAAATTCAAATCTATTTACATAGTTACATAATGTCATGAACATTAGCTACTAATTTATTGCTCGGACATACATACATTATACATAATCAGCCTATATTGTTCCCACCGTTGGGAGTCTGGGACACAGTCCTCCTCTCGATGAGAGTGGGCCGTAATCTACCACGCTGGCCCAGTGCGGCTTGAACGACATTGATGAATTTAATTTGAAGCTGGTTTTAAATATTAATTTCACTATTATTCCCCTGTATTATTATGATAGTGTATGGACATTCTGGTGAACTATGGGAAAAATACATAGTGTCTCATAGTCCACCTGGGTGATTTAGCCGGGTGGATCATAGGCAACAAACAATTTTTTTTAATGTAACTTAGAAATTGTAGCCACGTATTCAGGTATAAGTTCGTGGAAGTTTACTCTTGAACTCTTATATACAAAATAACAACAGAAATATAACCTTTGGCGACATTCATAACTGACTTACTTTTTGAAGGAAGCAATTTTAGATCTTAGAAAGGACATAGTTATCAAAAAGGGTCTTCTCTATCTATGTCCTGTATCAAAATACCCTATTTAAAGGAGGTTTACTCGTCCTACACGACAGTAAATAAGTGTTGGCAAAAAACCGCTATTTTTTAAAGTCTATTCGAAATTTTTACCAACATTAAAGAGAAATTGATTAAAAAAATAGTGGAAACTATTGACGCAGGCAAGTGACAAGCTGTTAATCCTTTTCTTCTTTTACTTCCATCTTCTTCTGCTATCAATATTCAACCTTATTTGTTTTAGGTTTATTTTATTATACCTATAACCTTATGTATTGTTTTTATTATTTTTAATTGGAACTATTTGGCATTAGTCTGTTCGCAAGGTTTATAATAAATATCCCAATTTTTTTTTATTTTTTATACATAATTATAAACTAGCGCTTGACCGCAATCCCGCCTGGTGGTAAGCAGTGACGCAATCGTTGATGGTAAAGCGCACTAGTTTATTAAGAGCCTATTCACTCTAGCCGCCTTGAAGACACTCAAGTTGTAGTCCAACGGAAACACCGCCGCCGGTAAGTTGTTCCAGTCCCTCGATGTACGCGATATAAAGGAGGAGGCGAAACGCTTCGTCCGGATCGTAGTGGTGTTAACAACGTAAGGGTGGAACTCGCCGTACGACAGGTCGTCCGATGGTGGAACGGAGATGGGGGAATTAAATCGTGCAATTCCCTGGCACACTCCCCGAAATGCATTCTATAGAACACTGAAAGGCTGGCTACTCTACGCCTGTGCTCTAGGCTTTGGAGACCATCTAGAGTTATATCAGGGTCACCAATCAGCCTCTTCACCCGCCACTCCACCGAGTCAAAAGTGACCTAAATGAAAAAGAACCTATAATAGCCCATAAAAAAATTAATTAATGCTCATATTTTGTAAAATATATTACGTATCGCCTGTTGGTTCCCTAAATAAATAAATTAAAAAAAAATACCGATTTTTTACCAACATTTCTTTACTGTCGTGTTTCCTATCTTAGGGTGGTAAACATAATCAGTTGACGACTACGCGGTGTTGACACTACCTTAATAACTACATCTACCCCACACTCCTCATTCATAGCGGTTTCCTGGCCTTGACCAGTTCTTCACTGACGTTCCAGAGCTTGGTTTCCACGTCCTTGTCGAACTCATATTTTGAGGTGTACTCCTCACAGTCCCGGTAGAACTTGCCGGTTTTGCCTTCGATGCTGTGGTCTGTTGCGCAGAAGACTACTGTTTCCGAGCCCTGGAAGAGATTTTTAAAGATTAGAATCATCTTTAAAAAAAAATTATAGTCTAGGATTTGCTTTATCCGAATTTGAATACAGCATAAAGCAGTTTATAGAATGTAATTTTAAAATAAAATGATTAGAAAATGATAATTAGTTGATAATTAATTAATTAGATGATAATTAGTAATGATGATTAGTATTGATAATATATTTACTGTTTGTGAAAAGAAATTTATTATGCCTGGGTAAAAGTACGCCATTGGATTTCCAACACTCTTTTTAGCGCTGAAAGTTGAAAGTCCAATAGCAAAGTTGAAATAAAATGTTTAATTAACATAAACAAATAAATATATACGGACAAATCACACAGATTGAGCTAGCCCCAAGGTAAGTTCGAGACTTGTGTTATGGGATACTAACTCAACGGTACTATATTTTATTTTAGACCCAGGTCAACCAGGAAAAGATCGTTTTCCATCATGACCTGGCCGAGGATCGAACCCGGGGCCCCCACGTCGCAGGCAGGCGTGTTGACCGGTGCGCCACGGAGGACGACAAATACAACATATGCATAAACATCGCATTAAAAGAAAAAGAAATAGGTTACAATGCCAACTACATATTTAGCGTAACCATCATTATTGTCATGTCACCAACGCAATAGAAATCAAAATCGCTTGAACGGATTGTAAAAAAGGTTTATTTAAAATATTGAATCTTATTCAGAATGTAGTGTAGATGGCTAGTTTGCGTCAGCATCTTCATTATGACATAAAATGTTAATTGTAATACAAGACACGATAAAACTCGTCTCGACAGAGATAAAAAATAATCCTAAAGGTGTGTCCAAATAAAACGCGGTCGAATGCGGCGTTTGATATCGCGTGCGGCTGCCGCGCGCGTCTAGCCGCGCTATGATTAGACGAATGCCGCGCGTGGCAGCCGTGAGCTGCCTGCCACGCACGGCGAACGCCGCGAACAGTTTTAGGTCCGTATTACAGAACGTCACTCAAAACTCAAGCTCTACTTAAGTCTCGTTTCAAGCCATTTGATTGGTTGAAACTAGTTTTAAGTAATGCTTAAGCAGAGATCAATGCTTGAGTTTCCTTCTGTAATACGGACCTTAGTGTTGGTTGTGTATGAACGGACGTGTTTTATCAAGTAAAATGGATAACGAAAACGAAACCAATTCGGCTTATTGAAATACTGCGTTATTTTTTGTTTATGCGAAACCTAAATAAGAAATTCAGGTAAGAAATAACTCCGCGCTGCCGCGTAGTGCCCCGCGAATGCCGCGTTCCTTGCGTGCCGTGTCTAGACACACCTTTACTTACTGTTTCCATATCAGTAAAGATAATTTTTTTTGTTAAATCACTCTTATGTTCAGAAAATGTATATTTTCAACATAAGATAAGATTTATTTCTTACTAATGTTAAAATTAATATTCTAAATCACTGTGGGAACATCATTAAATACAACATAACAGTTTGTATGAATGTAAGTTTGTTACTTAAACTGCTAAACGCATTTGGATAAAATTTATCACACTGAAGGTTTTATAACCAGGACAGTTTGTATCCAGATATTCCTACGGGATCAAATCTTAAGCGAGTGAAACCGCGGGACGCAGCTACTTAAATCTAAAATTGAAAAAAGAACAGTACTTACTTGTTTGGCACTCTTCATAAAGGTAATAAATATAGGGGCCATTATTATGTAGTGGTACCATCTTATTGAATACCTGGAATATAAAAGTATTTATTAAAAAAAAAACAACTATGAGTTTTGAAACATCCGACAGAAATATCAAGTAATAACTTATACTGATCAACCACTATGAACGTTGAGCTGAGAAAGGGGTAAGCGTCTGTGCGAAATACGGATAGCCCTGTGTTTTAGGCCGCTGCCTCGAATCTTGCGGGCAGCGGGGCGGCGGCGGTGGCGGAGAGTGAGTGGCAGGATGTTATGCGTAAAATCAAACGGACCGGTTCTCGAAAACAGCGGCGCGGCAGCGGGGCAGTGGCGGGCAGCTAGCGGTGTAGTTCTCGCGCTCGAATCTTGCGGGCAAAGGGCGTGCAGCGAGCGGTGTACTTTAAAGTCAAGCGGTGATCGAGCATTAGAAGTAAATTTTAATTAAAAAGATGTTGCCGCGATTGTTCAGACATTTCTTTCGCGAATAAAAACAAATATCTCGTCGACACAATCGTGAAAACAACACTACGCGGCTATAGTGACGCGCGACCTGCCCGCTAGTTTCGAGAACGGGTCTTCGATGCCCGCCCCGCTGCCGCGCCGCCGCCGCCGCCGCCGCCACCGCCCCGCTGCCCGCAAGATTCGAGGGAGCGGCCTTAAGGGTCCCATACACTTACAGTCCGCCTGCAGTCTCTACCCCCTAAACGGCGAACACATTTTTGTCAAATGATTGCGACTAGTTGGGATCGTTTGGACCGCCCATTGGTCCGTTCAGTCCAAATGATCCCAACTAGGCAATCATTTCACAAAAATCGCCGATTAGGGGGCTGGTCCTAACGGGCGGCTTGCCGTCCAAGGTCTGCATAGCTCACTCACTATAGCGATTATTACCTGCCGGCAATGGTTGAAAAACTGCTCTGAGTCTACACACTAGCAGGCGGCAGTCGACAGTTTCAGACCGATACCTGTCGAAGCAGGCCTGTGACGGCAAGCGGCCACATACTATGGGTTCGCATTGACCGTCGATACGAAATCGTCAAGGGAACTGCGTGTCTGTGATCTTTTCCGGTTAACTGACAGGCTGATAACCGCCGGCGGACTGTTATTTATTTATTTATTTATTCTTTTTGCACAGAAAAAAAAAAAAAATGTACAGAGGCGGACTTAATGCCTTAGGCATTCTCTACCAGTCAACCCCAGGTGGTGAAGAGATAAGATGGTAGGTGCTTTAGCTTGATTTTCTTTCAAAAGGAAAAAAGAAAACCCTATAATTATTAAAAAAATACTTAAATAAGCTAAATATACATACATACTATTACCAAAATATATACTTATAATATATACATAAAAAAAAAAAAACTAAAATTTGGGAGAGGGGTGTAGCAATAACTCTACGCTAGTTGTTGCGAAAATAACTCTGCAATTTCCGCTTAAATGCAAACCGACTGGCGGCCATCCTGATATCAAGAGGAAGCGCATTCCATAGAAGAATGGATTGAATGTGAAATGAAGAATGAACAAAGTCAGACGTATGTGAAGGACAGAGTAAGAGGGGATTGTTAGAAGAACGCAGATTCTTAGAGTGTGAAGAACATAAATATTGGAAGTGAGTAATGTGGGCTCTTTAGAGTGAGAGAGGAGGAGTCTGCCTACCGCTACTGTATGCGTGAGAGAAAAGGCAGCCAAAAAGAATGGTTCCGTAACGCGTTACGTAACAGAGCGGTTTACCCGGTTTAAGAAACTATCACAACAAACATGACGGTATGGCTGGAAGGGACTAAGATGGAGACTAAAAGATAAGTCATGATCATCTACCCATCATAGCCCGTAGAATTGTAACACTAAAGTGGCAGTGGGTTGGGCACATTGCCCGTAGGACCGATGCCCGATGGGGCCGACGGGTTCTCGAGTGGCGATCACGCATCGGAAGACGCAGTGTGGGTAGGCCCCCGACAAGGTGGACCGACGACCTGGTGAAGATCGCGGGAAACGGCTGGATGCGGGAGGCGCAGGACCGGTCGTCGTGGAGAACCTTGGGGGAGGCCTATGTCCAGCAGCAGACGTCTTTCGGCTGGATGATCATCTGCCGAGCTTTTTCCCAATCATGATAGAGTCTTTGAGTCTCTGATATCTCCCACCCATTTACTGGGTAATACAATACATAACATACATACATAATCAGCCTATACTGTTCTCACTCTTGAGACACGGGCCTCCTCTTGGTGAGAGGGAGTGGGCCGTAATCTACCACGCAGGCCCTGTGCGGGAGATGTCACATGTCTTCGAAATTTTGCCTCTAGGACATGCCGGTTTCGTAACGATGTTTTCCTTGTGTAAAGAAATATTTACACAAAGTAAAGCGCCTCACAGGGTTCGATCGAAAGTCACGGCCGATACCACTATTCCACCACAGCTCGCTTGTCCACCACTACTAGACAATCAACCTTAAGCCTCATTGCTTTGCCAATAAAGTTGAAAATATAATAAAGAAAGACTGATTTTAGTAGCTTGATGTCCTGTAGTCTGTACATAAAGGGTGTATCTGACATCGACGCACAAACGAGTACCATGGATCCAGTACATGATTCTGAACCCCCCAGTGGTGGAATTTTTCGTCGGCTTTTTCATTATTTAAAAAAATATGTATGTAGTTTTTTCACTTTAGACCGTTCATAATTGCTATATTATTATAACCCAATAAGATTTTAAAATAAAAATTCATTAATTCGCTAATTACACAAAAAAGCGCAATGAAAACAAAACTTGAAAAACGATCTTATCAGCTGATTTAATAGAGTTCACATCAGGGATTAACGTCATACCGCCAAACCCGTACGGCGGCACGCTTGCAACGTTCACAGGCCGAGCCGACACTTTTTTAAACACTGTGAATTCTGTAACCGTTCATTAACGACATAAATGACTATCATAATTTTGTTAGTCGCACGAGGTCTAGCCTTTTCGCGAAGTTTGCGTTACGATGTCAGATACACCCTGTATGTATAATATTAAGTACTTTTAAAACTTACCTAAACAAATTAGTAGCACAGAATCCAGGACAGACCATGTTGACATCTATGCCAGTGTTCCTTAAGTTAGCAGCCAGCGCCTTCGCGAAATAAACATTCATCAGCTTCGAGTTGCAGTACCCAGGGTTATGACGGGGGGTGCCCTTTTTCTTCGCCAGTTCAATTTGTTTCCTTAAGTTCAGGTCGTCAAAGTCGATAATTCCAAGCTCGTGCAACGTTGACGCCACAACTACTATTCTGTAATAAATATAGAACGACTATGTTTTTATTCAGTTTGACGTCAGACATACGTCGTTTATATTCTTAATTGCATTGCCTTTGGGAGATAGATTATCATACAGAACTTGTAAATAGATAATAATAAGATAACAGAAATAACTCTGTAAGTAGAATTATTTATATATACATATATAACATGTTTTGTGTCAAAGAGTAACACGTACAAAGTTTCACTTTTATAATACACATAGGTATTAGCAGAAATGCTTTAAGCACGTAAAACTACAGACTATTAACACTTGTACCTACTAAATAATAATAACGCCGCAGAGGCCCTCGTTAGGCAGCTGGATCAAGGGCTTGATTCAGAAAGCGGTACTTCTGGACACGGCTCGCATTGTCAGGAGTTTCCTCTCTCTGGAGCCCTGACCGCCAGTAGGTTGGACTTTGTTCCCGATACCGGTGTATTTTTTATATTTTTAAATGTTTTTATAGTAATATAATTTTTGGAGGAGGCCTATGCCAAAAGGCACACCGAACTTAGGGACCTATTGTAACCCTATGTTATGGAATAAAAGGCTATTATTATTATAGTAATATAATTTATATGTAAATAATAATATTCGTACTATCCATACTAATATTATAAATACGAAAGTAACTCTGTCTGTCTGTCTGTTACGCTTTCCCGCTTAAACCTCAGAACCGATTTTGATGAAATTTGTCACAGACAATCTTTAGACCCTGAGAAAGGACATAGGCTACCTTTTATCCCGGATAAATTTGATGTTCCCGAGGGAAATCCAAAAAGCGTGATATAACCGAACTCCACGCGGGCAAAGCCGCGGGCGGAAAGCTAGTTTATAATAATAATATGTAGTACTATTTATAATATGTAGTAGGTAAAAGTGTCCCCTAAAAATCGACACATTTATCTTGTCAATCTCGCGGTTATGAAAAACGTAACTGTGAATATCAGATCTTCTGCCAGGGCTGCAGGTTGGATAAAAGAGAAACCGTGACCCTGGCGGACAGGCAAATGAAGGAACACGGGTGGGTTTTAGTCAGTTTTTCAGGTTAAAAGGTTTGTCAGGTTTTTAGTCAGGTTAAAGTCTTCCCTTCCGCTCCAGAGCGGGAGAGTTCATTTGATGATTTCCCATACGCACAAAAAAAAGATATCAGATTCTATGATCTATCTACAGTACAGAAATAGACAAACTAATACCCTTTATTTATAAATGTTGCTAACTTGAGTAGTTGATTAGCGAATTTGACCACACATTTAGCAGGCCTAACTTACAAATGCGTAATACTTGGAAAACTTCCTACAAAAATAATGCGTAGTCCTTTCGTACACGAATTCAACTCGTACTTGACCGGCTTTTTATAACCTTCGATATATCCGTTCAATCACTTGACCAAAGGTTACGTAATACTGTAATACATGCTATTTGTGTTCTCTGAGTATAGAATAGTTATACGCGGCGTTTCGGATGATATACACAAACTTTAACCACTCCATTTGTTGGAAAAATGTGTGTGCTCAATACTGATAACGCATTGAATGTTATGTAACTGACAAAATGAAATCTACTGCTACTGATAGTGTGTTACAGAATTACCTTGGTGTTGTTCAAACGACAGAAAAAGCATCTTTCTTTACAGGGACATAAAAATTGAATTCTTAATATTTTTTTAATTGTCATACTATATGCATACATCGCATATGTTCGTCAATATCCCCATCCGTTAATATGGCAAGGTCAACGGCAAAATTTAAGCAATAGGACCTAACTTCTGGAACTAATATTATATCCATTGCCCTAGAAAATGAGCCTACACTAGTCTACAGTCCTTGTGGTAGATTGTAGAACATAATTCTGCCGTCATAAGGAAAAAAGAGGCATCTAACATTTTTTTATGCGAAATATAAAAATATTGGTATATGCCATTTTTTTTTACTGATTTAGAATATGAATGTAACTCAATTTGGAAAAAAAATGTTAGAATCGTCTTTTTTCCTTATGACGGCAGAATGTATATGTATATACATAGCTTTTACCTTGAAATACGACCCTGTACATTAGGAGTAGGGTTCCCAGATCCCCCAAATCCCAAAAATCGAAATTCCGGAGCAAATTCCTGACATCGGATGAAATTTCTTCGCAATAAATCGTGCATGTGTAAAGCGAAACAATTTTTTGATTTTTTTTAAAGGTAAGGTTTTTGTTTTGGTTTTTAGTTAAATTGTAGAAATTAAATTTCCCCCGCATTCTGGACAAAACACTATAATTTAGAATTAAACGAACTTACCTTGTGAAGTTCGATTCTAATTATACGAAGATCACGAACCGAAGATGATTACCAATTTACATGCAGCAGTACGTAGTATGGTGCCGTCCTTGTCACACTTTAAAGACTTTTCATAAAGAAAAGAAAAAAAAAATATTCAAGTACCCGCTCATCGACCCCACTCCGGTCTCACTGTCCTATGTTCATTACGTTTTAGGGCTAGTCTAACCAAATAAGAAAAATATTGGGCTTTAGGGCCGGGAGGGTTGTGGTAATCATCTTCGGTTCGTGATCTTCGTATAATTAGAATCGAACTTCACAAGGTAAGTTCGTTTAATTCTAAATTATACTTCATATCACTCCCGAAGATGATTACCAATTTACATGCAGATGTTTAGAGTGTAATATAAAATTTATACAGATTTTTCTTTTTTGTTTCGAAATGGTAATGATTAAACAAATTTATAAACAATTGATTTGCAATATTTACTAGCAAACTGCAGTTTTTCTGTTAACAGTAAATAAGGATAAAAATTCATACAATTAAGTAAACAATGAATTTGGGAGGCGATTTCCTATCGATTCAATAGTTTCTCTATTATAATAAGTTTGAAAAGTATTAGAGATATTAGTCCAGCCCACAGCCCTTCGAACCGCCTGCAGACTGAACTGATGTACGCCGCGTGCCTTGTGCTATGTGCACCAACATTGACACGTCCACAGCGCTTCTTTGGAGAGTATCCTTTACCCTGTGGGATAAAGTTTGAAGGCCAATTTTCCTGTGAAGCTTACGAAAACTTATGAATAAATTATTTGTCTCAGTGTTTCTAATAGATCTTGTTTTATCTAAGTATGCTTTCGATGCGATGGCTGGACATATATTACGGTTCTCTTTAAAAAAGGCAGTCTGATCAGGGGTTGGTAAGCGCAGGGTCTTGACGATATAATTAAGTCAGTATTTTTTTTAAGACAATTGAATCATTACTTTCAGTAATATTATTATTTTTGATTAAGCTAAGAGTTGAAATTCTCTGAGTTGACACACTGGCAATCAAAGCGACAGTTTTATATGACAAAGCATTAAGGCTCACATTATCATAAGGATAATAATCACTTAAATAATTTAAAACCACGGAGCTATCCCATGTTGTATCATATTTAGGAGTAGGAGGATTTAGTCTAAAAGAACCTTTCAATAATCTATTCACATAATCAGTTTTCATTATTGAATTACCCCGAACCAACGTTAAAGTGGATCTCGTGGTATTTAAAGTACTTTAGCTAGCCCCAGCATTATGCCTATCTGACAAAAATGTTCTATTGCCAGACATACCGTCAATCCAGAAACTGCAATGTTTTTTGTTGATCAAGCTCCAACCAAAATTTTAATGAGGAATTATACAGAGATAGTGTATTTTGGGCTAGCGAAGCCATGAGTAAATCTAGTGACGATACTGGTACGCCACGTTCAATCAACGACTGCCGGATAATATAGCTGCCACCAGGGTAAGGCTTATACAGTGAGTGTGCTTCTCTGAAAGGAGAATGCATTAGCTTAGTATTCGGCTCAAAAAATATTTCTTGTGACACAAGTAGTTTTCGATATAGCGGAATCCACGGCTGTGAGGGCCAGTAGGAAAACACAATAATGCCTTCGGCTTTATCATTTACGAATTTGTGAGGAACTTTTGTAATAAGGCAAAATGGTGAAAATGCGTAAAATTATATTATGTTTGTCCATTTAAACGTAAATGCATAAACTTCTTCTGACTGCGGATCAATCTTCCACGAAGCATACCTGTCACACTTATGATTCTGTATGCTTGCGAAGAGATCAAAATGGGGGGTGCTAAACTTAGCTCAAATTTCAGAAAACGCGTAGTCAGCTAGTTGCCACTCGGTATCGATGGACTATTAGTGTGAAGCGCGATCTGCATCAACATTATCGCTAGATTGAATATATCGCAAATATGAAAATTCTACACTTTTCAAAACACTTCCATATGTCGTGAAGATCGTTTAAGCGAGTGTGTTGTATTCCTCCCAATTTATTAATGTAAGCAATGGATGTTGTATTATCTATTTTGAGAAGGAAATTGCAATTACTTAAATGAGAGCCAAACATTTTTATCGCATAAAAGGCAGCTTTTAGTTCTAAGAAGTTAATATGATTTTTAATCTCTCTTGCACTCCAATTACCAGCAGGTATTTCGCTGTTACATGGTACTCGCCAATCTGTACGAGATGCATCGCAAAATATTTCTAGTAAATAATCATTACTTTGAATAGATGAATAGCTTGTTTCAATATTGTCACTCCACCATTTAAAATCTGGCTGTAAACAGCTAGGCAAAACCATACGCTTATTATAATTATTAGAATAGTTTAAAGCTAAGAATTTGTCGCGTTCTTTTTGCCTAGTATACACCCATCCGTACTGTACGGCTGGGCATGCTGATGTCAAAAGTCCTAGAAATTCCACAATTTGTCTTATTCTGCACATTTTCGTTTGTGAAAAAGACTTGACTGCGTTATTAATGCGAATTTTCGTGTCAACTGGTCCTTTTTTTAATTATTTATTAGGAGTCCAAATGATTCTAATATTTCTCTTGTAGCAGTAACATTCCAACGCACTCACTGTTAGAGCCAATACATAAAAAATCGTATAGGTAATTAACCGACATTTAGCCGTCCGAACGTAGAGATTGTAATTCAGGTTTTAGTAGCTTTGTGAAAACAAGTGGAGCAGTACAAAGCTCAAATGGCAGAACATTAAACTCATAAAGTTGTGAATTCCAATAAAAGCGTAGCTTTTTACGTTCTTCGTTATTAATTGTTATCAAAAAGTGAGCCTAAGCATCCTTTAAATCAAATGTAGCCATAAATTAATTTTGGTCTAGGAGCTTTAGTGCAGTACGGTAGTGCTCCATTTTAAAATGCTCCACTTTGATGAATTTATTTAGTTCCTTTAAATTTAGTATAAAATGATGTTCACCATTCGGTTTTAGAACTGTGAATACGGGCGACAAAAAACTGATCATCACAGGGGTTGCACAATGAAATATATTTTGGATCAAGATGTTTAAGTACAGATTCTTGGATTATTTTAGATTCACAAGAAGAAAATCGGTCATTTTTAGGTATTATTTTTTGTACGGGTTCCTCCTTAAAGGGAATTTTATAACCTTGACCCCAAGACAGAATATTGGAGTCATTCGTAATAGTACACCAATAATTATAATAAAACTGCAATCTGCCGACAGTTGATGAGTGTACCTCTGGTTCTGAAGTCAGTTCCTCCTTGTGTGGCTCCTGGTGTGCATCGGGTTGCGGTTGCGCGACAGCGGCTGTCGGGCCGTCTAGTGGGGCGGATACGCTCGCGGCCCGGCGGCGGCAGTCCGCGACGCCCCCCTCGCGTTTAAAGCCCCTCGACGCGCTGATATGGATGGACCAGATTAGAGCGCGTACTGTGTTTTAATGGCAGGTCGCACTGCTGGCATACGAGGGCGTAGTTCCATACTAGACTTTGATATAGTTTTGGACGATTTCAAGTGTTCGGCCAACTCCGAACCAAATATAAAAAATTGTCTATTTGCGTATTTCTTATAGTACGTCGGGTTTGCTTATTTAGAGTATTTATAGCGGCAAACCGTCTTGAGAGAGATTCTTTATAGTGTATATCACAAAAAGTTTAGCTGCATCACTGAGTGGCTTTATGATATCTCGGAAATCTGTTTTATTTTTAGAGCTCTAATGATCGCTTTTCCGAGTTCAGCCAGACCACTACCAAGCTGATTCTGGTGACTTTGGCTGTAAACATCTCTCTTATTAATTGTTTCTGTAAGCGCAGCTTTGATCTCGAGATTCTACGCCGGGTCTTTTAGGTGAGGACAGTTTTCTGGAGGCAAATATTCTTTTATTCGATCAGCTCGCTTTTCTTTACTTGTGTGCTCGCACCTGGATGCAATGTCTTCATGTAAGGTTTCACCAAAACTTTTATCCAAGGAAGGATCATCTCCTAACATATCAAGAATCTCTCTTTTATAGCAAATAGCAAGCAAAATCTTTATAATAACCATATTGGTAGCCATTCTAGTAATGCAACGCGATTAACACGGATGTAAATAGGTAATCCAGGCTCAGACGCGATTTACGCGGAGCAAGCTATGCAAGCATTTTCCGTTCAGATGCGACTTATGCGAAGCAAGTTGGGATAAGTACTTTACGCTCAGACGCGATTTACGCGGAGCAAGGTATGCAAGTAATTTATGCTCGGACGCGATTTACGCGGAGCAAGGTATGCAAGTACTTTTTGCTCGGACGCGATTTACGCGAAGCAAGGTATACAAGTAGGCACTTTATGCTTAGATGCGATTGACGCGGAGCAAAGTATGCAAGTACTTTACGCTCAGACGCGATTTACGCGGAGCAAGGTGTGCAAGTACTTTACGCTCAGACACGCGATTTACGCGGAGCAATGTGTGCAAGTACTTTACGCTCAGACACGATTTACGCGGAGCACATTAGGTAAGTACTTTTATAAGACTTAGGCGCAATATACACGAAGTAAATAAAAAACAAAAAATAGGTAGGTCAACGCTCATAGGCGGTTTACACCGAGCGATGTTTGTAGGTAACAATATCGCGATTTAATATAGACGTTACGTTACGTTCATACGTTTAATACCCTACTTATACAAATACATACATTTTATAGTTCGATTAATCTTTGCTTATTACCATCTAATAACTAGTTTAAATATACTTAGTACCAATAAAACTTGTTTCATGATTTACATAAAACTTTTGTTATATAAAGTTAATAAAAAGGTGGATAAAAAACAATTTTTAGCGGTGCTGTGACAGCGGCAACGCAGGATCGTACCGGTACCCGAGGCTGACAGAGTGGCGCCTGACGGGCGGCGCGTGGCGGCAGGCGCTTGCGCATTGTAGGTACCTACTAGACATCTATATTAGCAACTACAGATTAGGCTACTTACTTTCAATAACTTCCTCTTGGTGAGTATCACGCTTAACCTGATCACTTTAGGATGACGTTGAAGGCAATCTCAATCTAGATTTATGTTTCACTTTTTCCCTAATTTCTTTAATTTCTTAAATAAACCACTATAATCATCAATATCTTTCGAACGTGAACTTTTCTTCACCATGATTACGCAAAATCAGATTGGACAATCTGGAAACAACTTAGTCGCAACGGTAATTTTTTGCACAAAAAGATGCGTGTGACTCGGACAGCACAAAAAAACGTAATGAACATAGGACAGTGAGACCGGAGTGGGGTCGATGAGCGGGTACTTGAATATTTTTTTTTTTTCTTTTCTTTATGAAAAGTCTTTAAAGTGTGACAAGGACGGCACCATACTACGTACTGCTGCATGTAAATTGGTAATCATCTTCGGGAGTGATATGAAGTATAATAGCGGACATGTCCGGAAAATTCCGGACGTAAAGCAATCCTTACGAGACTCCTTTTTAAGTGGGATAATATAATGGGAAGTCTGAAAGTGGCACCGTTGATTGAAAAGTTGTGTGGAAATCAGTTGTCATGGTACGTGTTATGGAGAAATGAGGAAAATATTGTGAGGAGAGTCTTGAGTATGGAAGTCGATGGCTATAAGAGTAGGAGAAGACCAAATAAACGGTGGATGGAATGTGTGAATGATGGTATGGTTAAGAAGGGTGACTAAGGAGGTGGCTTCTAATAGAGAAGTATGGAAGAAAAAGGCATATAGAACCGACCACAAGTAAATTGAGAAAAGGGTAGGAAAATTATGACGTCATACTAAAATACCTTGAAATAAATCATCTGATATGTTTTTATCTGTAGCTATTGCATATTATCATAAATGTAATATTTTAATTGCACTAAGCGGCACCATAGATTAAATTAAAACTTATTGAATTATTTTTTTTTTTAAACTTTGCCCCACACTAGGAATTTCTCCTGTGTCGTGGGTGCGCTCATAACTCATATGCTCATAACATATAAATTCACATACACAAACATCCAGACCCGGAACAACTACTTGTAAGTCATACAAATATTTGTTCCGTGCGGGAATAGAACCCGCGACACGGAGTGCAGCAGTCAATAGCTTAACCTCTGCGCTAACCGTGCAGTCATTACAAATAAGTACAAATTAAAAATAAGTACGTTGTAACTTTTTATGTACTTTTTCCTTTGTTAGATTTTATTTTTTAAGGCTTTGGAAGTGTTCGCCAAATTTAAAGATTACCTCATTAGCTAGCATTCGCCTGTAATTTAATATTTCAAAAACAATGGCAAACTGTCGGAAACCTAGGAATAGGTTTGTAGAGAGATAATTGAAGAGATTTGTATGGATTACTACGTGCGATAATAGGTATAGATAGAAGTAACAATGTTACGTCACAGATAAGGCCCGGCACCGATTTTAGGTGATAAAAGCATTATACACTAACTTCATCACAATAAAGTAGAAATTTCCATGATATATGATCGTAGTAACAAAAATACCGCTCCGGTATACTTAAAGCTACTGCATCGGCAGCTTTGAGGATGCTTCGGGATACTTCTGGATCCTTCGGTACGCCGTCGCCGCCGCGCCACTAGCGCCGAGGTAACACTCAGGTGTAGCTCGACGCCTCATCATCCCTGGTCGGGAGACAACATCGAACTCCCGGCCACAGAGATTGATGACTTCTGGGTCAGGGTTGAGGGTTGTTTAAAACGGAAACCGTGGCCCTGGCGCATAGGCAAGTGAAGAAACACGGGTGGGTTTTAGTCAGTAAAAGTCTGACACGCCCTTCCGCTTCGCTCAGAGCGGGAGAGGTTATTTTACGCTTTCCCATCACAAACAAAAAAAAAGGACGCCTCGTCGCCCCTAGGAAGGTTGCAGCTTGCCAAGGCATAGTTTCTGACAGTGTGCACTTGCATGTAGGAATGCCGAAGGGTCCTTTTCCTTGCCCATGACGATAATGAGTCCGGGCCTAAAGGTTACGTAACAGGCCAATGCTCCCGGTAAGGGAGCGCCTTTACGTATAGACCACGGTGTGTAGAAGCGTTAACAGACGTTCACCATCTGTGCCTGTTGTTTATTTATGGGATCCCATCTGGCCTACCTTCAGCAGTTGAGTCTATTAACAAGAAGATTTTCGGTGTAATTTGTGAACTTCCATTGAGTAGACTTGGTAAATTTCATGAAGACGATGATGAAACATGTCACATATTAATGATGTTAAATGGTTATTATTTTATTTCTGTAGTGAATATAGAACTTCTTCTTCTTCAGCCTATAGATGTCCACTGCTGGACAAAGGCCTCCCCCAAGGCTTTCCACTTTGACCGGTCTTGTGCTGCCCGCATCCATCGGCCCCCCGCGACCTTCACCAGGTCATCGGTCCACCTTGTTGGGTGCCTCCCTACGCTGCGTCTTCCAGTACGTGGCCGCCACTCCAGAACCTTACTGCCCCATCGGCCATCGGTTCTACGAGCAATGTGCCCTGCCCACTGCCACTTAAGTTTAGCGACTCGCAGAGCTATGTCGGTGACTTTAGTTCTTCTGCGGATCCCCTCATTTCTGATTCGATCACGCAGGGAAACTCCGAGCATAGCTCTTTCCATTGCCCTTTGTGTGACTCTGAGCCTTCGTATGAGGCCCATTGTGAGCGACCACGATTCAGTTCCATAAGTCATCACTGGCAACACACACTGGTCAAAGACTTTAGTCTTGAGACACTGTGGTGTCTTGAACGACGAGAAGATGTAGCGTAGCTTCCCGAACGCTGCCCAGCCGAGCTGGATTCGACGAGACACCTCTTTCTCGAAGTTGGACCTACCTAGTTGGACTATTTGTCCCAGGTATATATACTTGTCAACAACTCCGAGTGCAGAGCAGCCAACTAGAATTGGAGTGGGTGCAACATGAGAGTTCGACATGATCTTCGTCTTATCCATGTTCATCTTTAGACCCACTTGTTGGGAAGCTCTGCTGAGGTCATTGAGCATTTTGCGTAGGTCTTCCAGGATCTCAGCCATGACCAAGATATCATCTGCAAAACGGAGATTAGTGGATAGTAGTAGATTAGTAGATAGTTAGATGTACTCGCCGTTGATGTTGATGCCAAGTCCTTGCCAGTCCAGGAGCTTGAAGACATTCTCCAAGGCAGCAGTGAATAACTTGGGAGATATGACATCTCCTTGTCTCACTCCACATCGGAGTAGGATTGGTTTCGAGTCCTGATCCTGGGAACGGACTGACATGGTGGCGTTTTCGTACAAACACTTTATCACTTCAATGTATCGATGGTCAATTTGGCACCGCTGGAGAGACTGTAGCACCGCCCAAGTCTCGATCGAATCGAAAGCTTTCTCATAGTCCACAAACGCCAAGCATAGTGGTTTGTTATACTCCTCAGACTTCTGTATAACTTGCAGCAGCGTATGTATGTGGTCTATGGTGCTAAAGCCTTTTCGGAAGCCTGCTTGTTTGGGAGGCTGGAAGTCGTCGAACCTACGAGCGAGACGATTCGTGATGACCCTAGAAAACAGCTTATAGACATGGCTCAGGAGGGATATCGGTCTGTAGTTTTTCAGGAGGGTATTGTCACCTTTTTTGAAAAACAACACCACCACGCTCCTGTGCCACGCCTTAGGCGTTTCGCCTTTAAGTATTACGGAATTAAATAACTTCTGAAGCGCTTTAACAACTGTTTTCGTACAAATTAAGTGGTGTAAAGGATGTGGTCACAGTTTTCGGGACAAGTCCAGTTCAGGCTAGGTTTTCACAAACGAACACAAATATGCGACGGATTAATTTAGCCTTTTCCCAGAAGGAATGGTTGAATAGCATCCCAATTGAAATTCATAATCCATTGATATTGCTGCATATTATGTTTAAAAAACCGGCCAAGAGCGTGTGTCCAGCCAAGTTCAATGTAGGGATCAGTAGTTTCGCGACAAGTACTGTCCAGTTTAATATTTTTTAGACTTACAAGTTGGAGGAGGGGGGGGGGCACATTTCTTTTTACTTAAAGAGCGATTATTTCCGGAAACATTAACAATATCAAAAAATGGTTTTAACTGATTGTTTTAAATGGTTAATAATTATAAACGTGTTATAACACTAAAAAGACATTTTTTCCACTTTGTCGGCGTGATTTATATACATATAGGTTGGTACCAAACGGTCACTGAAATTATCCGCGGACGGACAGATAGATAGACTTGGCGAAACTATAAAGGTTCCCAGTTGACTACGGAACTCTAAAAATCGACTGGCCAAGGTGAATAACCTAATAAATATTGTAAAATTGAATGACATTAGGCTTGTCAGTGTTACAGGATGACCTTGCTGATTATAATTATTGTCAATCTTTTTAGGCTAAGGAAAATTTGTAAATAGTTGTTTTAGTGTTTGCCTTATAATAAGAAGGTACCTACAGCTGGGTAATTGCGTAACTTACTATCAGTGGCGATAGATATCATTTTGCCAGTTCAACAACATTCATTGCTGTAATTACGATGACGAGCAGACAGACTTTTCGAACATTCAGAAGCAATGAATGAGTAATATTCAAAATGATGCAGATTTAGATTTATGGTGTGTTAGACAATAGAGTGCCGAGTCTAATGATAAAGATTTGTGATAGCCAAGAAAAATCTTCAACTAGGTACATTTTTTTAGAACAACAACTTATCTATGTAGAAAGTGATATAATTACTAATATATGTATAACTCTTTGATGGATTACCTTATTAATCCTTCATTAGTATTAAGTGTCCAATTGTCAAGTCATAAGTATTAGAAACAATCAAAAGATTTGTTAGGAATTTGTAGGCTGATTAGATAAGGTAGGTATTCTATTCCAAATGAACGTTATTTCAGGTTAACGAAATAACAATAGTATTTTAATGGTATTTAAGTTGATTTTAGAGTAGCTAGTTTCCTATTTTTTTTTAAATGAATTTATTTATAGCGTAAAATTAACTTTATTGTGTGGCAATTCAACATATTTTTTCATAAACTCTATATTTGTTTACATTTTTGACAGATAATAGCTACATTTCTAAGGCAAAATTACTTTTATTGGATTCTTAATTGGTAGATAAACAGTCATATTCTATTATTTCCCTACAAAATATGATGGAATTATTCTCACGATTACAAAAAAAAAAAAAACTAAATATCAGCATTTATACTGGGAGTTTTGAGAACAAGGTTTCATATTTTTTGTTTATACATATAAAGAGAGAAAGAATGAAAAAAAAAAAAATATTCCGCACGTAGTCAGTCCCATAATGAACTAGCCTGAAATAGTTCTACGCGACATGTCGCTAAATGTTGTGTTGCTACTAATATTATAAATGCGAAAGTAACTCTGTCTGTTACGCTTTCACATCTAAACCACTGAACTGATTTTATTGAAATTTGGTACAAAGATAGAACTGACCTTGAGAAATAACATAGGATAGTTTCGATTCCGGAATTTTGAAGAGTTCTCTTGGAAACGCGATATAACCGAACTCCACGCGGGCGAAGCCGCGGGCGGAAAGCTAGTTTAATATAAGCAAAACACATCGAAATGAAATGCTTAGGTCCGTATTACAGAACGTCACTCAAAACTCAAGCTCTACTTAAGTCTCGTTTCAAGCCATTTGATTGGTTCAAACTAGTTTTAAGTAATGTTTAAGCAGAGATCAATGCTTGAGTTTCCTTCTGGAATACAGACCTTAAACTTTTTTCAAAATGTTCAAGACTGAGTAGAAGTGTCATAAAAATTCTGTTTAAAGATTGGGTTCATCCCCTGTCCAAATAAAACAACGAAAGGATAGCGTGTGTAAGGAGTCTGCCCCTTCCTATAGCATAGTGCAAAATTGGGTGAAATAGTTTCCCCTCGGGAGAAAAACCATCCAAGAAATTGCCCACGACGGTAGACCTGTGGAAGCGCTCACTCGTTTCGCAGCGCGAGTCAATGGAATTGGAATGGCGTTATAAGCGTGAAAATCCCCCTAGAAAGGCAAAGATGCAACCGACTAAAAACACTGATGTGGACAATCTTTTGTGATATTCAAGGCATTTTGATGGTGGATTTTATTGAACGTGTATTACGTTCCGAGCCGTGAACGGCGAATATTATGCTTCTTTAGTATACAATATGTAAAGAAAACCTTGTCCGATCCGTGAAGGTATTGTTAGGTATCGATAACTGATTCTAATAATGCCCACAAAGACAGGCAAAACTTAAATAGAAAATCCCCCTAAAAAAATAAATATTATTTCGCAAAAAGAGGTAACTTAATACATGTGCTGTAAATAACCCCTTCCGCGGGCGGCGGGGGGCAGGGCACGCGGCACCTGTGACGTGGTCGCGTCGCTATTCGCTTATAATAATATCGGTGTTGTCACTTTTTTAAAAATTACCAGATTTCGGGGAAATTGGAATTAATTCCCGGGAAAAAAATATTATTTCAAAATTCATTAGTATTGTTACTATGATGATTATGTAAAATTTTATATTACATTTGGTCAAGTGTTTACCTAACCTTTATTATCCTTACGGGTCGGACAGGGTTTTCTTTACATATTGTATAAATTCCGAGACGAAGATAAACAAATACCGAAGAGGCAAGCTGTCTAAAGATGTCCTGTTGCTCCATGACAATGCCACCGTTCATAACGCTGGTGTTTGGAAGGATGCAGTTCGTCAATGCGGGTTCACAGAAGTGGAACATCCATCTTAAAGTCCAGACATGGCCCCGTCCGACTATTACTTCTATCCAAATTAAGCGGGAGTTAAGAGGAAGAAAATTTTCAATCGACGAAGAGTTGTAGGCGGCCGTCTTTGATCATTTGGCGGATAAAATTTGTGATAATTTTTATAAAGGTTTAGAGATGCTGATTCACAGATGTAAGAAGGGTGTTTAGTATACAAGGTGATTATATTGAAAAATAAAATTTGTTTTTTTTTTTCATTTCCTTCATTAGTTCACAGTTAGGCCAATTCATTATGGGACCGCCTACGGTACCCATAATGAACTGGCCTAAATGTAGTCGTAGTTAATGTGAATGGTACAACACCAATTACATTAATTAACATAGAGGCAATTATCAGGTTCACAGGACAATAACTATATTAAATATAGTTTCATTTGAAATTAACATGATACAGTGGACTTCTTAGCACAATTTTTCTTACAGTTCACACAATTATGTCTACTGTAACATATACGAAAATTACTTCATTCATCCTCAAACATACAATCATTGTTGGCAATCGAATGGAATTATAAGCCCCGCACGATGATATTGCGATGGAACCTTGTCACAATAACAGCGTTGTGACGTCATCTGTCACACAAAAGGACAGCTAGCAAAAGAATGTTAAATGCAAAATTAATATTAGGGTTAAGGGTTTATTTGTATTTTATAATTTTATTACACTCTTTATAAAGAGTGTATGTATAATAAAATTATAAAATACAAATAAACCTTTAACCCTAATATTAATTTTGCATTTAACATTCTTTCATAGGTATACCTACCTACTCACCCATATTCTGACAAATAAACTTTCATTATTAAAAATTACAAGGAAATAATTTTTGTAGACGTAAAAAAATATACTTATTCGTACCTATATCTTTCTTACATGTATACTATTTTTTTCTAACTACATTTCTGTTAATTTGCGAGCGGGAATTGAACCAGAGTCCACTGTGTAGTAGTCATGTTTTAATTACTACCTACATCTATCAGCTTATAAATAAAACCAGGATAATATGTAAAAAAATGTATATAGTCTTCCGAATCAGAACTGCTTTCTGTGTCTGTCGTTTCCGATTCACTGTCGTCAAACGGCAAATACCTCGTCAGTTATTCGATCTTTATTCCAATATTCCTCTTCAAGCCGTTTAACATGATTGACTTCCTTTCGCCAGTCATCTGGAGTTATTGACGCCGACGCCTCCAACGTCAGAGCTTCAATGCGACTTTCCAACTGCTCCACATTCTTTTCTGACACCCTCATCTTTACCAGGTTCCAGATGTACTCAATGGGGTTGAGGTCGCAGTTGTGAGGTGGTAATCTAACGACTTCATGGCCATTGCCAGCTAATAAATTGTCAATTTTATAATTTTTCGGCGGTCTGTGCCGTTTAATTAATAAATACAGTTCAGGGTTTGTACTGTCGTTGGGAAAGTCGATGTTGTGAGCTTGTAGCCACTCAACAATCAACTGTTTTTTATTGTTCATTCTTGGTGGCCTATTCTCATCCCTACTGTGATAAGGGGCGTTGTCCATCACAATTTTGGAGATGCGTGGTATGTTGGGTACTAAATTTTCTGTAAGCCACTTAGTGAAATTCTCAGCATTCATTTGATCATAGTAATCCCCCGTTTTGGTGTCTGCTTTAACCTTTTGAACGCCCATCTATATAACACGCGATGTGTCCTCCTGCGCCACGCTACAAATGTATAACGTACCTATAGTAAAACATAGGGATGGGATTAATGTCCTATCGACAAATAATATTATAATTTGAAATTAATGTTTACTCGCCAATTTACGAAGCTAAAATAAAAACTGTAACTGTTTTTGATATTTTACTTTATTTCATAAAAAAAAATCAATATGAAAACCTGGATATATTCCCCATAATAAAGGAAAGAATTTTAAATTTATTAGGCGTGTGTTCTAGAAGGCGCATCCCTATTTGTCTCCGAATGTAATCCTTCTACTTCATATCAAGTAGTTGGCGCTCGTGGCACGTCAAAATCCTTCCTAATATAAGGATGTCAAGATTTCTATGGTATTTATTTTTATATTCACTGTGGTCGAGTTACACGTGCTGTTAAACTCAAGCGATTCTTGCGTAATTTATTTCGTTTACTTACAACAAATACAATTAATAGAAGCTAAATACCTGGTTTTCTACTTTTTTTAAAAAATTATAATGGAGGGTAAATGTCTGTTTTACACAGATGTTACAGACCTTTTTTAATGGTGTCGCAAAATCTATGCGCAAAATACTCGCAATTATTTTTCTGGTTTGTAGAAACTGATAGAAAACGGAAGAAAATTCCTGAAAGGGAAATTGACGACTTAATGGAATGTCAAGACGACGATCTATTTCAAAATTCTGATTCAGACTTGAACAACTCTCAATAATTCGTCATATTCAGTCACAATTTTTTTTTTTTGTAAGAACGCGTGCGCCTACGCTAGATGTAAACATTGCACAACACTAAAATGCACAAAGTCACTATGACCTTGAAACCCGTCCGCTTATGACGTCACAGATTAACTTCTATACAAGTCGGTGGCGTGTGCAGACTGAAAACTAACTTTGTAGGGATGGGTTTTTCAAACGGTGTTTCACTATCGACAATAATTAGAAAACCTATTTATTCTTCATTTAGGTGAATAAAACCTAGTTTATAGTGTACAATATATACAAAATATTAATTATTTACGTTATTTTCTTGAAATAATAGTATTTATGATCATTTCGACGAGATGAAATATAGCGAGGTCTTTATCGTGGCCCATCACTGACTTACTTGATATCAAGTAATTGGCGCTGGAGGCATTAAAATATTTTCTGGCGTTTTTGTTTCTATTGAAAATATAACAAATAAGAACTTATTATGTGTGGAAAAGTTAAAAATATGGCTGATAACAGGGCAAATTTCCGTAAAAACAAAATAAAAGGTCCTTTAGAAGTCGTAAATTTATTTTATACTGTGATTACTTCTAATCAAGTAGTGGCGCTGAGGGCACGAAAATCTCGAACTTGTATAGAAGTGATTGGCGTTCAAAAGGTTAAACATTAAAAGGGCATTGTCAACAAAACCGCTTTAACTTCCTGCGTGAACTATTATCCATCGGCGGCCGGGGCTGTCGTTCCGTCTCACTCCATCGGTCGCTGTTTGCCAACATTTTTCTACCGTGTAGTATGCGTGTATCCACGTTTCTTCGAGATAAATAACGGGTCTTTTGTCTTTTATTTTTCACCAAGCGAGTCATTTTCTTTCATACGTCGTAAATATTTAGCCCTCCACGCTTGAATTTGGGGTCTTTCAATTAAGGCCAGTCTTTTTTGGTAGCATCGTTTAAATTGGTAGCCTAAATCACATTTAATTATTTTTCTTAATGTAGTTTCACTACCAGTATAATTAAGGTCTACTTTTGAAGCCGTCAAGATTTTGCGCTTGTGGGTATTTCTCTCCTCACCGTATACATTGAATCTATAATATTTCTTAAAGCTGTTAAGGAAAACCCGTCGAAATATTTCTTCTTTTGTCTTTTTCCTTTAGTAGGAGTTCTCATTTTGCTGCCACTGGCTGTTGCTGACTCATGCTCTCGTCTCAATTTCGTCACAGTATTTTTTCCAACGCCTGTGGCACATGCCACACACTCCGTGACTTTGATAGAATTTTGCAAAATATTTTTAATAACTATAAGCAGTTGCTTCGGCATTAAAATGTCCGAAACACTTTTTAAAGCACGGTTTATACTTTCAAGAACTAACTTACAGTTCTCTTTCTCTTTAACAAAATAATTGTCCACTTTAATTATAATTTCACGAGCACGACTATTCATTAATTTCTTACTCATTTTAACGAGTAACAGCTAACAAAACGACCTGAATGCAGATCTACTCAATAAACTTGACCGACTTCTAAATAACTGCATTCGATTCGTATTTAACCTTCGTAAGTACGATCATGTATCTTCCCACCGGTCCATCTTGAAATGGCTACCCATCAGGCAACGCAGAGCTCTAAGAGCTTTGACGACCTTGTTTTCACTCCTACACAAACCCTGTTCTCCTTCTTATCTTACTTCTCATTTTCAATATTTATGCTCTGCGCATAATAGGAATCTTCGTTCGTCCAATAATTGTCTTCTACGATGTCCTTCTCACCGCTCTGGTTTTCTTAAGTCTTCATTTCTTGTCCAAGCGGTTTTTCTTTGGAATGATCTTCCTCAGAACATCAGGACGTTGACCAGTCGGTACACTTTTAAAATTAAAGCTCGGGAATACTTACGCAAGAAATTGGCAGATTCATCAAACATATAGCTTATTCCTTTTCTCTATCTATATTTTTTTTATCTCTCTCTACTGTTTATATTTTGTATGTATGTATTTATGTATTTATTATAATATTTTATTTTGTGTTTCTCTTTTAACTTCTCTTTTATATCTTTGCACCTACCATGTTTTGTCTCTGCATCACCTTAAGGTAGACTGGTAGAAAATGCCTAAGGCATTAAGTCCGCCATTGTGCAATTTTTTTCATTGTGCATGAAGTTTTAATAAATAAATAAATAAAACTAAACAATAAAACGCAAGAACAACAATAAAACAGGATAACAAAAACAAAAAGCTAACAAAAATATTCGATGTGCGTAAGTGGGTAAGCGCGGATTGAACTTGCGAACGGTACCGACGGTGCGAGTTCGACTACGTCACCAAGATGGCCGCCAATCGCAATATCATCGTGCGGGGCTTATAATACTTTTAGTTCCGTAAAACCATAGAATAAAGAGAGGAAGTAGGTTATCTGCGACCCAATCCGCGATTTAATTGCCTACTGTCTTAGGGTTGACGACTGTCCGCGCTTCGTCGGTTACGGTTGTCGCCCAAACCGCTAACAAATATTTATAGACTAAGAGCTTATGTTTAAATTATTTGCTTAGTATTTAGTTTACATATACTAGTCAGTTTTTTTTTGTAATTTTTATTTTTAGTTTTGTACACATAAAGAACCATATTTATTTTTATTTTTAATTAATACAAATATAAATAATACAAACATAACATCTATTGAATCACACATTTAATACAAAATTACAAATTAGCTACAGAAAAATACCTACTTTCTTCGGTTTCGACTATTACGAAACGCGTTGTTATTAAACTTTAATGTGTAATATATCCGTATCCTTGTAAATAACTTTTAGAAATATAATTTGAAAAATATAAGTCTTTTATTTATTCATAAATAGACATACCAACTTTGCAGTTTATGTGATCATTTTTTAAAAGCTAATATACCGAAAAGCCGTGACGCGCGAACCTCGTTCCGTGCTAGCCGCGACTAGCGCAGTCATAGGCACTCTAATATTGTGTTTAGGTTTGCGTGCGGCGACGCATAGATACTATGGCGCACACATACAAGCCGCGCGCGGTCCGTTTGTATGAAGATAACGTACTTCCCTCTCTTTATTCTATGGTAAAACTATATATCGGAGGGAACGATTGACCACGCGACGCGATAAATCACATGGTCAATCGTTCCCGCCATTGGTTGGTTTAGTATTCGATTTCGCTTCGCTACGAAGCGATGTTACATTGGCTACAGGCCCAGTACTCTGATTCTCTCCCTCTCTCTCTTATTTAAATCAATATATAAAATATGAAATTGTGCACTATCATATTATTGTATCATCATCCAGTTTTGTTGCTAACCATACTATCACTGCAACCATAATTATTTTACTAAACATAGCTTCTAAGGTAAAATGCAATGCAAAGGTGTTAATGAGCTGCCAAACCAATGTTAATGAGATATGAACATACCTGCTTGGTGTAGCCCTCTTCAGGAGATCCATGAGTAAATTTGTGAGGTAAAAATGACCTAAATGGTTAACACCGAAATGTATTTCAAATCCTTCCTTTGTTTTAAGGTCTTCGTTCAACGGTACAACAACACCTGCATTGTTGATAAGTACGTCGATCTTGTTGAACCCTGCCTTTACTATTTCTACAAAGTTTTCTATGGATTCGAATGATGCTAGGTCTAGCTGCATGGGGATCTGAAATAACATACTATATGATATTATATTTTTTTAAAACTAATATTGGTCATGCCAGTTTCTGGGTTGACCAGTGTTAGTGGATACTCTATCTGGAATTATTCAGGAGCATCCCGGAGTCTGGAATCTTGTCAGATTCATGACAATTGGCTCACCTCCTGATACATGGAACATAAACATGTTTGGTAAATATACAATATGTAAAGAAACCCCTGTCCGACCCCTATGGGTAATAAAGGTTAGGTAAACACTTGACCAAATATAATATAAAATTTTACGTAATCATCATAGTAACAATATACTAATGAATTTTGAAATAATCCTTTTTTCCCGGGAATCAATTCTAATTTCTCCGAAATTTGCTAATTTTTAAAAAAGTGACAACACCGCTATTATTATAAGCGAATAGCGACGCGACCACGTCACAGGTGCCGCGTGCCCTGCCTCCCGCCGCCCGCAGAAAGGTGTTGCTTACCGCACATGTATTAAGTTACCTCTTTTTGCGAAATAATATTTATTTTTTTAGGGCGATTTTATTTTTAAGTTTAGCCTGTCTTTGTGGGCATTAGTAGAATCAGTTATCGATACCTAACAATACTTTCACGGATCGGACAGGGTTTTCTTTACATATTGTATAACAGGTGAATGGTGAAATAGGTGTACTAAAGGTACAACTCTAACTCTTAGGAAAATACAGGTGTAATGTTATTTAGAAATCACAACATACAATGTTATCCACCTCTCTTTCTACTGAGTGGTGAAAATATATGATTGCTCCTATTATTTCGTTTAAGCGGCGCAGGGGGTTTGCATAAGTTGTCGTACCTCCTCATCATCATCATCATCAACACAGCGGTAATGCCAGTCGCATCCGAAGCGTTTTCAGCTTTGGAGTCTGGGGTCCGCTTTACCAGTCCAACTGCTGAAATGGCTAAACTTCGACATTTTCCGTGAAGCGACTGCCGTCTGACCTCCACAACCCGAAGGCGACATCGAAGCATTGCAGTTAGACCAATTGTTGGATTTTTGAAGGCTCCAACAACCCGTAACGACTGCCACTAGTTTGTATGGCAACCGGGACCAACGGCTTAACGTGCATTCCGAGGCACGACCAGACCAGTGCAAATATTCATATTCATGCATACAAATACTTGCACTGTGCGGGGATCGAACCCGCGCCACCTTGCGCAGTGGCCGCGTCCGCTACCGCTACGCCACGGAGGCTGTCACTCTTTTCCTATGCCATTTCTAGTAAAGTTAATCATAATTATTATTATTATCACTGTCATCTCACTGATATGCATAACGATATAAATGACTATCATAATTTTATTAGTGGTGGCCTAGTGGTTAAAACACCAGCCTCTCAAGTATGAGTGCGCGGGTTCGATTCCAGGTCAGGCAAGTACCAATGTAACTTTTCTAAAGTTATATGTACTTTCTAAGTATATCTTGGACACCAATGACTGAAGGTGAAGGAAAACATCTTGAGGAAACCTGGACTTTAAGTCTGAAATCGCCAACCCGCATTGAGCAAGCGTGGTGATTACGCTCAATCCTTCTCTGTATGAGAGGAGACCTGTGCCCAGCAGTGGGACGATAAAAAGGTTGATGGTGATGCAGTCTAGCCTTTTCGCGAAGTTTGCGTTACCATGTCAGATACAACCTGTATACTAAAAAATAAAGCATGACGCGTAAAATTATTCCCTAACCATTCCAAAATATTCAAAAATGCACACCAGAAGTGCTGGCAGAAATGACTTTCTGCTAGCACTTCTGGTGTGCATTTTTCATTCTGGAGAGCTACATATTAGTTACTTTTTTTAGATTTGGGGTCAGTTGTCTTCCATTGAGGGTATAAGGAATTATTCTTATTATTCCTCCTCTGTATGAGAGGAAACATGTGCCCAACAGTGGGACGATAAAAAGGTTGATAATGATGATGATGATGATAAGGAATTGTTTTTGGTTTCAAAACTAAGCCCTGAATTAAGGTTATATTGTTCAGTGTACAATAAAATCTAAGCTAGATTCAAATTGGCTGTAGTTACATTAATTCAATTACGCATACCTTTGTCAAAAAGGTTGGTCAGTCAGAATAATGAAGCCCGCATGACCCATTCCATAGCCCTTTCCTATGGAGAAGAATGAGTAAGAAATCTACATATCCCTAGTGTAATAATATGATTCAAATAAGCTATATCTCATTAAAATTGTGACTTCATCTTATTCATTATTGATAATATATTGTGCGTATTTCAAAACAAAATGTTGATAACCTGTTGAGTTGGCCTACAGTAAATACATTTTCTCTCACTGTTACAGTGTCATTGATAAGAATTTGTGTCACTTTTGTTTTATTTAATTTTTATTAACTTTGTATTAACAAGTAATTAATATTATTTAGGAATTAATAATGATACCAATTCCTATCTCTATATATTTTTTAAAATCCAAAATATCTCTCATTATAACATAACACCTGTTTATTAGACATGTACTTTGTTTGCTCACATTTTCCTTATCACAGTTATATGTCTTCCATAAAAAAAATTGTTTGGGAAACTTAAAACTTAACTAAAATACAGTATGTTAAATAACAGAGGGTGTTCCCTTAAACTCGTTAATATATATCATTAATAGATTAAAATAAAAATATCAGCATAGAAAAATTAGCATAAAAAAATCCGAATAAAAAAAAATTCTAATTGGAAATAAATTTGAAACCTCCTGTTTTAAATCAAAATAGTAGTCGTCATGTATAAATAAATTGCGACATTGCCGTCTTTCATGTTCGCGTGTACAGTGTGTTTCTTTTACATGTCAATTTAAAACTTTTATTGAATATTTTCTTATTGGAAAAAATTTTAAAACATTTTGTTTTCGAATGTAAATATTTTTTTTAGCATGTATGTATGCTATACTATTTCGGGTTAACGGGAACGCCCTCTGTTAGTTAACATACTGTATAATATATGTACAGAGAACAGCAAGTTAAGCTACCCAAAACTATCATTATTCCCAGTCAACCTTGATCCTTAATGCATTAGAGATAAAGTTGAAAATTTAATAAAGAAATCTGACAGATTGTAGTAGCTTGATGTGCTGTCGTCTGTACTTAAAAATTATTTGTACTTTTTAAAGTATCTGTTAAGTTTATAAATTAGAATTATAAAACGAAATCAAATTTAGTGATAAAAATAAGTATAACTATTTGTTTAAATCATCTCCATAGCCTAGCCTATTCCCACCTATGTTACATGTTGGACAGTCCAACCATTCAGCATCCAGTCTAACCGGATCCAGTTGAGTACTAGTATTATACTTGGAATAACATAACAGCTATTATACCTAGACTCGCAGCAATAATAATTTAACTCTTCAAGACATAACAATTGGTTCTTGGAATATGCAACAATGCCATTGAGATAGAAAATCAGCTCATGCATTCAATATATAACACATGTCATGAACTCAGTAACATTAATAGTTATTTTTGTATGGGAGAAAGTCTTTTTACACACGCTTAAAAATAGAGCCAAAGCAAAAAATATATTAACCTTTATTTTAGGCCGATGTCAAAAAGTATTAATAGAATGATTTTACGATGGGAAGTAGGACAATGAAAATAATAAATAACACTTATATTAAATTTTACTCACCATCTCGCCCCCATTGGGGTGTTCCTTGCGAATGGCAGCAATGGCCTCCTTGGCCTTACCAAGGTCCCTACAGGCGAATATCACCCGTCCCTTCCTCCTTGCAATAGTCTTGGCGGTTTCATACCCAATGCCACTATTTGCTCCAGTGATGAGGAAGGTTTTACCTCTCAAACACGTATTGCTCACACAGATACCCCATTTCCTAGACCTCCACTTACGAAGGAAGCCCAGGGCAACGATTACTGAGATTGGCACCGCCGCAACGTACATCACAGTCGACGGCACCATGCTTAACATTAATTTGAACAGAAGTAACCACTATAATTTCACGATAATTCACTAGGATGCGTTTTAATATTACAGCACAACTTTTGGCCCGTCCATATACCTATACCGCACGAATTGAATTGATTACTGACTAGAAATAAAGTCATAATAATGTCACTCGGTCAAAGGTCAGAAACTTGCTTTCGTTCAGAAACTTATTAGGCATGTTAAAAAATAATCGATTTTTCTTTTAATCGATTATTTTTTTCGTAAAATCAATTTTTCATAATCGATTTTCATAATCATATTAATCGATTTTTTATAAATCGATTAAATAAATCACTTTTTATAAATAGCACCATCTATGCGTCGAATAAAAAACTCGAAGTAAGTTCATTATTACTTACAAGTTGATTAAATGAAAAACAACGACATCTTTAGATATGTATGCGTTTAAAGTAGTTTCAGTGCGTGAGTGGTGAGTGAGGTCTGATATTATTTTAACAGATTACAGATATCACTACACACACACTCACACTGTAGTTGTTGGTTTTACATTATAGTACTCTGTGGTTGTTGGATAACAATAAAAATGTCTTCGAACCGTAAAAGACCTAAAACCGACTGGCGAAATATTATATTTTTGTTTTTGAGACCATAACGACGTCGTTTAATTTTTTAAGTTTTTTATTTTAATACCAGTCAAATGTAAAATAAGATTGGACATTAGTGACATTTTTTTTTATTTATATTTTAGTTTCTGAGATACTAGATTGTCATGTTGTTGGGTTGTTCATTTCTTTTTTATTAGGGTTCCGTAGTCAAATGGCAAAAAACGGAACCCTTATAGATTCGTCAGGTCTGTCTGTCCGTCGGTCCGTCCGTCCGTATGTCACAGCCATTTTTTTCCGAAACTATAAGAGAACTGTTGAAACTTGGTGGGTAGATTATGTATTCTGTGAACTGCATTAAGATTTTGATGCAAAAATAAAAAAAAATAATAATAAATATTGTGGGCTCCCCATACTTAGAACTGAAACTCAAAAATCACTTTTTCGTCAAACACGTACGTGTGGAGTATCTATGGATAGGTCTTCAAAAATGATATCGAGATTTCTAAAATATTTTTTTTTTTCTAAACCGAATAGTTTGCGTGACAGACGCTTCCAAAGTGGAAAACAGTTGCCCCGCCCCCTAACTTCTAAAATAAGAAAATGAAAAATCTAAAAAAAAAACATATGATGTGCATTACTATAAAAACTACCAATGAAAATTGTTTTAAACGAGATCTAGTAATCAGTTTTTTTTAATACCTCGTAAATCATAAACCGCTATTTCATAAATCAATGGTACGGAACCCTTTGTGCGTGAGTCCGACACGCAATTGGCCGGTTTTTTATTATAATAACACGTTTAATGATACTGAAAATTTATTTTTTTAGTTTGACTTGGTTATTTTTTAATTAATATTCTTTTATTTGATTTTAATATGATGAATTATTAACAGGAATGTCTTAGGTTTATTATTAGAATATGATAAGCGTATTGGATTTTAAGTTACTTATAGAAAAAATCGATTTTTTCGCAAAAATCGATTATTTATTTTCATTAAAATCGATTATTAACAAATCGATTAATAATAAATAAAAAAAAACGATTTTTATTAAATCGATTTTACCAAAATACATCCTATAGAAGACCGAAAGGCTGGCTACTCTACGCCTGTGCTCCAGGTTTTGGATACTGTTTCGAGTTAAATCTGGGTCGTCAATCAGCCTCTTCGCATGCCTCTCCACTGTGTCCAAAGTAGCCAGGTGACATTTCACAGCACCAGCCCAGCCTTTGTGCCGATTGCCCTAGTTCTGTTCTGTCTCCTGCTTGTTATGGAGGGAAGTTGAAAAAATATCTTTTTTCTTACTCCTCCGCTATTCTTTTCTGATTAATTTCGTTGCGGGACCCAAGACAGTTGAATCGTTTCTCCGGGACTCGTCGAGCTTCATTGCTCGGCGTTTTTCTGGCGGTCTCCACTGTTGATTCTGGCTTCCAGGAGTTGCAGTGGGTGGGATAATGTGTGGCGGGTTTTGTCCCAATAAAAAAAAAGCACCAGCCCAAATGTAGCTTCAGTACTCCACACACGAGCGGACCTGTGCTTTGTACAACTTTAGAAGCTGCCTTGGTGTGAAGTACTGCCGGACCTTTGCGATGACGCCAAGTTTCCTGGCAGCCACCTTGGCCTTGAACTTAATGAACCACCCAAAGATTAGGTTCGAGGAAATCTCAACTCCCAAAAGCTGAAGGCGGTCGGTGCACTCCAAGGATACATTCTGAAAAGTAGGAGCCAAGGTGAACGGACTTCTTTTGGGGGTTAAAAGACACGCCTGTGTTTTGGCGACATTGAATGCTACAAGATTGTCTTTGGCCCATTCGGAGACTGCTTGTAATGCAGTACTCGTACGCTCTACCATAGCCTCTCTTTCGGACCGGATTGATTCCTTACTAGCCCGAGCTTCTGATAGGTATCTCTTCACAACTGTGCTGTCATCTGTATACCCATAGATACCGGGCATCAGCAGATCATTAATATGCAGCAGGAACAGAGTTGCAGAGAGAACAGACCCCTGAGGAACACCGGCATTAGTCGACATGGGCTCCGATGAGCATCCGTCGACAACAGCTCGGAGGGACCGTTCAGTCAGGAAGTCATTTACCCAGCCTGTCAGGCCAGCGGAAATGCCGTACGCTGGAAGCTTGCTCAAAAGGCCACCGTTTCAGGCTTCTTGTTTATGCGACACAGGTACTTCCCGAAGCAATCATGCCCCGAGAGAACCTGTGTCACCCGAAATGTCAGGGAGCCGTTCCTTTTCCCGACCCAGTCCGCCAGTACCGCGGATCGCCTCGATGGTGGTAGAGCGTGAAATCCTGTCCTGCCATATCGCCACCAGGACGCTACTCGAACTGACGCTGCATCGGCCGTTCGCCCCGGGCCCGTGCCTCCTCACGCCACCGGTACAGTGACGCGAAGACCTTCGCCTCCATGTCCATTGGCGGGGATCCAGCCAGTAGGCAGGCCGCCTCATAGGAGATCATCAGATACCTAATGACTCTGACGGCCGTTTCCTGCGGTTTCCGCAGTAGAGCGATGCTTCGGGCAGTCAGCTTAGAGGCTCAAACCGAGGCTCTATACAGGGCCATCGATCGTACGATTCCCATTGGAAAGCAATGTTGAAAGGGCCTAGCTTTAACCCCTAAACTAAGCGCACAACCAGCCCGCGCATACCAGCCTGCCTTTTTTTTCTTTTTTTTTTTCCGGGGTGGAAATCCTCAATGGATGTCCGCCGCCCTGGGGTGGGCGACGGGGTCTGTCAGACTCTTACTGACTAAAACCACCCCGGTGTCTCTTCTATCACGAGCGCGCGTGGGGCCGCGGGAGTCCAAATTCTTCCACGGCCCCACACCCTCGTGCTGGCCCGGTCTGTCCGGGCCTCATCTCCTGCACGGGGTAGTGAGGTGTCAAACTACCCCGTGCATCGCCTCAGCGCTTCTCGCGCGCGGTTGTCGGCGCGCGCCTCCGCCTCGGGGTCCATCGAATAGGGGGCGGGGACTTTCTCACGTCCCTCGCCCCTGGACCCATTCATGGGGGGCGGAAGAGGACGTTATCCGCCCTTCTTCGGCGCCCGGTGCGTTTTCTGCGGCCCGGGAAGGGAGTTGAGATCTCCCTCTCGACGTGATGTCGCAGCTTCCTTCTGCGACATCACGTCCTCGCAGAAGGACACCACCGCTTCCCACGACACTACTGCTGGCAGCATCAGGTCGCCTCCTACTTCATTTGTGAGGACACGGCGCTGCTCCTCCCAAGCTACACACTCGGAGAGCGTGTGCTGCGCCGTGTCCTCCCCGCATTGGACGCAGTGGTGGCACCGAGCATCCAGCTCCCTGCCTAAGCGACGCAGGTACTTGCCGAAGCAGCCGTGCCCCGACAGTACCTGCGTCACCCTAAACGACAGGGAATCGTGCCTTCTCCCGAGCCAGTCGTCGAGTAACACCAGCCTGCCTTGCTCAAGTTCATTGTTGCAAAATAAGTTGGAGGTAAAATGTGCAGTTGCGAAGTCATGTTGTGTTTTACATTTTCCCCTTTATTCATAAACGTTGCTTAAAGTTAATAAGTGATTAGCGAATGTTTAACCATACATTTTAACGTTTGCACGTCACTTAACTTGAATATTCGTTAATGAATAAACCACATAGTATTTTACTTCATTCATAAACGATGTAACGATGATTAGAGTGACGATTAAAGTTTATGAATAAAGGGGCTTATTTATATTATTATAAAATTTTCAACTTTATCGATAGATGGATTGGAAATTGTCATTTTTGGGTAGCTTGACGTGCTGTCGTCCGTACATTGCGTTTTTCGTTCATGTTTGAAAATCGAATTGTTTCATCTGCCATCGGGCTCTAGATTCTGACACAGTGACCACTTTTAGTTAGTTCACTTTAATAAGTTTAGTTATGAAAGGTAAGAAAATTAAACAAAATTAGTAGCTGGGCCGTTTATTTGAAATACATAAGGGACAACTAGATAAAAATCTGGATTCCAGACTATGAAAAACAATTGATATGGCAACATTATGAATATAATAATGTATGAAAATCTTTATAGGCGTTTACAAGTATAGTAGATTAGTTTTAAAAATGTCTAAATTATAATTTATTATAGAATTATATAGAAAAAGTTTAATGAGCGTTAGTTTAAATACACAGGTCAAGACAATAAATTTTATTCGCATCATCATGGGTTGTTTTTTTTTGGTAGGTATAGTAAAATAAGTTTTTTTTAACACGTTGGCCTAGGATTTAGTTGGCTTAGGCTTACTTATATAAAAATATTTATAATGCCCGATTTTTGAAGGAATGAATGTACCTATGTTGAACATTTATTACATAAATATTTTTTTTTTCAACTGCGAGAAACACGTAGAACTAAATATAAAAGAGTGAGGCATTTAGATTTAGTTTTGGTTTAGATGCAAATAACACAACATTAAAGGTTTCTATTACTAAGGGCTCTACTTCTATTTTGCGCTCGAAGTACTTTACAACTCCTTGTCTACAAGATAATATGAGTTAGGTTAACTACCTAATATGGTAGGCCACATTCAGTGATTTACAAACATTATTCGATCAAACAAGTCGTTACAATGAGCACACAATGAAGCAGAACCCAGAACATTAAACATTATGTTGTCTTTTAGCATTTAGGTAACAACGATATAAATAATTACACATTACAGCTTAATCACCACATAGAATGTCATTTTATGGAAGAAATGTTGCCAATGCCGCAGCTGAAGGAAAGTCAAAGTGTTTGTACGAAAGTTTAATTTATCAAGCTTCGAGTGCTTCGAGACTCCCGGGAGTCTCACCTCGCGTTTTAACTAATGAAACCACCAATTTATCCAATGTCCAGTTAGTGTATACAATACAATACCAAGGTAAAATGTCAGGTAATGTGAATACTTGGAACCTTCTTTTCTGTCGTTTCACACATTACTAATTTTGAACTTACTGGAAGCCATAGCTGGCGACCTGACGCGATTATTCCATTTTTAAAATTAACACTTTCGCACATAACATGATTACTTTGTTTAAGTACATTCAACTTGGTAGATTTTTCTGGAAGTCTGTATAGCACATGCTAAGTTTATTAAATTATTATCTTTCAAGCATATCGTCTCATTTGTATGTTGGCACCTCACGTTAATGATAACACTATATAATATTTTGTGCCTTTGTAAATGGTTGAATGGAATGTAAAGGTTTAGGAATATTTGACACTTGAATATCCATACTGTCCGAACCCGCATCAGCCCATAAAGTAAAATTCTAAAATGTAGGTAGGTACAATTATGTGGCGCAGCCCAGAGCTTTCAATATTGTGTGGGTTGAGCATCAATAATGGAATCAGCAAAAATGGAACTGATTTGGTACCTCTTGAAGATACGCAATGAGACTGATGACTAGAATACTTATTATTTTCCCATCATGCCATGTTTTTAAATTACGACTGTATTTTTTCTCCCCCATTTGCTCCTTCCACACTGCACCACATCAGTTCTTCATGAGCCCTTTTGTTAGAAACACAACCGCTCATCCACAAAAACATTTACTAGAAATACCTAGATGTGTAAATTTCCATTAAAAAAATCTTAATTGAATCATCTATCTAAAGACAAAACACTAGAATTGTTTTTAATTCTCACTAATCGCTCGCATGCATACAAAGCTTACGTTTTGTATAAAAATCACTTCTTTTCTGAATAATAAAGCATTCCTACTCCATCTTTAAAAAAAAAAATCTTAAATACATTCTCTGTGCCAATATAGGCTATGCAATAAATATCATTTTTAATTTAAACTATTGTCAAATTGCAGAAACAAGTTCTAAATCCTTATAATAAAAATGTACTTTAATAACACACGTCACAACGTTATATAATTCTTTTAAATAAATATAATTTATCTAACGTAAGTGCACATTTATAGTAACGGAGAAAGTACCTAACAAGAGATATATATATATAATATCAGGTAGAAGCACTACTCAGGGCACACTATATTATTTCGTGACTAGTTTTTGGTAACTTTGTTCAAAAAATCTATTAAAACACTACAGGCCTCTTAAATATTTTAATAGAAATATATAGATTGATGACAACCTCTCATTTAATTTTGCAGTTTATTCTGGTAATATAAATATTAATTCTTATCTTTTGTACAAAGTTAGAAAAAACTTGTATTATATTATAAGTTAAGATGTTAATTTTGCTCGCGTCTCAAATATTGTGAGAGCATGTTAGAATTTCTTTACATACCTAGATCTTACATATTTCACAATTTAAGTACACTGAAAGACTTGCGCGGTTTTAAGACGCGTTTAGCATATATTTGGTTTGGTAGCATTAGTAATAGGTATCTAAAATAATCATTATACATTTTTAAGGGCACGTTAACATTATGTTTCATTGCACAAACGAGATTCCTATTCGGAGATTAAAATTTAAGAAGAATTGCTATAGAAGTATACCATCACCAATAACCACAATGTCTTTTCACTTTAGCATTATTAGTAGGTGTTAACTGCCATCTTCAGCGGCATTTTCTAACGACCTACGTTCTATATAATACTCTCACATGGGAGTAGACAGCTGGTGTCGAGACCGATCTACGCCTACGTCTACGGTCGTTACTTTGCCGTCCACCGGCGTACTGCTCTCCACTTCACTATCCGGCATGATGATGCACATAAAAGACTTCCCGCTCGTCACATCTTTAGGATAAATGGTCATCGGAATGAACCTATCACTCGTACCATCCACATACGCTCCTAATCTTGAGTAAACTTCAGGGAAATGCTTTTTTAAATTCACTCCTCTACTTTCCAGCTCTTTCGATATGTTTTGGAAACATATTTGCCTAAACTTGTGCGCCGTAGCTGCATTCTTTTCACCCGCGTTGCTTAATTTCGAAGTCAGAATAAGAGTTTCTCTCTCCTCTGGTGTAGACTTGCTATCTCTCCTATATCGTCTCCTGTTCTGTTCTTGAATTGCAGCGGTAACCGTTTTACTGAGACGTAGTTTTGCGCATCTCGACACCATCTGTCTTTCCCATTTGACGGCACCTTTTGTCGGCACTTCACTGATAATACACACAGCCACGTATAAAATTACTCTCGTCTCTGGATTGTAAGCTTTACAAAGTTTAACCACCTCAGTGTATAATTCTACACCCATTTCATTCGGCTGAAGAGAGGTCCACTTCATGAACTCCGGCTCACTTAAATATTGAAAACCGTGCGTGGTAAACTTTTCGGCCGACTCGGGGCTTGTAAAGAATACTTTAACAACGCCTCTACCGAGGGCCAGGTAACCTCTGTGAGCTATGGTGCTAATTTGATGCAAAGCATCGGCGTCTTCCTTGGCCGCTGATATGATCTGTCTACACAGGGTGCTCGCTCGGGTGTGCAAGCAAACTTTTCTGTGTTTCTCCCAGTGTGCCCTGCGGCATTCCTTTGAGCAATACATTGTGGTGCAATTGTGACAAGTCTTGTAGTGTCGTTTGGCATCGGGTAATGGGGCTCGGGAGGGACATTTTGGATATTTGCACCTGACGAAAGCCTCGTCTGTGCTGTTTTCAGTCTGAAGAGAAGTTAGGGAAGTTCGGGAATCATGGTGAGTTAAGTGAGCATCGGAAGGGCGAAGGGCTGCGGCATCGAGGCTGGTGCGACGGTCGAGGGACACGCTTGCCTGGGCAAAGGGCTCGCTTCTCCGGCGGGAATGCTCGCCCAGCGCCGAACGCGGCCGCCTCGAGTCTTGCATGACGCCAAGATTATCAACTGTATCCTTGCCTGAAATATTACAGAACATCGATTAACTTTGTTATTGATTTAACTGGATGAACCTTAAGTTAATGAATAACATCAAACATTTTAGTAAGACTCAGAACCAACATTGTTAAGAACACCGGAACATCAAAACACAATCATGCCGCGGAGGACACTTCATGCTGCCTACTCGATAAACGACAAGGTAATATCAAAATAGGACCATTTACACAATACGCCTAGACACTAGACATGATACCTTATAAGTCCGTTAGATAGCGTAGCAGATGAATAATAAGCAAAAACAACTGATTACTGGTGCTTTGTGTAAGATAGATGTGGACCTAGTCTTTTGTGGAGGTGTGGCGATGTAATAGAAAAATTGGAACGGCTCAGACTTACATATCGTTCCTACCTGGTCGGTCGTGTTCGGGACTGTCCGTGACTGAGCTGTGGGTCTCGCTGGGCGTGCCGAGGAAGCGCGACGCCGGGGAGGCGCTGCTGTGCCCGCTACTGGCCAGTTGTTCGTACCGGGGACTCTGAGGACGGTTATCGAGGACTGGTAGGACCAATTAGGGATGTTATACCAGCATGGCCTGATTGACCAAATGCTGAAGTGTTTCTTTTTTGTGCAGGCAAGAACGTATGATCATATTATTGTTTGTCCAAATCCATAGCCTCGTCCACGTCAATCAACATCAGAATCAAACTCGATTCGAGAATTTTTTTTTTGGGCCCAAATAATTCGCGCTAAATTTATGGTACAATAACTGTGGTAACTTTAATTTAGTGTTAATTACTAACAGACCTGCACTCGGATAAAAATTGAATCATTTAAATATATAAAAAAAAGTCATAAGTAAAAAAACTTATGTACCTTGCCGCCCATCAAATAATAGGGACTTGAACCCTTCCTAGGACTGGGCTGAGGCGTGGGTATCCTCGCTGGCTGCGATGGCAACCCCAAGAGTGAGTCCAGCACGTCTTCAAGAGTAGTGGAGCCTGGAGACGGCCGCGTGATACCTAAGTTCAGGGAACGTTGGGAATCTTGCCAGTCTGGAAGTCGGTATCAATGATTCATTAGAATGGGCAAAGGAGAGGTGCTTTGTGAAGGCATATAGCGTGGTTGTACGTTTCTTATATTCATTAATAAAAGACCTATAGGCAATAGATACCATTGAATTGTATGTTGAACTTACCTTATCCTAAACCATGATCTCATTGACTGGGCTCTATGTTGGAAGTTCTAGGCATAGTGGATAACCAGAAAAACAAACGAATCTTATGATTTGACGTGTGATTTTGAGACGCAAGAGTAACTTTAATTTTGCTTGTCTGTATTGTATAAAAGCAAACTAAAAGTGCTGTCTTAGTTAGATACGAAAAGCTGCGAAAAGGACAATAATTGTTGCTAGACTCTCTTAAAGCAATAACAATTAATAACATAAACTTAACTCACATACACATAAATAAAAAATAAAACAAAACATATAAAATAAAAATGAATATATTCAATAATCATTATGATTAAAACGTAACTAAAAGTACAATATTGAAGTGATAATGAAGACAATATCCTGTAGTCTTCGTTATAAACATGAACAAGGTACCGAGATTCTAACATACAAATATATACCCTATAAACTAGGTAATGATATTACATTTTCTTTTAGGTACTTTTTATTTGGAATTTATTAGATTTAGAGAGCTGCAGTAAAAATTAAGTGTACTGAATTTGGCGCCAAAACATCGGCGGCCATTACAAACTGTCACAGACAATTATTTCTTTTTTTTTAATTTGTCATTTTAACATACTTATGTCGTCTATAGTTCGTGACGCTTTCGTAGTTCGGCGGTGCGAAATTTTGAACACAAAAATAATTTTGTATTTGTTCTAACCTAATCAGAACCTGTATAATTTACTTAGGAGCGTTGCCCCAACATAAATTACGAGGTGATTTAAGTAGAAGGAACTTGAAATTTTCTAGATTTCAGACTTATACCGTCACTTCTCACCACCACATCACATTACGGTTCTGATAACTGTTGGTAATATTTAAAAACAAGTTTATAAAATATTATGTGAATAACATAATTGTTTTACGTTATTCAAATATTTTGTGACATTTATTAAAGCCTGTATTTAAGAATTTTAGAACTGAAAAACATAGGTTTCAAAGCAGGTAAGATTGATTTAGCACCTAAAATAAAACATAGCAACATAATATTTTATTTACAAAATTATTTATATTAACTAGCCATTAAACTAATTACTAGAGATTTGCATTAAAATAAACACACCAACAAAAATAATTTAATCTGTACATCGGACGAATTTATTACTAAAAGATATTACTGGTTCATGTCAAATTACTATTGAAATTATAATTATGGCAATATCTAAAACAAAAATAAAATCTTAACTATGACTATTTCATTATAATCATATATAATAATATTTGATTTAGGTACCAGAATATTAACGGAAACTGTATTTCCGTAACAATAATTATAAAATTAATATTATTGAAACTTGTCAACACAAATGCATCAAAAGTAAACATTGCATTATAGGTAATAATGTACCTTTTATAAATGTATGTTTACGGTATAATAATTATTTAGGCGGCTATTGTCGTACTTATACCATAGACATTGGTAAGCTGCAAGGTTACTTTTAAAATCATAGGTCGACTCACCGCCTTCTTAAAAAAAAAATAATAATAAAGCAGCGTGTGACAAACACATAAATTAAAAGTAAGCGTCTACAAGCCAGTGCTTCTTCCACAATGCGAAAATATTTAAACACTTGACACAATAATAACGGGAGTCCAAAATAGTGCATATATTGACACAAATAATAATTGATAATATAATAATGGTCCTGAGTCTTACACACAGTCTATAAAGCTCTATTACACATAGGTTTTCACAAAATGAAATCTTTCAGCTCCCAAGAACTGACCGAGTTCATTTCACAAATAACTAAATACACAGAACAGCACAAAAATTAACGCACAGAGTATTAACGTAACATAAAAATTAACAAAGTGGACACTGCAGGTTCAGACTCTTAAAACATAAATGCAATTTTCATGATTTTTCGCAACTATCAAATTCTGTATCGAGAGAACTTTGAAGTTCAAAAAAGGCCAATGACCAAACCAAGTGTTGCGTTCGTCGTGTCGAATTTTTTCGTTGCGAGCATGTGCAATGCTGCTTGTACACGGGAATGTGTCGTTAGTTGGGTGTGAAACCTGCAGTGTATTTGGTGGAGTGGAGTGGTCACGCGGGCTCACCGGGCGCGGCGCGGTGGTCGAGGCGCAGCGATGAAGGCGGGCGGGGATGCGGGGGCAACGGGGGCAGCGCTTCCGATACCACCAACGGCGTCTGTGGGGACTCCAGTGGCTTCGTGCCTGGAACGATACAGAGGGGCATTGTAGAAGCATTGAAGATTACGGTTTTACCCATCGTTGGTTAGTCGAAATAGATTAAAAAGTAAGAGAGAATCCTAAAACCAGACTAGATTTGTTACTACGTCGTGGTCGTGACTGAAAAGCTTAATGTCAAGAATGCTTTATCGAACTACACAGCCATTAGCATTAATAAAAATCTGAAGGTTGTCCTAGTAAAAACGAAAATCACATTTTCTATAATAAAATTAAACTGCTCACGAACGGTAAGCTTCTTAATGAAATTATATTTATGTTTAATGAAACTTACCAACAAAAGAGCTTTCAAGCCAGTATAACTTTTGACTGGATCTCGGCGAGGGTTGCCTGTCAATGTCGCCGTTAGCTGGCTCTAATCCTGACACGTAGTGCACTATCGCCGACGTTACTTCCTTGATTGAGGTCTGAATCTCTTCTGATGCTTTTGACGCCTCAGACGCCTCTGATTTGGGTGTCGACTGGAGTAGGGATGATGCTAGCCTGGAAAATTGGACATAAATCGATGTAAATTTTAGATAAGTTGACCAATGCACAAGCTTTATGGACTTGCCGGTATTATTATTATTTATTTTCTTAATCTCCACGTGTACAATACATTGGGATAAATGCTATGCCCCCCAAAACCGTTATATACTTATACTAACTTGGTTATTATACTTACATTTTCTAACCAAAAGTCTCGTAAATTCATTGATAAAATATTAAACAGATACGATATATTCTAGCAAACTGACCAAAAAAAATGTGCCGAACACATCAGCAGCACACATGCATATTTTTATTCGGCATACATTGGTACAGTGTGAGTGAGATGGGGCGCAATCTAAAGCATAGAGAAGAAAAATATGGCTAGTGTTTGTCGTTTGCGCTGATAGTGTTTGTCGTTTGTTTTTACGAGTGTATCGAGAGTGACTAAAGCGAGATACAGGACTTACTTCCTTTTGTACGCTTCATTTTTAGTGCGCTAGTGACATATCTACCTTAGTTTAATATTTTATCAATGCGTAAAATTGATTCGTCTGAATCATTCCTGAAGTTTAAGTAATTCAATATTTAAAGGTTTCCTCCGAAATAATGATAATGTTCCATTAATTTCGTGATGGAGATACGATGGTGACGTTTTTACAAGTAGGTGTTAACGTGAGTAGACATTGGGGCGATTCTGTTGTTTACAAACTAAACTAATAAACTAAAACTAATTTTAAGTTCATTGCATCTTTTGCTCTCCATTTCGTTAAGAAAAGGATAGAAGATAACATTTTAATTTAATCCTGTCAAATTAAGATACTCCATAGACAGTTTAGACGCGATTATAAACATGGCGATATCGATATATTATGCGATATACGCCAGTTTACGCGCGCTACTTTTTTAGGAGCGCACTACTTTAACAGGTCTAAGCTGACATTTTGTCTTCTGTCCTTTTCTTATCTAATTTTTTTAGTTTGTGAACAACAGATTCGGCGCCATTGTTTGTTCTAGAGAAGTTACAAGCTTGAGTTTTTAATTATCCTTGGGAACTTTTGTTTGTTCTCACCTCTCATGTGGCGTTCGCGGGGTACTGTTGAGTCTCTCCTGACTCCTCCAGCCAAGGTAAGGTTGTCGTGCACTGAACGAGGATCTTGCTGAAGGCGAGCATAGAGGACTGGTGCCCCTGATGCTGCTGCGTGTTGACGAGCAGGGTGATGTCTGTGGGAGGAAACATGGGGTTAAATTAGTGATCAATTCATAAAAGAAGATGTGAGGCTCGCCTCCAAGCAGTGGAACCATTATAGGCCTACTTAGTAGGGTCTAAGTCATGACAAAGTGGCCAGTTTGGTATAAGGAAATTCTCTTTTAAGAAGGCGATCGTGACTTTGCGACTAACCATACCATAGTTCGTAATGGAAAAATCGTTAAGATAAGCTGATGGGCTAAACACTATCAATATCATTTCTATGAGCACTTATTCACTTTATGTTAGGTAAGTAGAGTGTTTTGATACTTCAAGTCCCACATCCTAATTGCGTAACGCCCTCATCATCATCATCATCATCATCACAGCGTTAATCCCAGTCGCATCCGAAGCCTTTTCAGCTTTGGAGTCTGGGGTCCGCTTTTACCAGTCCAACTGCTGATATGGCTAAACTTCGATATTTTCCGTGAAGCGACTGCCGTCTGACCTCCACAACCCGAATGCGACATCGAAGCATTGCAGTTAGACCAACTGTGGGAATTTTGAGGGCTCCAACAACCTGTAACGACTGCCACTAGATGTTCATATGGCAACCGGGACCAACGGCTTAACGTGCTTTCCGAGGCACGACCAGACCAGTGCAAATATTCATATTCATGCATACAAATACTTGCACTGTGCGGGGATCGAACCCGCGCCACCTTGCACAGCAGCCGCATCCGCTACCGCTACGCCACGGAGGCTGTCATTCAATTGCGTAACGCCCTATTACTATTAATTGGTATTATTTTGAAGCGTATAGCTAATCCATTACTCCATATGTTCCAAAAATGTGTCTGTTCAACAAGAAAAACAACGCAATGAATGCTATTGAACTGTCAATATCCATTGCTACTGATATTGTGTTACGCAATTACTATGGTGTTTATACTATGATACCATTGTCAGACAGCTGCGTTTAAGAGCAGATATTATTTGTTTAGTGGATAGTAGTGCAATAGTAATAGAGGATAGTACAAGTACCATTAAACGATACGGTTATCAAATGAAGTACCTAGTACCTAATATAATGTAGCGTAAGTGCTTAAAGTCTTATCACTATGTCCATTGAGTTATCTTAATCAAGTCCAAATATCATTGTCAAAGCTATTAATTTGTATCAACAACGAGTAAACAAAATTAACGAAATAGTATTCATTATCTACACAACGATAATAAACGAAGAAAAAAATCATTTCACATTGTCTCAGCAAGGAAGTATCGCCACGGTTCATTACTTCTAAATTTTTTCTACTGGTAATTTTACGGTCGATTGGCCAGTCACATTTTTGAAGTCTGGCAACATAGTCATTAGTACCATCATAGACTCGTTCAAATAACAAGACTAAGGTCCGTATTACAGAACCAGAACGTCACTCAAGCATTGATCTCTGCTTAAGCATTACTTAAAACTAGTTTCAACCAATCAAATGGCTTGAAACGAGACTTAAGTAGAGCTTTAGTTTTGAGTGACGTTCTGTAATACGCACCTGAATCCGTGAGTTAACTGTTACCCACTCCAGGGAGGGAAGTCGTATAAAGGTATCTAGCGAAGAAACGCCGCCTGAGAAGTCTCTAGACTACATTTGAGGTCGATGAACTTGCTGACAATGCTTTGACTGACTGACATTAATAGTAATTTTATAAAAGAGAAAATTTTAAGCACTGCAGACTACAATCTATAGACAAATTATATAAAAAGTGCAGTACCTTCATCTTTTTCTCTCAATTGAATTCGCGCTGATTCTCTTGTTCACAAACTAAACTAATTTTAAGTTAAGTGCATCTTTCTTTCTATTTCAGTAAGAAAAGGATAGAAGATAACATTTTAGTTTAATCCTGTCAAATTAAGATACTCCATACACAGTTTAGACGCGATTATAAAGATGGCGACCAAAAGTACATCAATTTACGTCGGGTACGGATTTATTTGACAGGTCTAAACTAACATATAATGTTTTGTCCTTTTCATAATGAAATAAAAAGAAAAAGTGGCACTCAACTTAAATTTAGTTTAGTTTACTTTAATGTCAGACGAAAATTTACATATTTTTAGTAGCCATGTTTTTAATCAAGTCTAAGTTGCCTATACAATATGTAAAGAAAACCCTGTCCGATCCGTGAAGGTATTGTTAGGTATCGATAACTAATTCTACTAATGCCGACAAAGCGGGGCTAAACTTAAAAAAAAAATCCCCCAAAAAAATAAATATTATTTCGCAAAAATAGGTAACTTAAACATGTGCGGTGGGTCATACAGGCGCGGGCAAAGAGGGGCAGGGCACGCGGCACGCGGCCGCGTCGCTATTCGCTCAGAATTATACCGCCAAAAATAATGTTGCCACTTTTTAAACATTACCAAATTTTGGGGAAGTTGGAATTAATTCCCGGGAAAAAAAGATTATTTCAAAATTCACTAGTATTGTTACTATGATGATTATGTAAAATTTCATATTTTATTTGGTCATGTGTTTACCTAACCTTTATTATCCTTACGGGTCGGACAGGGTTTTCTTTACATATTGTATAAATTTAGCAGGTCTATACTAATATTTTTTCTGTCCTTTCTTAACGAATTTGAAAGAAAAACGTGCACTGCACTTTAATAGTTTGTTACCAAGGGAACGCGCTTATTAATGTTGAAAGACTTACTCCTATTTTTGTTTCAGGATTGTTCCGAACGGAGCCTTTTTTCTTCATGAACTGATCAAAGACCGACATCGCGAGTCGTACTGTCTATAGTTTGTCCCTCCGATTGAAGCCTTCGTTTCAGTTACGTGAACACAACCGTAAACCGTTACAACCGTAAATTTATTTAGATAAGCACGAATTTGGCTCACGATATTCCCTCATCGGTTTAATGATCACGAGCTTTACAGCTGAGCGTGATATTTTACTGGCAATTCTGCAATTCTTGGGTCGGTCAGTGTTATTTGTTCGTCTAGAATTTGTTAGTAGCAACGTGGAACTCGGTGTGATTTGTGTCCAGTTATTGCCAAAAGGACCGCTTTCTCTTAACCGCCCCGAATTAATCCTCAGTTGGCTGCGACATATACAATATGTAAAGAAAACCCTGTCTGATCCGTGAAGGTACTGTTTGGTATCGTTAACTGATTCTTATAATGCCTACAAAGCCGGGCTAAATTAAAAAAAAAATGCCCCTAAAAAATAAATATCATTTCGAGCGAGGTAACTTAATGCATGTGCGGTAGGCAACACGGTAGGCATACATGCGCGGGTGAAGAGGGGCAGGGCACGCGGCACGTGGTCGCATCGCTATTCGCTCCGCCATATAAGGTGTTGTCAGTTTAAAAAAAAATACCAAATTTTGGGGAAGTTGCAATTAATTCACGAAAAAATACTAATGAATTTTGAAATAATCCTTTTTCCCCGCTAATTAATTCCAATTTCCCTTAAATTTGGCAATTTTTTAAAAAGTGACAACACCGGTATTATTATAAGCGAATAGCGACGCGACCACGTCACAGGTGCCGCGTGCGCTGCCCCCCGCCGCCCGCGGAATGGGTTGCTTACCGCACATGTATTAAGTTACCTCTTTTTGCGAAATAATATTTATTTTTTTAGGGCGATTTTTTATTTTAAGTTTAGCCTGTCTTTGTGGGCATTAGTAGAATCAGATAGCGATACCTAACAATACCTTCACGGATCGCACAGGGTTTTATTTACATATTGTATATACCTCTACCTCACTTCGGGTAAGTATTATATTCTCACAAAAGTAATAATATTATAAAATGACTGGTTGGATGTGATGGATGAGAGCAGCGGTGGCCTAGTGGTATCGGCCGCGATAAGTTGTAGGTTCGAACCCCATCAGGGCCTTTACTTTGTATAAGTTTTCATCACCACTGCTCTCAAAACGGTGAAGGGAAATATCGTGCGGAACTACATGCCAGTTTCCTCTCTGCTAGAGGTAAAACTTAGAAGATATGTGACATCTATCAACCTGCATTGCGCCCGCGTGGTAGATTACGGCCCACTCCTTCTCACCGAGAGAAGGCCTGTCCCAAGAGTGGGAATATTAGAACATTATACCCTGATTATGTCGTACGGCTGGTTTCCACCCTTACGTTGTTAACACCACTACGATCCGGACGAAGCGTTTCGCCTCCTCCTTTATACCGCGTACATCGAGGGACTGGAATAGTTTGCCAGCGGCGGTGTTTCCGTCGGACTACAATTTGAGTGTCTTCAAGGCTAGAGTGAATAGGCTCTTAATAAACTAGTGCGCTTTACCATCAACGATTGCGTCACTGCTTACCATCAGGCAGGATTGCGGTCAAGCGCTAGTTTGTAATATTATATAAAAAAAAAAAACTGTTTGGATACTCACTTGATTCGAATTGAGCCGGCTAGTAGACCATCTGCCGAAGCTGGTGGTGTGCGGCGACAACTGCGGTGGCGGCGGCTGCTGGTTGCCACCCAGGCTGCCAAGGGAAGTGGTCTTCGAGTTGAGCCCGCTCCAGCGAGCTGCCGACGCGGATGCGTCAGACAGACGCTTGCGGAGAAGGAAGCCCTCTCGGGGCGCGGGTGCGTTCTTGTACCTGGAAAGACGATAGCGTAAATCAATTTTCCTTTATTTTTTTTTTTCTTTTTCACTACACATTTACTCCCTTATTCCTAAACGTTTCTCAAATTTAACTAGTGATTAGCGATTCTTTAACCATACTGTTCAATGCTACCTTTGAACAGTGATTCAGCATTTCGGCAGCGCACGCGCGACCTACTTCAAAACTTGTTGAAATTGCAGATTTCACGTATGGAATACCAAGACGTTTGTGTATTTGTTTGTGTTGGGAAAAAAGTAGTATTTAAGCTGTAATATTGTAATAATAAATCAGATTAGAATTTATTCTGGTCTCATTACCCCTCACTGTGGCCAAGACACCCTTAGCCATCTCTGATCAGTCCTGTGAGTCTGCTGGACTGGCAGTGAGTTTACCCTTCACCCTTACCTGGAAATCCTACCTACTATCCGTCTGTTACCTTAGGTCTCTTGGTGCAGACATCCCACACTTATTTATATATTTATTTATTACGAACTATATGGTAGGTCAGGGCTGTAGGGCTTATAGGACTTAGGGTCGTAGGGACTGTAGGGCTTATAGGTCTTAGTTTAGGTTCTGTTAACTTTCCATATAGGCGCATGTACTGCCGCTATTAAGGGTGGTCGTCCACATACATTTTTGGCCTTTTAACGTCACTTAACTTTAGTCACTGTTTATGAATAAACACAACAGTGTTTAAAGGGTTTATTCATAAACGATGATTAAAGTTAAGTGATGTGCAAACGTCTAAAAAGTATGTTTAAACAATCGCTAATTACTAGTTACCGTTTATGAATAAGGGGGTTTAAGTCCGATTGTATAAGCTAGCGAAACTTCAGATGTGATGGATAATAAATAGGTATAAGTAAAGTCTATTCAAACTATTGTTTCAAATTGATGTTAATTGAAGTTAAACAAACAACAACTTTATTTTAATGGTAATTAAATTGATTTCAGACTGACAATACAAAATTATAATTTGATGGAACAAAAGTTTTTAGGATCAATAACCGCTGTTAGCGTTGAAGTATAAAATAATTTGACAAAATCAGTTTTTTGTAAGTTTACATACGGATCTCCGTTACATCTGCGGGGTTTATCAGCTAATATTTATATAACTAGCGGCCGCCAGCGACTTCGTTCGCGTGGTTTAGTTATGCTCCGCTCCTATTGGTCGCAGCGTGATGTTAGATAGCCTAAAGCCTTCCTGGATTAATGGGCTATCCAACGCAAAAAGATTTTTTCAAATCGGACCAGTAGTTCCCGAGATTAGCGCGCACAAACAAACAAACATACAAACAAACTCTTCAGCTTTATATATTCATCATCATCCCAGCGCTAATCCCAGTCGCATCCGAAGCCTTTTCAGCTTTGGAGTCTGGGGTCCGCTTTTTACCAGTCCAACTGCTGATATAGCCAAACTTCGACATTTTCCGTAAAGCGACTGCCGTCTGACCTCCACAACCCGAAGGCGACATCGAAGCATTGCAGCTAGACCAATTGTTGGACTTTTGAGGGCTCCAACAACCCGTAACGACTGCCACTAGATGTTTGTATGGCAACCGGGACCAACGGCTTAACGTGCTTTCCGAGGCACGACCAGACCAGTGCAAATATTCATATTCATGCATACAAATACTTGCACTGTGCGGGGATCGAACCCGCGCCACCTTGCGCAGCGGCCGCGTCTGCTACCACTACGCCACGGAGGCTGTCCTTATATATTAGAGAGCTTTATATATTAGTATAGATTAAAAACTTTGCCCCACACTGGAAATTTTTCCTGTATCGTGGGTGCGTTTATAAACAAATCCGGAACAACTACTTATAGGTCATATAAATATTTTTTCTGTGTGGGAATTATCATAATCATCCGCCTAGCCTTTTCCAACTATATTTGTAGGATGTAATACAACCCAATTATCATCATCATCCGCCTAGCGTTATTTGCCTTTGACTTTAATATTGAAGACTAAAAACGATGAACTCGAATCTAGATTAAATCGAGATTCATGTCAAAGCATCGTTGCTAGTAAATATTATAAAACAATGACTTGGCATTCAACTTGATTTAAAGATAGTGTAGATTTGCGATTGTCAAAGCAATGAGTTTTAAAGAAATTGATATTCATGACAAGGAATTATGCTAGGAATAGTTCTGAAATACGGCGCTAAAACTATGACTGATCAAAGTACTGCTTGATACAGCTATCGTAACATTGCGAAGTATTCTGCAAAAATCTAAACAAATAGAAGTTTATGGAAAAAAAACCTTTAATTCCTACACAATATAGTTTAGTCCTAGTTTCAACCAGTGCGTCCTACCCATCATGACTTACGGAGCCGAGACGTGGTCACTAATGGTCAGAGTAGTTCAAAAATTTAAAGCCGCTCGGCGAGCTATGGAGCGGGCTATGTTGGGCGTCTCTCTGAAGGACCGCATCAGAAATGAGGTGATCCGACAGAGGACTAGAGTCCCCGACATAGCTGAGAGGATTAGCAAGCTGAAGTGGCAATGGGCTGGTCACATATCACCGACAACCGATGGGGTAAACGAGTCCTCGAGTAGAGACCACGTCTCGGCAAACGTAGCGTAGGACGCCCTTGGGCGAGATGGAGCGACGACATCAAAAAGGTGGCTGGTAGTGGCTGGCGGAGAACTGCTCAGGATCGAGCTTGTTGGCGTGCCATGAAGGAGGCCTATGTCCAGCAGTGGACGAGTAGAGGCTCATGATGATGATGATAGTTTAGTTTACGCTGGAAGTTCAAACTTTTTTTAAGATTCTTCAAAAGTAACTTATAACTACTGGCCATTGAGAAATGTACTTTATATATGTTATATATGTTTATATTTTCTTATAAAAATAGGCGCTAAATCCTTCTTAATCTACCTAACACATTTCATGGCCAGTCCCTTTGACTTCATACTTTACTGCAGCTGGGCTCATCGAGAGGGAGTGGGCTAAAATCTACCACGCTGGCCCAAAGGGATTGCAGATGACATATGTATAATTGTATATCTTAAAAAGAGATGGCTAAACAACTGCCTCAGCTCGGTTAAATGAATAGGAATTTCACACTAACAGCTAGCATTTATAATATATTTATTCATGAATTGTTTAATGTTTAAAAATTTCTTATAACTTTCTTGAACTAATAAACATAGAAAAGTTTCTCAATGGTTTTTATACATTATTTTGGTTTGACACGACAAGATCAGGGAGTATCGTAAATCCGTTATATAAAGTTTTTGCAATTATACTTTTGTACATATTTCCGTCACGTACCATAGCGCAAAATCACCAGTGAAAAATATAATCTATACTTCTATACTAATATATAAAGCTGAAGAGTTTGTTTGTTTGTATGTCTGTTAACTTTGTTTGTTAACTACTGGTCCGATTTGAAAAATTCTTTTTGCGTTGGATAGCCCATTAATCCAAGAAGGCTTTAGGCTATATAACATCACGCTGCGACCAATAGGAGCGGAGTATAACTAACTCCATTCGAACGAAGTCGCTAGCGGCCGCTAGTTATCAATAAAAATGGTCGCAGACATCTTAAAATGCCTAGATTAAAGTTCATAGCAATGTTATTGTTAGAAGTTTTTGTACCTTCTACGTAGGAGTTACGCGATATTATTTTCAGTATTGTGCAGATATGAAAAGTTCGTAAACCTTTTTAATTACAAAATACTAATTTTTAGCTATTCAGCATTGTATATGGATAGGAATAATGTTTATACAAGCGTTTTCCTTGCAAGGTCTCTTTCGTACTTCAGTTTAGGCATGTTCTTTTTAGTCGTAGAACATGATTTCTCACGATTTTTTCCTTCACCGTTTGGAAAACAATGGTGATTATAAAATTTACACAAACTAAAATGACTGCTTGGTTCTCACATATAACATACAACTTGTTAGCCAGGGCTGTTACCACTACTTTTCTTACAGAAAGCTGATAAGAAATACTTATTTCTTATCAGCTCCGGTTCCAGTCTTACAAGAATTTTCTTCTAAGATAGGAACCTAATCTAGTCAAGGAAAGGAAGTGCCATTTCCCATTGAAATGATGCCTTTAAATATGAGAGTATCGCAAAAATCCAAACGAAATTTTCATGGTATGTACTGGGCCACGAAACACTAGGTAATAAGGACAAGGTAAGACGAAATATTTATTCCTGGGTTTAAAAAAGAATTACTAAAACTATTTTTATAATGACTGAGAAAAACCAGTTATTTTTCGTTTACCTAATTATATTTAAGTACAAGATTCTTGAACGAGTAAACATAAGTTGTAAAGTTATGTAGCCAACAAACAAAAACACGTTCTTAAATGACTAATTAAAACAATTGAATTAAGGAACGAAGTCAATAGGTTAATTACTGCGTACCTAATTAACTGATCGAAAGCGGATGGTTGTTGATAATGTTCAGTTATACGGCGCAAACGGCGGATTACTTATAGAATTTAACGTGAATTAAATGAATTAGAAAATTTTATTGAGCCATTAATAACGGAATACAGATAGAGATATGGCACGAGTTAATCTAGCCAGCGAAGGGTTGAATGGTATTTATTTTTAGCGAGATCATTTTAATCTCAAAATTATTTTTAATTTAATGGTTAGGGATATTTCTTTATGTTTGGGTAATGTTTTCACGATTTAAAGTCTTTAATACTACTTATGTATAAAAAAGGAGAAAGTATCATTGGAGGCTGTCAACACGAAAAGTGCTTTGCAAAAGAACCAAGCGTTACCACGTTGAGTGGCAATGCTGATTCGTTGATCAAAAATAGAACAGCTAGAGAGTTGCAGGGTAATTGCGGTACACACTGTTAGCAGCAAAGGGTTTCATTTTGACAGTTCAACAACACTCATTGCGTTATTTATGTTGTTTTGTTGAGTACACACATTTTCCGAACATATGGGGCCATGGATTAGCAATATGCTTCAAAATGATTCCAATTGATAGAAATAATGTGCTACGTAATTAGGGTGCAGGCTTTGGTCTCTAAACAGAGGGTTAGAAACAAAATATAAATAATACAAGACTATTTCATTACAGTCGGGTCAATGAACTATTTAATAACTTTACGGCGATTTTTTTAACCTACCAATTGTTCAAAGCTGTCAGTTAGTTAACTATTAAGGTAAGAGTAAGCTTCTTTCGGTGACATTGTGAGAGGCAGGCAATCATCCAAGACGACGCGTCGCCTCGCGGGTTCCAGAGGCAAGACGTTTTTTTTCTTTGGAGTCCTAGGTACCTAATTTTCTTTAGTAAGAAAAGCAAAGGATTTATTCGCCTGAAGCTATAAAACCCGCCGCTATAAAGTATATTCTTCGGAGGTTACTTGCAGAAAAGCCAGTTTGAAAAATTCAAGACACAGCAGCAGTATGTAGCTTCACTGAATTAGTGTTTATAGTTTATATCTCCATTTTCCATGAAATACTACAGCATGATAAAGATAAATAAGCAGTACAAGTAGCTTTTATCACAAACAAGCTACCACGTAAAAGGTTAGCTTAGGTCACGTTTGTCCAGCTAGACGAGATGCAATTAGGACACCGTTAATTACAATAAAGACCGACCAGAGACTCATTATCGTGAGGCTGAGAGACACTTATGAGGATTAAGCATGAGACCTGGCCATTATTGTTGCCGTATACGAACACCTTTATACGTATAATCCAGGTTTATGACTACGAACATTAAATGTAGTAGGTGAGCGTATAAGTAATAAAACCTTATCAGCACCCTATTTCTCTCAGTTTGAATAATTTTGAAGCATATTGCTAATCCATGAATGAATTCCAATCCAAAGAATGTTGTTTAATTTTGTCAGTCCAGTCAAAATTAAACTCATTGTAACATACCTACTTGCTTGTTGCGCAATTACCTGCTGTACTATAATTTACAACATTTTTCAAAGTTTAGAAGGATAAAAGCAAAAAATCAACGGACAGACAATATTGTTGCGAAAAAAGAACTAAAAGCAATTGAAAACAACGTAGAAGAAAAATATAAACAAAAGTTTTTGTAAGGGAAACTTCACAGTTTTTATCTTGTATAAAAACTTCGAACCTATATAGGAACCCTGCAGCATAACTAACAGCATTACGTGCACACTCATTTTTAAATCCTTTGATGCTTGTATCCCGGATATAAAATCTTAAAAAAGTTCTAAGGATAAATAAAACACGACCGAATGTTAAGTTTTAAAAGTACGTAGTTTGGTTAAAGTCATGCTTTAATTTATCGAACGCCTTTCCCAAAGCCTTGACACGATCGGCAGTGAAGCGAGACGTGGCTATAGATTTAATGCTCATGTTATTAGATATCTATCTAGAAAAATGTTAGGCATAAGTATTTTTCTTTGTAACATACAGTTTATTATTAATATTAAATTGAAAGCGGCTTGTTTAGACGTCATTATAAAATGTAGGCTAAAGATTTTATGCAATATAACAAACACGCGGAACTCATTTTATTCTTAATCTAATGCTTGAAGTTAATATAGAACCTCGTTAGAAAGCCGTGACTAATCTAGTGTAACATCAAAGTGCAGGTTATATTTGTCATTACCCTACATAGCTCCGCTAGATGTTGATAGCCCTTTCGATAACCTATAGTGGGCTGGCCTATATGTCAGTAGATATGACGTATAAATGAATTTAACACTCACCATTCCGGCACATTGAGTTTCTGCAACGAACGCTGGACTCGTAATTCGTGCTCAGAAAGCACGCGATCTGAATTCTTCTGCAGTTCGTTCTCTGGAGGCTGTAACAAATTAAATTGCATTACATCACAATTCCGCTAACGTTTGTTTCAATCAGAATACAAATAAAATTATACGTTACAAAAAGCGCAGTCGACAAAAGGCACTATTTTCTAAATTAGCATATATTAAACTTATAATTTTGCACTACACTAAATATACATATAACTTAGTGATTTGAAAAAGGAAATTAGATGAGAGAGCAAATAATGCAGCATGTACATGTATTTGAACATACGTTTATTGATAGATAGTTTAAATACAAATGTATAAAACACAGAACACTTATGTTCACGTACTTGATGGTATATTATTTACCAAGTCTTCATTATCATCAAGCGAATTAGGAGCTAATCGGTAAACTGTTCCGAAAAAGAAAGGGTTTTGGTATGATCTGTCGACTAATTTACAATTACTTTCATTTAGGTCTTTCATTGACGATGAATCTGTCATCATGTTTCCTTGAATTTTCAGAGATTTATGTATTTTGTAAATAGCAAATTTTGCATATTCAGTCTCTTCGTCACTGACTTCGCTTAATTCCAATTCTTGAATTGAAGCATCATCACAATGTGAGCGACTTATGACTTTTTCAGCGAAGCTTAATGATTCTTTGCTTCTTACTATACTATTATTCACACCACACTCCTTCAGTATTTCAGACCAAGATAGAAAATGATTTTGTTCATCTGGCTCAAGGATCCTGTTATCTAAATCCGCTATCACATTCACTCCAGAAGTTGGCTGCATCAAATCAGATACACCGTAAATGGAATCATACCAAGATTCGTTGCTTTGAAACTCAGCTTTTGATGTGTTTAGGTTAAAATTGACTTTCTGCTTAGATTTCTTTAAGGTAGACGTAACTGGCAATAAACGGTGTTCATTTTCAGTTTGCATTAATTTTGCCTTTTCAAAATCTTCATAGTCAGGTATTTCGATGTCGTTAATTTCATTGCAATGTTTCGGTTGTTCTAAAATGGTACATGAAGGAATATCTGCTTCAGGATCTTGAAAATCCTCTAGGGGCGGTGGAGGCACACTTTCTAGTAAACGTCTGATGAAATCTTGAACTCGTTCGTCGTTATTTTTATAGAGATTCCCTTCTTTTCCGCTTTTATTGCAGTTGTTCACACTTGGAAGGATTTCTGATAAAGAAGTAGCTCTTCTAGGTTCATTATTAAGCGAACCATTTCCTGGTGTTTTAATTTCATTCCAGCTCAAACGCGATTGTGCTGTATAACGTCGTTGCGCAACAAATCTTCTCACGCAAATCTTAGACTTCCATTCTTGATGTTTACTGATAAACCCTTTATAAGTTAAAGAGTTCTCGTCTTCAGATTCACTTCGTGGTATATCAGGGTTTTTCGCGTAATATAAGTCTCTTGACATAGGTTTTATAAACATATGCTCTCGTTTCACTTCTTCAAAGGGTTCCATTTCCTCTGTAAACCATAGTGAATCCAGGGAGTACCAAAATTCATTTCTTTGAAGCACCTCTTCGGTTGTAAGAAGCATTGTCGACACCATTATCACTGACCACTTAACCAGACACTAGTTTGAATACAACTGGAACTTCTTACACTTAAAAGAACTCATTAAGAACACCAAATTATTAGTATACATATTAGTAATATTTGAGTAGTAAACAACTGGTCTTAAAACATTTCCCTAAGTAGTTAATATCGTGGCAATTAGTTAATGATCAAAATATTGTTCACAGCATAAATGATTAAAGATCATAATGATGTGTCAATAAATCACTAACATTAGTCTAACACAAAGGGAAGGGTTCACTGATTTAGAAAATTACATCTAGAACAATTTCAAGGGTCAGTTGAGCTTTTGATACGGAACTTTTATTAAAGGGTGTTTGGTCCTACATTGTCATTTGGTGATAATGATTTCCTTGGGAATCGAACTCACCCTGACGTCTGACGAAGCGAGGAGCGCACATGGCCCCAGCAATCCTACACTCTCCCAACAAGTCATGTTCACTAACTGTTTCACTCACGTCCAGTGCCCGCTCAACTCTGCACTCGTGTGCCGATCTTATGAACGCATAGTGATGCACCAGTGATTCCGTAAGTAATACTAAGTTACGTAAGTCGTCATATCACACTCGATGTGAAACAAATTATTTCGATACATGTAAAGCGGCTACACTTAAAGCTACGAGAGCCTCCAGAGGAAGTGAAAGAAGCAAGCTGCTATATCGAAGCGGAAAGCGTTCGCCAATCAAATCAGAATAACGTTGCTTATCGAACGACAAAATCCAATTACAAGACTGAATCGGAGCGACCGCGGGGTTTCTGAGCTTAAGGTCGCTCTGCGGGCCGGTGCCGGGTCTCGCGCTGGGTCTGGCATGCGGTGTTCGGGTCGGACTTACGCGTCGGCCACTGCGGCACTCCGCATCATGGGACATGGAGGTGGTGTCCGAGAGCGCAGGCGGCCGCGGCGCTGCCTCCCGCCAGACTGAGGCGCGGCGCGTGTCCTTGGCAAGCGCGCATGCTCCGTTCACACACCCTTACTATCAGATTCTAGTGGCTTCAACAATTATTTTGTTACGATGACACATTTCTTCCTGCTCTCTCCGAGTTTCGCTTGCTCAGACGAAATGTCTATTGTAAGCATGATTTTCGAGAAAATCGTTTGAATGTCGAACAGGTTGTAGTACATTGCTGGCTTGAGGGTGTTTGTTTGATTTATTGGATTTGTTAGGAGCGATGGATGCGTGTCGAGTCGATCGGCACAGGGAAGCTGATCAGCTGTTGTGCACTTGTTCGAGGTTCGCTCAAGTGGAGCGTTTGTTTGGATGTGGGTGTGGCATCGCGTGACAGGTTGGTCCTAGTTACCAGTTAATCTAGTATTGCTAATTAAGTTTTATTGTCACTATTGTAAAAACAATAATTTATTGTTTATTTATTTTATAAATTAACATGGCAACTTACAATAACATCTCTATTTTTGGATGAATTTATCGATGCTATGGTTCGATTAGGGACTCGAATATTTACCCAAGGGTGTAGTAGAAATACATCAGTCTAATGACATTATTTCGTAAAGTATCTGTACATAGATAAAATCCATCCCCTTAATTGATTCTTCAAGCTTACATGCTAGTTACGGTAAGGCAAAATTCAAAAACATACCATTCCAAAACTTTTTGTACGCAGTCATTTGCTCATAAAACAGATATCGGAATTTCCAAAGTTTAATATTGCCCATAAAAATGTGGGAGACGAAATTGTGACCCGAATTTCGACTACGAAATGTGTTCCCATAAATACAGGAGGCAAATGGGACAATATTCCGTGAGTAGGAATGTAGTATGTAGGTAAGTATATGACTGTAGCAATCGGAGGTTTGAAGGACATTTCAACCCAAGTGGATGGATGTGACCCATTAAACGCTTTATAGTCTCAGGAATGTCTTGTCTACGAAGGAAGGTAGTGAACGGTTTCCTTCAGTTGATTCTGATCATGTGCAGGATGTCTGCATTCAATCAATCACTATTTTTAAACTGCAAGGTTCTTAATTTGATTTCAAGCGCCTTGATTTGATGGAAACTGTTACATACCTTATTTTTAGATGGGAAATCATCAAATGCCCTCTGGTTCTGGGCCGAGTAGAAGGGCGTGTCCGACTTTTACTGACTAAAACTCATCCAAGTTCCTTCACCTGCCTGTGCGCAAGGGACCACGGCATTTCTGTCTTTATTTTTAATTAATTCATACCTAAGGTTTCATTTCAAAGTCTCCCCCAAGGCTTTCCCCAATGAACGGTCTTGTGTTGCCCGCATCCATCGGCTTCCTGCGACTCAAGTACATTACATTACATATTAAGAACATTCTCAATCTGTCAAAAATACCTCTAGTTTCCCTACACTTTTGAAAAGTTAAAGTTCCGACCACTCTTTAACCAGTAGTTAAATACCGCCATTTGATTTGGAACGTATAAATTTAAAACCATACCCGAATGGTGAAAACGGGACCGTGTTTGTACCAACACTCCAGTGTCCTCCTGCCTGTCTATCACGATCTCATGGGCCGTGAGTTGAAATGTTCATAGATGATGCTGCTGTTGTAGCTATAACATCAAATAAGTACTAAAAATAGAATAATAGATTTAATAAATTATGTTTATGTATAATTTTTTAAAATTTATAGTACTGGTAGGTACGGACACTTTCGTGGACAGATCTTTTTTTTAAATTTTAAACACATGGAAACTCATGGCTATTTAAATTTCGAATTACGATCTGTCATACGCGCCATTTTAGAACAAAAGGTACTGTTTTCGGATGACCTTCTTGATAACGCGTTTTAAACAGTATTCGAACGACTGAGGTCAAATTAAACAAATAAAATATATATAAATAACCATGTCCGGCATGACATGCCATTAACACATTAATGCCCTAAAATACGAGGGTGAAAGCTGTTATCGTTTTTATTAATTCCGGCAATAGGGCATTATTTTCTCCCTAAAATTATATTACAAGGGTAAAGTGATGGAAGTTACGTTTTCACGATTATTATTAGCGTTATCATTGTCAAGCATTTATGTAGGTGTTGCTAACTGAAAACAAAAATAAGATATCTACTTATGGAATAATTACAGAAAAAACTAACGAAGAAATTTTATAGATCTTAATATTTACAGTAAAAACATTGATAAAATATTAAACAGATACGATATATTCTAACAAACTGACCAAAAAAAATGTGCCGAACACAGCATGTGCCGAACACATGCATATTTTTATTCGGCATACATTGGTACAGTGTGAGTGAGATGGAGCGCAATCTAAAGCATAGAGAAGAAAAAGATGGCTAGTGTTTGTCGTTTGCGCTGTTAGTGTTTGTCGTTTGGTTTTACGAGTGTATCGAGAGTGACTAAAGCGAGATACAGGACTTACCTCCTTTTGTACGCTTCATGTTTAGTGCACTAGTGACATATCTACCTTAGTTTAATATTTTATCAAAGAGTAAAAATATTAGCCATTATGTCACTAATAACTAATCTGAGATTGTTTCGGCCTTTCGTCTCAGAGTAGTCAAATAGGAAGTTAGGAAACGCGGATGATCTTGCAGGTGCTTCCCGTGTGGTCCCATTTCACTTCTAGAGATATAATTCATAAGGAACCCCATAGGTAATTCTTAAATTTTTATTAAGTATTTATGCCACAAATAGACGATTAACTTATTGTTATGAGAAACTATTTCGAAGATTCTTTTTTAAGGTGAAAGGATTAAGTACAGTACTTTCAGTATGATCCCATGGAAATGTTCATGGAAATTATCAAAATCGGTTAAGCAGTTTAGTTTTTAAACCAAAATTACAGTTACAATTTCGGAAACGAACGAAATTGCGTCGTTTGCTTACTAGCTTTTTCCTAACCGGATGCAGATTCCAATAATTTTTACAACTAAAAATTAAAAGAAAACAAACTGACTTCCAAAAAAAAAAAACACTACAAAATGAAAAATAACTAATTAAAGAAGTCGGTGGCAAAACACGAAAATACATGTATTGGATTTAGTTATTTTTTAATTTACTGTGTTTTTGGAAGTCGGTTATTTAAAAAAAAAAAACAAAAATCATTCGCCAGTCGTGTGGAAAATTCTCTCTCCCAAAATAAAATCTTAACTTAGCAACTCCCACTAACATCATTATTTGATTAAATAATTCATAGTTTCATCATTTTCATTTTTTGAAAACAAAAAAAAAAAAAGGTCTGCGTACGAAGGTCAAGTTCGAACATTCAAACTTCCTTACCGGCCATGATGCACAGTCAACAGATTGTGTAATTGTAATACTCAATTTAAATACATAACTTCAAGATAAATTGTCGCATTTTTCATAAACACGGCTGCATACACACATACGTAGTCTAGCTATTTATCGGACGGTGAACGCGTGTTAATGACAGTACATTTACGTCTTCCTCTCGCTAATAGGTACACTGTGGCTTCTAATTGGTACTTGGTGTCATCTCGTCAGCCTTGTTACATTATCATCACCGTGTGAAAAGAAGAATTAGGTCAGGTACACACATGTGTATGATTTTTGTGAAATTGGAAATTGTTTCAGGAATCGGGAACGTAGATGCTAATCATGACACGACAACGACGCATAAGTTTCGATCCCAAGGCAATATCATAATAAAAAGTATTCCACGTTAATCCTGGTTATAAACAATTTGTGTGCTATATTTTATCAAAATTAGTTTAGTAGTTTTTTAGTGAAAACGTACCAAACATACAGCCAAACGTTTTCGTTTATTATACTAAATACACTCCGCGGTTTCACCCCCTTGTGATAATCCACAGGATCGAAACTTACCTGATATTATTATAGTAAATAAAAAATAATAGTAAATATCTGGTGAGGCCGTACGGAGGACGGGTATGAGCTATGTTGCAATGTGTGCCGTTGTGTCGGGAGTTAGGTCGTGGAGTTCTCCAGATCAATCTCCCTCTAGCGCAGCATCATGGTCGTGTTTTTGGATTTAATATTGCATCACCTAACTCAAATTCCGTCTTCCTTCCTGTTCACTCAGTTTTTTAGAGTGAATAGGTTCTTTATAAACTAGCGCGCTTTACGTTCAACGATTGCATCATAAATTACCATGAGGCGGGATTGCGATCAAGCACTACTTTATAAAAAAAATAAAATTAAAAAAAAATAACAAGACAATTAATACTGCAGCTATATCCCGCCGCTAAAAGCCAGAATATTAACTTTTTATTACGTCAGCAGTCAGTAATGTTCGATTCTTGACCTGAGCTGAGCCTGGCCGCTAAGAAAGAGTTCTAAACTCATTCCTTTTTCAAAAGAAGCTATGCCAAACAAATTAAAATTGTAGGCTTCAGATTTTTTGTCATAACTGCAAGTCTATCGTATCCTAGCACCGATTTACCTTAGTATCGAATTTTATTATCAATTGCAAGACTTTTTATTAATTAATTTTTGACTGCGAACCCAACCAATAGTGAGCAGTGATGCATATTTGATGGTAAAGCGCACTATTTTATTATAAGCCCATTTAATCTAGCCTTGAAGAGACTTAGACTATAAACTGATGGGAATACGAATTCAAACACAATTCTAGAAAAACAGTTTGCAAAAATGTAGTTATAACGCTGGCAGCTAATATTACAGGGCCGGTTGGGTTGGGCAAGTTAGGCCTGGGGGGGAAAGTCGGGCTTAGGGGCGGTTGGGGCAAGTCAAATTTTTAGAGTGATCGTATATGATTTTTTGGCACTTACACCGTATATTTTGTCAGTGTCTACAATGTGGTTTATTTAAAAGTTAGAGATAAGTCTTAAGGGAAGTTCATACGTGTTCCCCCCCATCCCATCCCCTGGAAATCTCCTCTACCCGTCCCTCGGGGACGCCTATGATGTGGTTATCTATTGTTAAAAGAATATATAGATACAATTTTCGAAATTAGTTCGGAGATTACTCCCACCCCATATCCTCACAGACTCTTTACAAATATGAGTATAAATGTATGTATATGTATGGATATGGATAAAGCTTTCAATTGATTTTCCGATATAGTGATATCCCGGAACCATTACCTCATAAATACTCCTTTGCGTACAGTACCGTATTATGCTGCGATCTCGCGGAAGATACTTCAAAGGACGGTGTGCGCACAGCGATTCTGACTAAATGCATTTAATTGCAGCCATCTTGTGTTCCATATGTACCCTGTATGTACGATTTCTAAAGATGCGTCGACTGCCTTTGTGCCAATTAGCATGATAATATGGTCCGTATTGTAATGGTAATAAGGTTGGTTGTGGTAGTTAAATTGCGATGAGGGCTAGTCATAAGAACACAACTGCATTTCTTGAAGTGTTAGATAGTGAAGTATGTAGATTCACGATTTGGCAGTATTTTTTCAAATATTCTGTGGTTTTTTTCAGTCCTAGTTGAAAGACCCATCTTCCAACTTCAAAGAGCTTTAATGGAGATATCAAATTACTCATTGCTCGTTCTGTAAATTGTGCCCAGAACTCCAAAAGCCCAGGTTTGGAGTTCTGATCATCATCATCAACCTTTTTTCCTGCCACTGCTAGGTACAGGTCTCTTCTCATACAGAGAAGGATTGAGCTTAATCACCACGCTTGCTCAATGCGGGTTGGCGATTTCAGACTTAGGGTCCCGGTTTCCTCAAGATGTTTTTCTTCACCTTTTAATCAGCAACCTAGGCAACCTAGGCTATAGTGATAAAATAATAATCGAGAGCATATTTTTCGAGGGTTATCTATTTTTTTTTTGTTGGAATAGGAAATCATCAAATGACTTCTCCCGCTCTGGGCGGAGCGGAAGGGCGTGTAACACTTTTACTGGCTACCGCCTACGGTGGCTGGGAATTCGATGTCGTTTCCCGACCAGGGCGTCTCCTGTGGCGGTTAGTGGCGTGAGGACGCTGGGACTCCCGCTGCCTCACGCGCTCCGCCTCCTCCTTTGCCAGCATTACTGATTCGCAGAGGAGGTGCCTCTCATGCACTCTCGATCCGGACCTGAACCAGGGTCGGACGCGAGAGATCGCCGCCGATCGCCGCTACGAGGACATGGCTCTTCCCAAGCCGAGCAGACCTCCACCGTGTCCTCAGGGCGATCCACACAATGGTGATACCCTGGCGGTTTCTCCCGCCTTATACGGAACTGGAACCTCCCGAAACAATGAGGGCGCCGTGGCGCCTCCCTAGCCACTCCTCAAAGAGGGGACTTACCGCCGCTATTGTGGCGTGCCCATCCCATTTTCACCCTTTCGACTAATTTATCAGTGACGGATTAGTTAATTAAATAAACATGTTGATGATCTAAATTATGATGATGTAATGTCCCATGTGGACTAACTTTTTGGGGAAGGTAATATTCGACCTCCCTCCTCCCTTGTATTACTTCTAATAATGTCTGTGCTATTTACAGAATAGGTTCACAATTCAATTTAATTTTATTAGTACCTAATATCACCTTTGTATGAACATTGATAAATTGATTGTCAACCGAACCAGAAACAATTGGTAAAGGTTTCTTACGACGATGACGTCAATCTTCCCAAAAATAAGTACTCTGACCTTTTATTGGAGAACACCGTTCTAAGTGCAAAAAGGGGTTACTGAAGGCAAAGTTAAGGTCAAGTGTTTTCCAAGAGGATAAGGATATGAAATGGGAATATTGTACCTGACATTTAGAGAGATTTTGCGATATGTTTTCTTACTCAAACACAGTACAAACGATTGTAGGTTCTTTATAAAAGAGATATAGTTCATTGTTGGCTATACACACCGCCATTGACTGCGAGTACTCGGTTGTCAGAACAAGAGCTTTGAAAGAGAATACGCATTTGCTCCGCGACGTTCGCTTGGCGGGCTGAACAGTGAAAGACACCACGCTTGATACGCTTCCTAGCGATAAATCGCTTGTCCACGTCACACATTGTTACTCATTGCTCGTCAACTCTTTTTTAGTTGCTAGCGCTACTTCTTAAATGAACTCAGCCAATTGCATCATCTACTTACTAGACATAAACGACGCCAAAACTCTCCGCTTTCTGCACCCAATCCATCCCAATAAGCTTTTTAGGTCGTACGTCACATCTAACTGAGGGACACTATGTTTGCCGAAGCGCTATGTCTACCTTAGGACTCTTCTGCTCCACCTGCCATTGTTTCTTCGACAGACATGGTCAACCCAATGCCACTTCACCCTTTCATTAATCGACAGCTGCTCAGACACAAATGCGACAAATGATGCGACAAATGCGACAATTGATGAGACAAATGCTCATCACTGGTCTATACACTTCTAGAAATGCAGTTGTGATGCATAGTACAATAGTACTACACATAGTACAATTGTACTATGCATCACAACTGCATTTCTAGATAGATAGTGACGGATGTAGTAATATTTACGATTCGTCAGTATTTTTCAACTATTCTGTGGTTTCTTTCAGTCCCAGTTGGAAGAGGGGGCAAGAGTTTTAATTGCGATATTGAATTACTCATTGCTCATTCTGCAAATCGTGCCCAGAAATCCAAACCTGCATCTAGGATAATATGATAATAATGAACAATTTTTTTCGAGGGTTATCTATTTAAAATAGTTTTTTCCTACTGGTCCCGGTGCTGCGATGCTCATCACTGGTCTGTACGCAAGAGTACTATGACTTCTTGTATAAACGTTGACAAATGGATCGTCAACCGAAAAAGGAACAATTGGTAAAGGCTTTCAGGTTCATCCATTACAGATGCCTCTTAAACGAGGTTTGTCTTCCCTAAAATACGCTGACCTTATAATGGAGAACAGCGTGCAAAAAGGGGTTATTGAAGGCAACGTTAAGGTCATGTGTTTTCCAAGAGTTTAAATTTAATTTTATCGGTATCTCGTTTCTTGAGGACCGTTAGGTCGTATTAAGTGTCTGGTTCTGATGAAGATTAAGATATGTACAGACGTCAGCACATTAAGCAAATCTGCTGGAGGAAATTTCTTAAGAAATATGCAGCACCTTTGTACTCATTTTAATTTTTTCATATCCCTTTGTATGTTACTGTGTGCACATAAATTATAAAGTAAATAAATCTATTAAGTTTCTTTATTTATTTTTAAACTTTATTGATAAATATGAAAGTTGAAGGTTGTTTGGGAAAATTGTACTGTTTCGGATTTTTTTTTGCGCTGTGCTGTCGTCTGTACGTACAGACGACAGCACATCAAGCTACTACGATATGTCAGATCTCCTTATAAGATTTTCAACTTTATCTCTAAAGTAGTAAGGTTCAAGGTTAATTGGGAATTTCTGACAGCTTGGGGTAGCTTGAGCTGCTATTATACATATAACGATATGGAGGGTTAAAAGCCAAATTAAATTTCGACTTTAGAAGTTTAGGATAGAGGATAGCATAGTGGTAAGCAGAGGCGGGGGCAAGACCTAAATTTGGTGTGGGCAAGACAAATTTCGCGAGGCCCCATGCGTACCCCCCTAGTAACTCTGTCTGTCTGTTACGTTTTCCCGCTTAAACTTCTCAACCGATTTTGATGAAATTTGACACAGACAATCTTTAGACCCTAAGAAAGGACATAGGCTAGCTACCTTTTATCCTGGAAAAAAATTGATATTCCCGAGGGAAATCTAAAAAGCGCGATATAACCGAACTCCACGCGGGCGAAGCCGCAGGCGGAAAGCTAGTTAAATATAAGTTTGTTTTGATTGGTTGGCTTCCTAGTAAAAAAAGTAAACAAATAAAACAAGGATTCCCCGCACGGGTCGTCGGCGGCAAAGATTTACTCGCAGTAGTTACGCAACGTAAGCAAATGTTGCCAGCCTATAATAATAATTTTCACAATACAATAAATTACTTTATATCTTTTTTTATTTTTTTTCTTCTTCTTCTTCTTCCTCAGCCTATAGATGTCCACTGCTGGACAAAGGCCTCCCCCAAGGCTTTCCACGATGACCGGTCTTGTGCTGCCCGCATCCATCGGCTTCCCGCGACCTTCACCAGGTCATCGGTCCACCTTGTTGGGGTCTCCCTACGCTGCGTCTTCCAGTACGTGGCCGCCACTCCAGAACCTTGCTGCCCCATCGGCCATCGGTTCTACGCGCAATGTGCCCTGCCCACTGCCACTTAAGTTTCGCGACTCGCAGAGCTATGTCGGTGACTTTGGTTCTTCTGCGGATCTCCTCATTTCTGATTCGATCACGCAGAGAAACTCCTAGCATAGCTTTCTTCTTTTTTTTTTCTTACCTTGAAGCAATGCATACAAATATTTGAAGGCGCGAGGCCCCTTGTACCGCGAGGCCGTAGGCGGTGGCCCACGTCGCCCACGCCTAACGCCGCCTCTGGTGGTAAGCTAGTACGCTAGGCATCATATAACAATCACAATCAGAATCAATTTGAAAGATTTTGACTATCCATTGGTCCATATATTGGAAGAAATTGTCTTGTCATCAATGTAAATAATCCAATGAATGTTAAAATGATAACCTACTGTTAGTGTTTTATGCAATTACCCCTCTGGGGTTTGTGTATAAGGCCGCTGCCTCGAATCTTGCGGGCGGCGGCGGCGGCAGCGAGTGAGCGGCAAGATCTTATGCTTAAAATCAAACGGACCGGGGACCGGTTCTCGGAAACAGCCGCGCGGCAGCGGGGCGGCGGCGGGCAACGAGCGATGTACTTCTTGCGCTCGAATCTTGCGGGAAGCGAGCGGTGATCGAGCGTTAGGAATAAAATTGAATCAAAAAGATGTTGCCGCCATTGTTCAGACATTTCTTTCGCGAATAAAAACAAACACAACACTACGCGGCTATAGTGACGCGCGATCTGCCCGTTAGTTTCGAGAACGGGTCTTCGATGCCCGCCCGGCTCCCGCGCCGCTGCCGCCGCCGCCCCGCTGCCCGCAAGATTCGAGGCAGCGGCCTTAGCCTCGTGCGGCTGGCGATGCTAGTATCCAATCGAGTCATTTTATTCTACAGGCTAGAAGGTTAGGTTGGGAAAGTTAATTAGGGCCTTACTTGCTTATTATCCTAGCTCAAAAAGTAATCTCGCATGACTCGAGTTAGTCGGCCATAACAAATACGAAGCACTTGACATTTAGAGGGAGCAGCAGGATAATTGCGTACAATTCTATCAGTAGCAATGGGTTTCATTTTGACAGTTCAATAACATTCATTGCGTTATTTACGTTGTTGAGCAAGCAGATTTTCGAACACATATAGCAATGGATTAGCAATAAGCTTCGAAATGATTCCAACTGATAGTGATAGTATGTTACGCAATTAAAGTGCGGGCATTGATATAATATTAAACAGATATGATATGCTCTAACAAATTAACCAAAATAAATGTGCCGATCGGAGCAACAGCACACACATGCAAATTTTTTATTCTGCGTACATTTCACACGTTGGTACAGTGTGAATGAGAAGGGGCGCAATCTAAAGCACAGAGAAGAAAAAGATGGCTAGTGTTTGTCGTTTGCGCTATTAGTGTTTGTCGTTTGTTTTTACGAGTGTATCGAGAGTGACTAAAGCGAGATACTGGACTTACCTCCTTTTGTACGCTTAATTTTTAGTGCGCTAGTGACTTATCTACCTTAGTTTAATATTTTATCAATGGGTGCGGGTTTAACTTTTATTTTATCTTTATCTCTCCAATCGAGGAATAATACTATCCTGATAAAGATTCATACTTCCACACTAATATGATAAATGTCGATGCTACTTTTATCCCGGTAGTGTTTTACCATGAGGTTATTTCTGACATGCGTGTACATATGTCGTAATGACGAAAGAGTGAAACTGCGGGCAAAGGCTAATTAAAATATGGCAGTGATGTAGAGAGCGTTAAAGAGGTCAAGTTGGAGATCAAACGTTTTTCTTAATGTTTTTATAAGGAATAATTGTGGCTCAGAACGTTGTTCATCAATGCGTCTGTATGTTTATCTGTACTAATACTAATAATATACAATATGTAAAGAAAACCCTGTCCGACCCATAAGGATAATAAAGGTTAGGTAAGCACATGACCAAATATAATATAAAATGTTACATAATCATCATAGTAACAATACTAATGAATTTTGAAATAATCCTTTTTTCCCGGGAATTAATTCCAATTTCCCCGAAATTTGGTAATTTTTAAAAAAGTGACAACACTGGTTTTATTATAAGCGAATAGCGACGCGACCACGTCACAGGTGCCGCGTGCCCTGCCCCCAGCCGCCCGCGGAATGGGGTTGTTTACCGCACATGTATTAAGTTACCTCTTTTTGCGAAATAATATTTATTTTTTAGGGGGATTTTTTTTTAAAGTTTTGCCTGTCTTTGTGGGCATTAGTAGAATCAGTTATCGATACCTAACAATGCCTTCACGGATCGGACAGGGTTTCCTTTACATATTGTATAAAGCTGATGAGTTTGTTTGTTTGTTTGTGCGCGCTAATCTCAGGAACTACTGGACCGATTTGAAAAATTCTTTTTGCGTTGGATAGCCCATTAATCCAGGAAGGCTTTAGGCTATATAACATCACGCTGCGACCAATAAGAGCGGAGCATAATTAATTCCACGCGAACGCGCTGGCGGCTGCTAGTTTATTATAAAACAATACCCAATTGATTAGGTACTCCATAACTGAAATAAATTTTATTTCAGTTAGGAAGTAATCAATTGGGTATTATTTTTACCACGGCTAGCAATCCTCCAATATTTAATTACATCTCTAAATTAATAGTTAAATCCTACTTAGATTTAGCTATGTGTTTTTTTTTTTTTTTTTTGTTATAAAATTACATTTCTATTACTTTTAAGATTTTATACAATTAAACACTAATAAATAAATAAGTTTATTTCATATCATTTTAGTTTACATTGAATGTCGATGAATCTGTATTTAGGCAGATTTGTGTAGAACTTGAAGACTCTACTAATATAAGCGACTTATTTATTTTACCAAAACATGTGTAGAGGCACATTCTTTGTACAAACGACAGCACAAAAAGCTCAACCTGTCAAATTTCTTTATTACATTTTCAACCTTATCGCTAAAGCATTAAGGGTCAAGGGTGATTGGAACTATTTTACAGTTGGCATTCAAGATATCATACGTACCTAGTCATAGATTGCCTAAACAGCGCGCAAATATAAAATAGGTAGGATGTTATTAAATAATAATATTACTGATAAAATAATGTATAAGTATTCAAATTCACAAACAAACTTCGTGGTTTTACTAAAAAGTTTGGACATGTTAGGTATGAGTGTCAGGTTGTAACTTGTGGGCAACCGCAATGGTTTAGTGTGGCAACACTGCTATATGAGCCCCGTTAACTTTGAGAGATTTGTGTCAAAATGTACGGACGACAGCTGCAGATCAAGCTACCCGAAACTGTCAGATATTCCCAATCAACGTTGAGCCTTAAAACTTTAGTTATAAAGGTGAAAATGTAATAAAGAAATCTGACAGATTGTAGTAGCTAGATGTGCTGTCGTCTGTACTTTGGTAGAGGTTGAAATATTTAGGCCTGAAGTGTACCTACTATTTTAGGGAGGCCTCGGAAAATACTTAGTATCTTTTTACTGAAAGTTTGTTTTGCCTGACTTCATTGAGTCTCTTTATTGCTAATAAATATCAACGAGGACCATAATTATAAAAAAAAATCGACAAGCCATTTTTTTTTAAATTATATTAAATTTATAATTACTAAACAATCGTATAATTACCACACCATAGACTATATTCAAGACGAGACACAAAATATTACAAAACAAACTTCTGAAAAAGAATGTGTTAATCAAAACATATCTTTTACTTATTAGTGCGAATGTCAGTCTATAGAATAGAAGAAAAAGTAAACGCCATAAAAAACTTTTATACGAATCCTTGTGCGTGAACTTGTGAAGTGTTTCAGTGACAAGCACGCGCGAGTTAGTTCGGCCTCATGTTAATAGATGGCGCTGGTGCGGGTGATTGTAGTAACATCTGCCATCTTTGTTGCGAATACGGAAATTCATAATCATGTCGTTCGTTTTCTACCGTCGCGCGTCGTTCAGAAATAACATGAAATAAAATTTACCTTAATAATATGACGTATTTTTTGTATTATACGCCAATAGAAAGTATAGACGACAGCACATCAAGCTACTACAATCTGTCAGATTTACTTATCCGATTTTCAACTTTATCTCTGAAGAATTAAGGCTCAAGGTTGATTGGGAATATCTGACATTTTCGGATAGATTGACATGCGTCCGTACATAAAAATAAGAAGGAAAAGTAAAAAAAAACAACCTATCCTATAAAATTATAAAACTGTAAGTAAAGTTCCGAAATATAAAATTGAGGTTCTATCAGGACCGCGACACGCTTATTTGTTTACCAATCAAACTGTCAACGAGCAAAGCTTGGCGACATGTATGTAAACAACAAATATTTATTTTTATCTAGCCCTACTTCCTAACGGTAATTTTCATTTTCCTTCATTCAAATGCGCTGGCTGTATGCCAACATTACCCGTGCACTTTTCTTTATTTATATTTATTCATACCAACGGTTTGTCTATGCGTGGAAGATAAATGGCTGGTGTTAAATTTTCAGCTCTATATTCTATTTTTGAATATATGTATTTACTATAATTTTAAATTTATTTTTGCCGATGTTCGGGTTTGTAATTTTTCAAAAGTTTGCGATTGAAAATTGTGTTTGATGTTTATTTTAATGTTTGTCTTTTATCCAGTTAGTACTAAAACTAAACCTTGCAAATTTTGCCATTAAAAATATGAACATTATTATTATCGAATGGATCTAAAATAATTTAACAAAAACTACATCAATTGTCAGCAATAATTAAATAATCAATGTACCTACAACTACATATTATATGTAATTCCTAACGGAGTTACATACATAAGCGAAACAAAAGAACTAAAAAGGATTTATCAATCAACCGACATTTAAAACCAAACATATATGTAACAGTGAGTGAGTCATATATCACTCCTTTATCAACATCATCCACTCGTTCACTCGTGCCGCAGTGAACGTAATGTTTCGGTTTTATCACATGTACCTATATTGAGGCACAAAACTAAACTAATTAAATTAAGTGTAAACCGGCTATTGTTCAATTAAGAGGTCAATGTCCTCTTGTTTATAAGGATTGTTTTAAATGAAATTCGTTTATTTGTATAGAGATAAATCTAAATGCTTTTGTTTTAAATTTAATAAATCTTAATCTTGAAGTTAGTGAAAACAAATGGTTTAGATTATCTATTCTAATCCACTTTTGGACAAACTGCTACTACGGGTCTAATAAAATGCTTATTTAATATTGTCTTATACCAAATTAGCAAATGCTTTATTATGTCGCAAAGCTATAATAGCGAAAAACATCTGTAGCAAGAATGCTACGCTTTTCGTAGCATATCGCTGCTACATTTTCGTAGATCCTAAAAATATTTGCGCAATAGGCTCCTAAGTAGTTCAGCAAACCACTACTTCTGAGTTATTTTTATTATTTTTAAATTTTTGGCGTTACACAATATTTTTGCCTATATCTTGGACAGTGGTAGGAGGTCTATAGTACGTAGTCATTTTAGTGCTCAGATTGATATTATTAAACTTATCTGTAACGTAGTTTTTTTTTTCAGTTTCTCTGCTCTATGGTTCTGCGGTTATACTTCTTCACAGCTAAAGACCTTGAAAGCGGTTAAAGAGCTTTGGGAGACTGTCTTATACAAATAATATGTATAATTACTTTTCAAAAATGTTTTTTTTTTCCTAATTTGAATTAGGAATATAGATTTTGATTTTAATCCAATTCTAGACCACGTAGCTTTTTATCATTTGTGTTTCGTACAAATATTATGGTCGAAACCATAATGTGACCCGTAGCGTATAACGTATTTTCTTCATCCTATAGGCAATAGAGGTCCACTGCTGGACAATGGCACCCCCAGCCTTTATTGTGTATGCAATGATTATCCTACTAATATTAAAAACGCAAAAAGTTATAGTTATAGTAATGCATGTAGGTATTTTGTTACTCTTTCGTGCATAAACTACCAAACCGATTTGAATGAACTTTGGCACAGATAAAATGTTTTATTCATATACGATAGTTTTTCTCCAGATATTCCTAAGGGATCGAAACTAATGCGCGTGAATCCGCGAAGCATAGCTTTAATAATAATATTAAAGTATCTAATTACGTACTGCGCAAATTGAGACGTCGTCCTTGCCACTTATAATGATTATGCAGAAGATTGCTTGTTAGTTTGCATTGTTTATTATCCATTAGTCAGCATCTAATGACTTAGCTATAGTATATGTGTATAGAGCCAAGAGTGACGCTTCAGATTTCAGAGTTTGATCGGGAATAATGTGCCTAGAGTGAGATTTATTTAAGATCCAGAGTATCGAGACGTTTATGAGGTACTGTGGTCTAATTGGACAACTTCAAGCGGCGTCCTTGGAGTGCCGGAAGTCAAAAACTTCTCGATCGTGTTAACGTAAAGTAAAATCGCACTAGGCCTTCTGGCAACATAACATCGGCTGCCGGCAGAAGTTACCACCCACCAGACAAAGTCTTACCGCCAAGCGATTCGTCGTGTTCCTGGTGAAGCCGTACGGAAGGTGGGTCTGAGCAATTGTGTTGCGATGTGTGCCAGGTACGATCCGCCAAATGTCGTTGTGTCGGTAGTTTCGTCGTGGAGGGTCTTCAGATCGATCTCCCTTTGGCGCAGCATCGTTGGTCGTGTTGTTGGGTTTATCATTGCATCACCTCGCTCAACTTTCGTCTACCTTCCTATTCACTCAGTTTTTTTGAGTGAATAGGCTCGTAATAAACTAGCGCGCTTTACTATCAACGATTGCATTTATAAGACCAGGAGGGACCCAGCCTGAGGTCTCGGCATATAAAGATACATCTATCCACGGACCGACCGTAGCAAGCGTAGCTTAACCTGATCAATCGACGTCATTAATTAGCTCCTCTCGTAGATACTAATTATTATGCTCATTAATCTTATCTTAACAAAAAAAAAAAAACAATCTTGTCATTGAAATTTTTCCACGTGCCGGAGCCATAAATTCTATAACCATAGACGCTAGATACACAACAGAGCATAGACACCTAATGCACTAATCCACACACATCCTGCCATCTGTCCGCGCCAATAGAGTATAAGTAATGGCCGCGCTCGCATAAATTGGATAAAATTGACCGCTACACTAGCCGTACAATGAACAATTTGTTAACTAAATCCTCCGACTAACGATGACTGATGGCTACTGTTGGAGAATGCGTACCAGCTATCTCAACTAGATTCGCTCTTGAAGTTTATCGGTATGCTGGTTCGGTGATGTTCAGCCCGTATGGGTTAAAGGTGGCCCCCTTTATATTGATCTATTAATAAAAAAAATATGACAATTGGAATGTTGAGAGATATGACTGTTTTGTAGGACTGTGAACGCATTTGTAATGTGGGATATTCGGTTACGTATTTTGATAGTATAGATTTTTTTAAATAGAAATTGATGTACTCATAGTAAAGATCAGAAGAGAGAAGAGCAGGTCAATCTATCCGGAGCTGTAAAATTTCAAATCTATATTTCGCCAGGTATATGTCATCATCATTATCTCAGCGTTAATCCCAGTCGCATCCGAAGCTTTTCAGCTTTGGAGCCTGGGGCCCGCTTTACCAGTCTAACTGCTGATTTTGGCTAAACGTCGATATTTTCCGTGAAGCGACTGCCGTCTGACCTTCACAACCCGAAGACGATATCAAAGCATTTCAGTTAGACCTATTGTTGGACTTTTGAGGGCTCCAACACGGATGGAAAATATCGAAGTTTAGCCTAAAATCAGCAATTAGATTGGTAAAGCGGACCTCAGACTCCAAAAGCTGAAAAAGCTTCGGATGCGACTGGAATTAACGCTGATATGATAATGTTGATGACAAAGTTAAATCATTAACAAAGTCGGAAATAAATTAATTAACATTATATTACACGACAGAAAGCTTTTGAAGATAAATAATAAACAAATGGTTGTTAATAAACATATTCCCTTTTATCAGTCCATTAGCATAATAATCTGTCATCGGACAACACTTGTGAAGTTGTTAAAAGTTTTTATAAACATGACGGCGCCCTCCTTCAGTAATAGAGCGGGGAGAGACATGTCGCCATTAAAAATAAGATGTGGGATATGTAAGATGACAAGAAAAGGGCTTGAAGAGTTTTATATGGCAAACTCGCGCCATAATGTTTTTTTTCCCAAATGGCGTCGATGCGTGTTACCTGGATAAATGGAGTCAATGCAAACAGAAAAAAAAAACTTTTGTTTACAATATTTTGTTGCACAGATGTTTGACTAACTTTAAAGACTGACTTTAAACTTTAAAGAGATTATTTTCAGAGCCGCCAAGTGAATTTTATTACTACACTTATTTAAAGAAATCTGCGTTGATTTATTAAATAAATACTTGTATAACTATATAATACAAAACTATCTAAAACTTGTACACACGACAGCACATCAAGCTACTACAATCTTTCTAATTTTTTTTTTATTAGATTTTCAACTTTATCTCTAAAAAATTGAGGCTCAAGGTTAATTGGGAATATTTGACAGTTTTGGGTAGCCTGCTGTCGTCTGTACAATGGGCGGTCTTAAAACACAAGGCGACATCAATACATTCCATTCCATAGTTCTCTAAAATAATTATTGGAGACTTTTTCTGAATGTTTTTATTAACTTCATGTCATTAACTGTAAACATTAAACGTCAATCAAAGCATTTATCTTTTAACTTCCTAGTTTATAATAAATGATTTGACTTTGTCGTTAAGTAAAAAAATGAACTCTTTACACTAACTAAATTTTCCGAAACAATAAAACAGATAAACTAACGAGTTATTTGTGGGCGAAATGCATTTTGGCACGATGTCTACGCGCAATTGCAATGCCCTATAAACTTTCAAGTATACAGTGTTAACGATAAAGCTCTATTTTGAAAATTTACATCTTTCTCCTGCACTTAATTCAATTAATTTGCGGTATTTGCATCTTTTTCTTTTTGTCTTGGTACGTATCTAGCCTGGCTATCTAGCTGGCGGAGAACTGCTCAGGATCGAGCTTGTTGGCGTGCCATGGAGGAGGCCTCTGTCCAGCAGTGGACGAGTAGAGGCTGATGATGATGATGATATCTAGCCTTATAATCTTTGACAAAGTTCATCCATCCTATCTGTGGGGATCCCTTATTGTATAGCCCATCCATCTTCATTCTCAAAAAAATCCTGATGACATATAGATATCTATAACACTTTGACAATTATCATCATCCCAGCGTTAATCCCAGTCGCATCCGTAGCCTTTTCAGCTTTGGAGTCTGGGGTCCGCTTTACCAGTCCAACTGCTGATATGGCTAAACTTCGACATTTTCCGTGAAGCGACTGCCGTCTGACCTCCACAACCCGAAGGCGACATCGAAGCATTGCAGTTAGACCAATTGTTGGACTTTGAGGGCTCCAACAACCCGTAACGACTGCCACTAGATGTTCGTATGGCAACCGGGACCAACGGCTTAACGTGCTTTCCGAGGCACGACCAGACCAGTGCAAATATTCATATTCATGCATACAAATACTTGTACTGTGCGGGGATCGAACCCGCGCCACCTTGCGCAGCGGCCGCGTCCGCTACCGCTACGCCACGGAGGCTGTCAACACTTTGACAATAACGAGTAAAATAAACACAAGACAGTTGAAGCTTACTTTTTTTTAAATTACATACTATCTTCACAGCACAAACGTTTTCTCTTCAAAATGACAGTTAAAAGGGAAGAATAGCAGATTAACTGGCAACAATAACTATTATACAGATGTAGCTGGAAAGCTAGCATCCCCGCAGCCTCGTACGAACTCCTTTCTTTGTCATATATGGGGGAGTGAAAAGCGTATCCTTTCAATGCAGCCTGCCTTTGCCCGAGGAATGAAAGAGCGATGAAATGAACGCTCCTGAATGGCTAATGCCTCACTCAGATGAATGGAACGTGCAGGGTTACTACGCCGTTTTTAAAAAGCGAAGGAACTATATTTTTTGTTTCTAAAATTAATCTGTGTTTTCTTTTATTGCGGTTGCATATTATTTCCTGACGGGAAGTTTATTACACGTGAACGGTGAAGATTCTACGTTATGGTTTTCTTTAATGGAATAGATATTATGTGTACCTATATCAGGAAACTGATAGCTAATACTAATGATATTGGAAGCTAGATACATAATTGTTATAATTTATTTTCCGAATCATACCTACCTACGTGTAATTTTTTGAGGTTGCAGCACTAAATGATGGCGGCAGTTTTGAAAAAGTGACCGGTAAAAAGCACATGTGAACCCTACATGCTTCGCTTCAAGAGACAGGGATATCATCAGCCTGAAGTGTGGGTGACCTCATTTTGCTTCAAATATAACTCACCGTGATAATTTTACGGATTTGTGCGTTCAAGAAAATTGCAGCAACGATTGCACAATTCGTTGCACGTGGGTGAAAACCTCAAGAGTTTCGACCTCATTTTGAAGATTAAAATATAACTATGAAAAACTAAATTTAAAGTTTTCAAAGGAAACACTGGGTAATTTATTTTCACAAACAAAATAAAATATCTTGGAATATCGCCGTGATTTTCTCAGAGCGTTCCACTTTACGCACATAAATTAAAAAATATGAAGTTTTCAGCGCAAAATTATAGATGCGAAAATTAAATACATAAATAAAAAACAAGGTGATCTATAATAGGTGGGTGGCCCGATAATAACCTTTAAACCATAATAAATTTACCTGAAGCAAAATCCAATAGTGCATTCAATCTCGTTAAAAGAGACCAGTTTAATGTTACACTGTTAATATTTCTTGTTACTTGTTTCCTATGCATACTTAATTGAATTAAAGAGCACTCAATAATGAGCTAATTCAATTAGTTCGTTGCCTGCACGCTATGATTGGTGAATTAGTAAAAAAACCTCTGTTGTCGACAGCGCTAATTGAAGATTGTTTTCTGTTTACCTGAAACAATATGAAAGGTCTTATTAGTATTTTTGTAGCGTTTCGAAAAACAAAAGAAATAAAAGTGACTGTGACAGTGTTCCTTTTTCAAAAATGTTCGCAACTAATGTTGGCTGTACCTAAACTGTGACGCCATATTGCTTTTCTAGAGTCAACAAACAAAAGTAATCAAATGAGCAACTTTTATTTGAGAAACCTGAAATCTTTGAAAACGTTTAGTTTACGGAAACATAAAAGAGATAAAAATGAGGAAATACAACATCCAATTCGAGCTTCGAATCGATTCAAGTCGAGCGTCGTTGGTACGAAAGTAATCGAATACTTCCTTTCTAGACGGATCATTTTCCACACTGCTAATGACTTACGATGCTCACAACTCGGTACTTTGTTTGTCGAATAGGGCGCTTGTAAAGCCGTTAATTATTTGAATATCCGTTTCGATTTTAATCGGAGTCTACGGGTTTATTACTTCTTCAAGCTCCAACGGCTGGACGAACTTTGATGAATTTTGGCACATAGATGGTTTATAACCGATCTGTCCAGAAGCTCGAAACTTATGCGGGTGGAAACGTAGGGAGAAGCTAGTCTATCATAAAATAGTGAAGATCAGTATACAGTATATTTTGTTACAGTTATATGTATAAATGTTGTAATTCAAAACAAGCGAGAACCATCAAACAAGGTCCGTAGCAAGTTTGATCGAGCATCGTACAGACGACATAGCATATCAAGTTACTACAATCTGTTAGATTTCTTTATTCGATTTTGAACTTCATAAAATACTAGTTTTTGCCCGCGACTTCGCCCGCGTGGACTTCAGTTTACAGGAGCTCAGTTGATATAAAATAAGCGCCTGTTAAAATAATGGGAGCAATATGTACGCCCGCGTTCACTCCTGTTTTTGCAACATTTTTTTTATAACTGCTCTGCTCCTATTGGTCATAGCGGGATGTTATATAGCCCATGTCCTTTCTCAGGCTCTAGACTATCTGTGTACCAAAGTTCATTACAATCGGTTCAGTAGTTTTGGCGTGAAAGCCGGACAGACAGACAGAGATACTTTCGCATTTATAATATTATAGTATGGATAACGTTAAGGCTCAAGATTGATTGGGAATATTTGACATCGGGTAGCTTGATCTGCTGGCGATTTAATATTCAGTTTCCAATTCATACAACGTTCTACCTTTTTGCAAGTCCGTGATAAGATACCATCAGGGCACTGGAGATATCTACTGTGGAACATGAATGGAATAATGATATCGTTATCCAGAACGGTCCACCTATTTAGAAGCTCTTTCACATATTATGATGTGGTCTAGAGTTTCCGGAGAAGACTGTTATCAGAATTCTGGCGAACTACTATAATAAATGCCTGATATGGCAATAATAAGTGATCAATAGAATAATTGTTCCATTCCACGAGGCAGAATGTACAGACAGCATATCAAGCTACAACAATCTGTCAGATTCATTTATTATATTTTCAACTTTACAAGGTTGAATAACATCCGCTAAACCGGCTTAGTCGATTTACACGAATTTATTCACTTTTTGGAAGTAGTAATTAATACATTACTCGTTAGCGACACGTGTCTGTTATCAGCGTCAATATTTCTGCACTCAAACTTCTTAAAGAGACATATCTTGTTCGTTTATACTTGGGGGAAAGTCTGCTAAGTAAAGATGCTAAACTTCGGAGTATATTTTTAGAGACTTGATATAATTAAATTGTAGCGGACAAACACTAGACTGTTATTATTTTATTTTATTGAAACATTTATGTACAGACATATATAAACAGATTTACAGAGAAGAAAAAATAGAACAGAAAAATGGTACAGAGGTACTGCTTATTTCTTACGAAATCTCTTCCAGCAAACCTACAAAAGGACAGTAAATACAAAGAAGTAGAAATAAAACGATTCACAAAACCATAAATTATAAGAATATATGTATGTATATAATACATATAAGCCCCGCACGATGATATTGCGATCGGCGGCCATCTTGGTGACGTAGTCGACCTCGCACCGTCGGTACCGTTCGCAAGTTCAGTCCGCGCTTACCCACTTACGCACATCGAATATTTTGTTAGTTTTTTGTTTTTGTTATCCTGTTTTATTGTTGTTCTTGAGTTTTGTTGTTTAGTTTTGTTAGCTGTTACTCGTTAAAATGAGTAAGAAATTAATTCACAATCGTGCTCGTGAAATTATAATTAAAGTGGACAATTATTTTGTTAAAGAAAAAGAGGAATGTAAGTTAGTTCTTGAAAGTTTAAACCGTGCTTTAAAAAGTACTTCGGACACTACTGAGGACATTTTAATACCGAAGCAACAGCTAAACCAAAGTCACGGAGCGTGTGGCATGTGCCACAGGCGTTGCAAAAAAATACTGTGACTAAATTGCGACGAGAGCATGAGTCGGCAACAGCCAGTGGCAGCAAAATGAGAACTCCTACTAAAGGAAAAAGACAAAAGAAGGAATATTTCGACGGGTTTTCCTTAACAGCTTTAAGAAATATTATACATTCAATGTATACGGTGAGGAGAGAAATACCCACAATGCGCAAAATCTTGGCGGCTTCAAAATTAGACCTTAATTATACCAATAGTGAAACTACATTAAGAAAAATAATTAAATGTGATTTAGGCTACCAATTTAAACGATGCTACCAAAAAAGACTGGCTCTAATTGAAAGACCCCAAATTCAAGCGTGGAGGGCTAAACTATATATTTACGACGTATGAAAGAAAATGACTGGCTTGCTAATAACAAAAGACCCGTTATTTATCTTGACGAAACGTGGATACAAGCACACTACACGGTAAAAAAATGTTGGCAAACAGCAACCGATGTCGGAATGAGACGGAACGACAGCCCCGGCCGCCGATGGATAATAGTTCACGCGGGAAGTGAAAGCGGTTTTGTTGACAATGCCCTTTTAATGTTTAAAGCAGACACCAAAACGGGGGATTACCATGATCAAATGAATGCTGAGAATTTCACCAAGTGGCTTATAGAAAAATTAGTACCCAACATACCACGCAACTCCATAATTGTGATGGACAACGCCCCTTATCACAGTAGGGAAGAGAATAGGCCACCAAGTATGAACAATAAAAAACAGTTGATGGTTGAGTGGCTACAAGCTCACAACATCGACTTTCCCAACGACAGTACAAAACCTGAACTGTATTTATTAATTAAACGGCACAGACCGCCGAAAAATTATAAAATTGTCAATTTATTAGATGCCAATGGCCATGAGGTCGTTAGATTACCACCCTACAACTGCGACCTCAACCCCATTGAGTACATCTGGAACCTGGTAAAGATGAGGGTGTCAGAAAAAAATGTGGAGCAGTTGGAAAGTCGCATTGAAGCTCTGACATTGGAGGCGTTGGCGTCAATAACTCCAGATGACTGGCGAAAGGAAGTCAATCATGTTAAACGGCTTGAAGAGGAATATTGGAAAAAAGATCGAATAACTGACGAGTTATTTATCACAAATACGGCAGACGACAGTGAATCGAAAACGACAGACACAGAAAGCAGTTCTGATTCGGAAGACTGTATGAGTGGAATTGAATAAATAGGGTAAGATTATATTGAATTATATATAAAAAAAAAATTTACATACTATCCTGGTGTTATTTGGTACTCTGGTTTAATTCCCGCTCACAAATTAACAGAAATGTAGTTAGCAAAAGTTAATAAACATGTAAGAAAGATATACGAATAAGTATATTTTTCTTACGTCTACAAGAATTATTTCCTTGAATTTTTTAATAATGAAAGTTTATTTGTCAGAATATGGATGAGTAGGTATGTGTATGTATAATAAAATTATAAAATACAAATAAATCCTTAACCCGAAAGAATGTTAAATGCAAAATTAATAAACTATAATTTTGCATTTAACATTCTTTTGCTAGCTGTCCTTTCGTGTGACAGATGACGTCACAAAGCTGTTATTGTGACAAGGTTCCATCGCAATATCATCGTGCGGGGCTTATACCTATTTTAAATTTGTGGATTACTAGTATTTAAGTTACAATAAATTCGATTTTCAAACGGGAGCGCGTCACTAGCACTGGATTTTTCTTCTTCGTGGTGCTGGTAGGACAGTTACGATAAGTTTGAACCATAGATAAAAGAAATCAGAAATAATCCGAATCATGCATTAGTGAAAACCGGAAACAACCATAACAGTAATGGTGACTACGCTATGAGAATTTTAACGATTACAGTGTATTTTTATTTAGGACGCATCTGCATGTTTTGAAGATGCACAAAACGCTAACTGGAAAATAACATCTGCCTGAATGAAGAAGCAATAAATAGATAGAGAATTTATGTTAACGATATTTCAAAGCAATCCATATGGTATTAATTTATAATGTGCATAGTTACGATCAACGCTGCCGGTGCACGCCATATGGTCCTATGCTTGCGAAATAGTAGGTAGGCAATGCAAGCCAGCAATGGACGTGGGAAGTGACGTGTGTCTATTAATGGAATTGGCTTTAGTACAGCCAAATGAAGGAATACATTTTTATTTCGGTACTTCTGTTAGATATTACGCGGCGTTTGTAAAATCTCCTTTTAAAAATAACTTACTTGTCTATGGTCGCATTTGGCAGGCTATGATCAAGCATAGTTAGCTTTACAGCTCTGGGCTCTGTTTTATGTTATTCCCCATTTCTCTCATAGAGAAGAGCCCTGTGTTCCTGTGGCCATTATAGGCTAAATATGCTCTTGATGAGTAGACTTTCGTAGTACCTATGACTTGTAGTGGACAAGTGGTCATAAACAACGAAAATCTATAGAGGGATTCTGAAGGCTTCAGTCGACTAAAAAGACGACTGAAGTCTTCAATAGTTTGTTGCCCTATACAACAGGTAATTTTAGAGATCAGATACAAGATTCTAACATAACAATTACGTCCTACACTTGTAACTGGCTATATAGCTGCCACATTATGCAGTAGCAGCGCCTACTACCAAGATTTACGGCCGCCATCCACAACGATGTTTATGCAAATCCATCGATATTATCGGCTTTAGATAAATTGTTTCAATATCAAATTACAGCGTCGCTAACTAGTGAAACAGAACACTGCATCAATCAATCAGTTTCACGTCGAATGTTTGGTGATAGATTGGGATTTCGATTTGAATTTGAAGTTCACTATTGATGTGTTTTCTTAACTGAACAGACAGCCGTGCTGCTGGAGAGTTTGTTCCGCCATTTCTTCTTCCCAGCGAAAACTGGGTAGAGACGAAGGACGGGCGTTTTGGGGGACTGTCTTATGTTATGTTGATATTCAAAAAGTACTGATTCTCAGCTTCATTTGAATAAATGACATGATGAAAGTCATGTAAGTAATTTAAAGCGCCTGGCGCCAAAAATTTTAATTTTCGTCTGAATTCCTAGTCCGAATACTAAAGTCTGTTTACTATAATGAAACCTGTTTAGTCTATTGGGTTTTATATTTACTATTACACCATCTACTAGAACCGATTTTTTCACCGGGACAAAATATGGGAAAAAAATCGTCTTCGCCCAGGCAAAGGCCTTCCATTTTTCGTTCCAAAACTTGAGTTAGAATTTTCATTGTTATAATTACATACATATATAAGCAAACGAGTTTGGGCCCATTGTATACCTAGGGTACGATTTCATTACGGTACGGTGCGCTAGCCACACTGCAGAATAATCGTGTGAGCTCATTATACCACGGCAAACCACCGATTGTGCAAAGTTTAATAATGATCCCTATAACACAGAGAGAGCATATACACGGTGAATTCATCATCATCTCAGCGTTAATCCCAGTCACATCCGTAGCTTTTTCAGCTTTGGAGTCTGGGGTCCGCTTTACCAGTCTAACTGCTAATTTAAGCTAAACTTCAATATTTTCCGTAAAGCGACTGCTGTCTGACCTCCAGGCTCCACAACCCGGAGGCGATATCGAAGCATTACAGTTAGACCAATTCTTAGACTTTTGAGGGCTCCAACAACCCGTAACGACTGCCACTAGATGTTCGTATGGTAACCGGGACCAACGGCTTAACGTGCTTTCCGAGGCACGACCAGACCAGTGCAAATATTCATATTCATGCATACAAATATTTGTACTGTGCGGGGATCGAACCCGCGCCTCATTGCGCAACGGCCGCGTTCGCTACCGCTACGCCACGGAGGCTGTCGAAAAAAAAAACACGGTGAATTAACTGCGGTTTATCACTGCAAAAAAAAGTGAGTATACAACGATCACGGTTTCTCTTTCTTCCATTTTTGCTATCAGATTTCAGTGCCCAGATCTAATGTTAAGATTATCACTATCTAGACACTATTATGTTCCTGGCTTCTTGCCAAAATTCACTTAGCAATTCGCAGTATCTGAATCTTTGTTCGCCTTCATTGATGTCGTGAACTCGCGAGCGTTGCATTAGCTATCGATTTTGGCATTCGATTGAATCAATACATTTTTTTACTTTTTTATAAAAAAGAGTAAAGAAAGTAAATCAATAACTTTTTTTTTAAATCATATTCGTTTGTTCTATTTAAGACTGATTTTTCCAACGCGATAGAGATACTTTTATCTGAGGAAAGATTTTGAATTTTTGATTCATTGAAGTTCTTCAATACAGAATCTGTCAAACGTCTATTTTATTTCAGGAATAAGAACTATTTATATTTGTACGCTGTTTAGGTAATTCATGACTATGATATACTAGCTTTCCGCCCTCGGCTTCGCCCGCGTGCAGTTCGGTTATATCGCGCTTTTTAGATTTCCCTCGGGAACATCAAATTTTTCAGGGATAAAAGGTAGCCTATGTTTTTTCTCAGGGTCTAAAGATTGTCTGTGCCAAATGTGATTTTGATGAACAAAATCAGTTGAGGGGTTTAGGCGGGAAAGCGTAACAGACAGACAGACAGACAGAGTTACTTTCGTTACTTTATAATATTAGTATGGATGATATCTTGCATGCCATTTGTGAACGGACAGCACGTAAGGTAACTGTCAAAAAATCCCAAAAAACCTTGAACCTTAACGCTTTATAAATAAAGTTGAAAATCTAGCTTGATGTGCAATAGTCTGTACCTAAGCAGTGTCTAGTCGGTACACAGTTAAATACAAAAACCTCAGTAGGTGGTAACACACGCTTTCAATGAAAACTGCATAATAAAACAAACATGATCTAATGAGGCCTTGAAAACTATTTACAGATAATTCTTGTCACGTAATCTTTTATTTGTGGTAAACAATAGAATCTTATTATGATACTAGCTACACCTCGCGGTTTTACCCCATTTGTTTCGATTCCGTAGGAACATGAAGATAAATAAGTATCCCATGTGTTATTACTAAATATAATCTATCTGTTTGTCAAATTTCAAGTAAATCCGTTGAGTAGTTTTTTCACGAAAGAGTACTAACATCCATCCATACACAAACATTCGCATTTATAATATAGATTAATAACAAAACAATAGTCTAACACTCTAACGATAGAATGTCAAGCGATAATTATGACAGTGACATTTAGAAAATAGATCACAGCATTCACCTTTATAATAACCCAGCAAGGTCCCACAAACTATTAGGACCTCCTTGGATCACTCGCGAGTGAACACCTTTAAAGAATATTCGTCTACGAATTGCACAACTATACATTATTTTTATACGAATCCTGAATACAGTTTGTTCAAAATAAGCAACTGAATCGATTCCAATCATTTTTATAAATTGTTGCAGTGTAGTTACCGAGCGGGCCACGCCGCTTACGGTAACGCGCGCCAGCGCAACAGCTGACGCCAGAGCTCAACGCACTGAAGCTTTGACCATATTTTTGTTGGGACAACCAAGTAAAATAACAAGCTCATAACATTGTGGTTTTACATGATATCTTTTTGAAATTTTGTACATAGATTCTTCACTTAAAAAAATTGGACAAGTGTTTCGGGTTTCGTATAAACAAAAAATAATCTATACTAATATATAAAGCTGAAGAGTTTGTTTGTTTGAACGCGCTAATCTCAGGAACTGCTGGTCCGATTTGAAAAAATTCTTTTTGCGTTGGATAGCTCGTTAATCCAGGAAGGCTTTAGGCTATATAAAATCACGCTGCGACCAATAGGAGCGGAGCATATAAAAAAACATTTCAAATCCTACGCGGGTGAAACCGCAGAGCGCAGCTAGTGTTGTATATTCGTCAAAATATCCTAGGGAAAATCAGAATCAGGTTACTTCTTATAAATCACGCAAAATTATGCTTTATGCCCATTTTTACGTGGTATTTTTAATTATTAAAGCCGGATACTGGATGTCCCAGTATCCGGCTTCGAAAATAAATAGATATACATATTTAGTTTATCAACAGCATTCAGTATGTCTTGAACTATCTTATAATGTCGGCTTATAAAGCTTATTTTTTATGCTTTAAGCCGTGATGCAATCGTTGTTGATAAAACGCATTACATTATTATGAGCCTATTAACTGTAGCCTTGAAGACACTTAATTATTGAGGAAGGTTTATAAGTTATCTAATACTAGCTGCGCACACGGTTTTATCGTATATGCCCCGCTCCTATTGGTCGCTTAATGGGCTGGTTAATGGTCTATCCAACGCAAAAATAATTTTTCAAATGGGACCAGTAGTTCCTAAGATTAGCGCGTTAAAACAAACAAACAATCAAACTCTTCAGTTTTATATATTAGTATAGATGTATCACGCCTCCAACCCTTAGAAGCAAAGTAAAATGAAAAAAAGTAAAAAAAATACTAAGCGATAACGGAGTTGTATCAAGCAGGAGCGATTGGCCGAATATTCACGCGGTCAAAGCCACGGTCAGGAGCTAGTATAACATAATTCCTATACGCATGTAACTGTATTGCCAGCGGAGATTACGTCACGGACATGTTCAAGGAATCTAATCCAGCGGAATGCATTGATAACAGCATGGGAGGTCTCGTGTCAAGATAAATCTTTAAGGGAAATCAAGTGCTTCGTGAGTACCTTACGTTAGATTAAAAAAAATATAATGAAAAAATGATCTTTACCATGAAAGGGTGTTTCAGACTTTTACTGACTAAAACACACCCGTGTTTCTTCACTTGCCTGTGCGCCAAGGCCACGGTCTTTTTTAACCAACCCCGCAACCCTGAGCCAGGAGGGACCCGTCTTCGTGGACCCCGTCACGATGTGCTGACATCTCTTTGAGGCCTAGTTTACTAATGTTTGATGGCAATGAAAATTAAGTTAATGAACATTAACATATAGGACATTTCTAATATTTGGTCACCGAATTTGTATAGTGTCTATAATAGGTATTTTTCTTAGAGCTTATCTACTATTTCGTATACTTTTACAATGTTTGTAAATATGTGAGCACGTGGAGGGGTCCTTGGCTAAATACTAACAGCCGCAAGGATGTTTAATGGGTAAAAAAAAATATTCTATTTAGTCAGTCATTCAGATTATAAAAAAATATTGGATACGTATATTTTGTTTTATCAAATCAATAAAAATTTGCAAATTTAAAAGGCATCAAAGATCAGGAGTGGGGCTGGTGACGTCACTCGTTGCTAAACAGTGTAGCAAGGAGTGACGTCACACGAATTTGCAACGCACTGTTTCTTCTTTATTTTTTGTTTATATGAAAAAAGAAAAAATACGTGTCTAGTTTTTTTTTTTTGTAAATCTGACTGACGGAATAATTAGTTTTTTTTAGTCAACTACCCTATTGACATGCTTATGATCGAGTGTCGCAATGAAAACTCATGGTAGCCACACTGTAAGGTGCTTTATTGTGTAACACACGATCAGTAGCAATGAGTTTCATTTCGACAATACAATAACGTTCATTGCATTGCAACAATTGGAGCAATGGATTAGAAATATTTTTCGAAATGATTCCAACTGATAATAATAGTCTGTTACTCAATAGGGCAGCCTCCGTGGCGTAGCGGTAGCGAACGCGGCCGTTGTGCAAAGGAGGCGCGGGTTCGATCCCCGTACAGTGCAAATATTTGTATGCATGAATATGAATATTTGCACTGGTCTGGTCGTGCCTCGGAAAGCACGTTAAGCCGTTGGTCCCGGTTGCCATACGAACATCTAGTGGCAGTCGTTACGGGTTGTGGGAGCCCTCAAAAGTCTAACAATTGGTCTAACTGCAATGCTTAGATATCGCCTTCGGGTTGTGGAGGTCAGACGGCAGTCGCTTCACGGAAAATATCGAAGTTTAGCCAAAATCAGCAGTTAGACTGGTAAAGCGGACCCCAGACTCCAAAGCTGAAAAAAAAAAAAGCTGCGGATGCGACTGCTGGGATTAACGCTGAGATGATGATGATGATGACTCAATAGGGTATTTGACTAACAAAAAAAACTAATTAGTCCGTCAGTCAGATTTCCAAAAAATACTAGACACGTATTTTTTCCTTTTTCATATAAACAAAAAATAAAGACGACACAGCGCGTTGAAAACTCGTGTGACGTCACTGCACGCTACATTTTTTAGCGACGAGTGACGTCACCAGCCACCACTCCTGATCTTTGATGCCTTTTTTTATTTGCCAATTTTTATTGATTTGATAAAACAAAATATACGCATCCAATATTTTTCTATAATCTGAATGACGGACTTTAGTCCGTAAAAAAAATTGATTGTATTTATACAATCAATTTTTTTTCCCAGGAAACATCCATATTAGGGTACAGGTTTCCTCAAGATGTTTTCCTTCACCTTATAATCAGTCATTGAAATAAATGATTTGATTTTATTTCGCATTGAAATATTAGTAAGTGCATTATTATTAATATTCTCAATAAGAAATAATAAACTTTTGAGATAAATTCGTGTAGGTAGTAAATATTGTGCATTACACAATATTTACTATACGAATATATCTGCTGTAGGTATATAGATTTCAAGAAAAACTGTCCTCTGATAGCTCACCCTGATCTGAATTCTGAAGGTGTAAATACTACACATCAATCCATCCACTTTCAGCTTCAGCTCACCTTGAATTGTATAGGTTTTTCGGTACAGTCAGAAGCCAGCTTATACTGGTATTCTGTAACTTGCTTTGTAATCGTGTGTACCTAACCCAGGCCTGAAATATAGCGTCAACCTGACTTTCCTGAAAGGTCAATCGATACCAATTCACTTAGAGAGCTTGCGAACAATCAAATAAGAAAGAAGAAAGATGAAGTTCACGATTTTATAAGAAAGTAATGTCATTTTTATATTTTCTTCGCAAAATGTGGTAAAGGAAAACGCGAATAAAATGTCAGATGAGTAGAGGAAAGTATCAATATGCTATACGTTTTAAAATTTGACATTTAATTTAATATATTTTATTTTTCTTAAAATTTGACATTTAATAGAAGTCGTGGTGGCCTAGTGGTTAAAACACCAGCCTCTCAAGTATGAGAGCGCGGGTTCGATTCCAGGTCAGGCAAGTACCAATGTTACTTTTCTAAAGTTATATGTACTTTCTAAGTATATCTTGGACACCAATGACTGAAGGTGAAGGAAAACATCTTGAGGAAACCTGGACTTTTTAAGTCTGAAATCGCCAACCCGCATTGAGCAAGCGTGGTGATTACGCTCAATCCTTCTCTGGATGAGAGGAGACCTGTGCCCAGCAGTGGGACGATAAAAAGGTTGATGATGATGATGATGAATGATTTTATTTTTTATTAAACATTTTTTTTTATTTTTTATTTCATTATTGATATATGATAAGTTTTATCAAGCGGTTGATCGCCACGATCTGACTCATTTTGAAGGATATTAATTGCCAATCCATTGCTTCTTCATGAGTTCGAAAAATTAGTATTTTAAACAACGTAAATAACGCAATGAATATTGTTGAACTGACAAAATCAAAGCTTTCTTTGCTTCTTTATTTTTTGGCTTCGCATGGTTTGTGTATTTAGCCAATGTCACGTAATTATTAATTATTCATGTCGAAAAAGACGGTCGCGTGAACCGCCTACGAGGGAGGTTTGAGGCAAAGTCATTCTTTATGAATTATTTACTGAATGCACTTTTTACTACATAAATCACGCACTTTCATTAAGTAAACAATACTATAAATAATTTTAAAACTCTTGACTTTCCCGCCAAAACTCCAAACTTCTGGCATGTTACGGTTCGCGTTTCTTATTTATGGTTGAACTTTTTTCTAACAATATGGTAATAAAATGTAACATAGAGACAGAAATCCCCATATTTGTTTTTTTTTAATAATCTATGGCAGTTTCTTGACGACCTTTTTATACCCTTTTCACAAGTTAGACACTGTGTCCGGTCCCTTGGGAAACTTCCTTTATATCCTGTCCTTTTAGTAGAAAGGAAATTGCTAGCAAAATAATTTTGAGTTGCCTTTTAGCTTCGTCTAATATGTAAATAATGCCATGAATTTGTTGGTATGTTAAAAGCTATTGCTACTGTTATTATGGTTACGCTGTATGCAATTACCCCGCGGGCGTAGGTTATGAGAAGAACCGAACTGACAGTTTCTTTGTGACCGAACGTCAATTTATGTATAGTGATGCGTTTTCTCTTTAGCAAAAAGTATAATTACTTCTTAAGTTTGTATACCTGTAGAGTATAATGGGTTCTTAATATTATTACTTCGTAAATCTGTACGAAACTCAATAAAGGCACAGAAAATCAGTAGCCAGCCAAACATCAAACACTAGTACTTATGAACCGAAAATTAGTTCATAAATGTTCCCGAAAACGCGTAAATCTTGCAGTTTAGTTAGGACGGAAACCGCAGATCATAGCGGGCTCCGGCTAAAAATACTTGCGCACACGTGTGATCTATTCATTGTAGGGTTACCATAAAAAAAAACTCCGAATTTGTAAAAGAATTCGGATGTTTTACACTTTATTTTCTCAGTATAACCTGTAAATCTTAGAATTAATTCCGAATCAAGTTTGGCCGAAGTAAGGAGATGCTGTTTACGTGAAGATTCATAGATAAATCCGCCTTTAAGTCTTAATGCTCTAGAAACGTCAGAAAGGGTCCCGTCACTTAATGGTGTGTCCTGTCGTCTGCACGTTAAGAGGAAATGATGGATGCTATTATTGGCGCCAAACACGTCGCTGAATTTGGACAGACTCCATTGAGATAGCTATCGACGTGCTAAGAGGAAGAAGATTTTAATTCTCAATTAAATTCAAATTCAAAATATTTATTTGAAACCAGAAAATACATTGTTCGACAAGGGAGTTAGTTGTATTCTGCTTGCAAGCACGCGTGCAATTTACAATTGTCAGAAAAAAATATACGTACTTTAAGTTGACAGGCAAAAATTCAAGAAAAGCACATTTTTTTTTTAACTTAAATGTCAAAAAAGTCTCCTTTAATATCCCCAATGTCCGGACAAATGACAAGGCTATGGAGTAATTGCGTAAAACACAGTAGCAATGGTTTTTCATATCAAGACAGTTCAACGACATTCATTGCCCTATTTAAGGCATTAGGCAGATTTTTTTTCGTATCTACAATATGCAGCAATAAATTAGCAATATCCTTCAAAATGATTCAGATTGGCACTCTCTGAACAAGTTCGGCTTTTTAGAACTTAAGGTAATATTTTTTTTTAATAAATTATATAACTAGTGCTTGACCGCAATCCTGTCTGATGGTAAGCAGTGCTGAAATCGGATTTCTGTGGACCTGTAACAATTATGCAATAGGGATGTTTCCTGGGTAAAAATAAAATTGATTCTATTTAGTCCGTCATTCAGATTTTACTCGGTGGTAGGCTACATCGGCTGCCGGTAGAAGTTACCACCTACCAGACAAAGTCTTGCCGCCAAACGATCCCTCGTGTTCCGGCATGATGTCTGGTGAAACCGTACGGAGGACGGGTCAAGGCAGTTGTGTGGCGATGTGTGCCGGGTACGATGCGTCAAATGTTGTTGTGTCGGGAGTTTGGTCGTAGAGGGTCTTCACATCAATCTCCCTCTGGCACAGCATCGTTGGTTGCATAGACTAGCGCTTGACCGCAATCCCGCCTGATGGTAAGCAGTGATGCGATCGTTGATGGTAAAACGCACTAGTTTATTAACAGCCTATTCTCTCTAGCCTTGAAGACATTTAAATTGTAGTCCGACGGAAACACCGCTGCTAGCAAATTGTTCCAGTCCCTCGATCGACGCGATTAAAAGAAGAGGCGAAACGCTTCGTTCAGATCGTTGTGGCGTCAACAACGTAAGGGTGATTAGAATGTTCAGAGTGTTAATCTACATAAATCATTACATACTAGTACGAGAGTGTTAATCTGAATCATGACTAAACCAGACAAGTAGCAACCCTACTAATATAGGTCAACTCATAACATTTCGCTATAATACTTGGTAAGTATACGGACAGGACAGCCTCTGTGGCGTAGCGGTAGCGAACGCGGCCATTACGCAAGGAGGCGCGGGTTCGATCCCCGCACAGTGCAAATTTTTGTATGCATGAATATGAATATTTGCAGTGGTCTGGTCGTGCCTCGGAAAGCACGTTAAGCCGTTGGTCCCGGTTGCCATCCGAACATCTAGTGGCAGTCGTTACGGGTTGTTAGAGCCCTCAAAAGTCTAACAATTGGTCTAACTGCAATGCTTCGATATCGCCTTCGGGTTGTGGAGGTCAGACGGCAGTCGCTTCACGGAAAATGTCGAAGTTTAGCCAAAATCAGCAGTTAGACTGGTAAAGCGGACCCCAGACTCCAAAGCTGAAAAAGCTGCGGATGCGACTGGGATTAACGCTGAGATGATGATGACGATGATGACTTGGTAAGTATACGGAATATTGTTGATTTTCATCGTTCGATGATTTTGTCCATGTATATATTATTTCGAAAGTGCGGAATGCTTTTGATGTGTCAATAATTCAAGGAAAGTTTGGAAGCGTTGCTCCTAATGGATTCTTGCTGACGCTATTACCCACATGTTTATTGTTTGTATAGCAATCAAGTGTATGTATGTACAATATTCCGAAGGCGAGATAGGTGGACGCTTTTGTTTCCATCTCGGGTTGGATGAAGCTCGCACAGGTACACGGCGCAGCACACGCTCTCCGAGTGTGTAGCTTGGGAGGAGCAGCGCCGTGTCCTCACAATTGAAGTAGGAGGCGACCTGACGCTGCCGGCAGTAGTGCGGAAGATGGCCGGCAGCGCAGAGTCGTGGGACGCGGTGGTGTCCTTCTGCGAGGACGTGATGTCGCAGAAGGAAGCTGCGGAACGGGAGAGGGAGATCTCAACTCCCTTCCCGGGCCGCAGAAGACGCACCGGGCGCCGAAGAAGGGCGGATAACGCCCTCTGCCGCCCCCCATGAATGGGTCCAGGGGCGAGGGACATGGGTCCCCGCCCCCTATTCGATGGACCCCGAGGCGGAGGCGCGCGCGAGTGTCAGCGCGCGCCTTTGGCGCTACCTACTCACGAAGACTCAAACAGTAATAATTATTCTAGTCAAGTATCCAATTATATCCAATTACATCCAATTATAATTTACAGATAGTAAATTAAAATTATTTTTTTTAATAATTGTTTACCTACTATCATGACATGAGGTAGGTAGGTATGTGAAAATAACAATAGTTTCAAAAGGCATGAGTTTTTTAGTTATAACTTCGAATTAATTGGATACTTCATATTTACTGTGTTGAATTATTGTATTTTTGTGAATTATAGAATTTTAATTAATTAAGTTGGCGTGTAAATCGTATGTTAAAACAGAATGTTAAACAAATGAAATGCTGTCCGTTGGTGGGCGCCTTGAAAACGACTCACTGGACTTATTAAACAGGCTACCTATTGTTTATTTTTAAATTTTCGTAAAAGTGCGAATTAAGTTTATGAAAGAAAAAAAAAGGGAAAATTTCCTTTTCTAATTTGAAATCCCTACTAATATTATAAATGCGAAAGTAACTCTGTCTGTTACGCTTTCACGTCTAAACCACTAAACTCATTTTATTGAAATTTGGTACAAAGACAGAGTTGACTTGAGAAATAACATAGGTTACCTCTTATTGTAATAAAAAATGATATTCCCGAGAGAAATCTAAAAAGCGCGATATAACCGAATTCCACCCGGGCGAAGCTGCGAGCGGAAAGCTAGTATCTTATAATTGTTAAGATATTCCAAAACTGAAAAGGAATATTTTCATTTTTTTCTCTTTTATAGAAAAATCCCATGAAAATAGGAGTTTCTTTGGGATTTTGTATGAATTATTGTAAGGACAGAATATCAGTTGAGTCTACCATTAGTAGATACTTATCTAAAATGGGTATTTATTTGTACCTATCCTTTTCATTAATTGGCTTGTTAGTTTTATTCTTGTAAAGTTTTATTAAATCTTAAAAAAAGAGAACCCTTCATCTTTAATTGATATAAACTATGATATTTTTTCGATTTGATTCAATCTTATTAAGCTTATCAAAAATCGATATAAGTTTATTTAAGGTCATCGATCGTGAACTTGATAGATAAATTACATGAATCACTACTAGAAGAAAAAATATTTTGTATGCAAATATTTAATAATTTATTTATGCATATAATTTAATTTATTTATTTATTTATTCTTTTGCACAGAAAAAAAAAATGTACAGAGGCGGACTTAATGCCTTAGGCATTCTCTACCAGTCAACCCCAGGTGGTGAAGAGATAAGATGGTAGGTGCTTTAGCTTGATTTTTTACGTCGACGCCGGCTGTCGCTGAAAACCAGCGCTGGGCTCTGTTTTTTGCATGGAGTCGCAGCATAATGCTGAGCGACAGCCGTTTTGCGTGGATATGACGCATGTTTCCCTCAACAATTTCTTATTTTTTATGTTTTTGTAAACGCTTGCGTCATGTTTAGTGCAAATAAACGATTTTTCTTTCTTTCTTTCTATTTTCTTACAAAAGGAAAAAAAAAAAGACTTATAATTATTAAAAAAATACTTAAATAAGCTAAATATACATACATACTATTACCAAAATATATACTTATAATATATACATAAAAAAAAACTAAAATTTGGGAGAGGGGTGTAACAATAACTCTACGCTAGTTGTTGCGAAAATAACTCTGCAATTTCCGCTTAAATGCAAACCGACTGGCGGCCATCCTGATATCAAGAGGAAGCGCATTCCATAGAAGAATGGATTGAATGTGAAATGAAGAATGAACAAAGTCAGACGTATGTGAAGGACAGAGTAAGAGGGGATTGTTAGAAGAACGCAGATTCTTAGAGTGTGAAGAACATAAATATTGGAAGTGAGTCACAAGATAAGAAGGAGGAGTGGGCGATTTAAGAAGGGAGAAAAGCGTTGTCAAGGCGCGCAAATTTCTTCTCTGACGAATGGGCATCCATTTCAATTCAGACCTGTAGCTCGACACATGGTCATATTTCCTGAGATTGAATATGAACCTGATCCCATTGTTGAGCAATCTATCAAGCTTATCCAGCAAAGCCGCATTCAGATCAAAGTAGCACACGTCACCATAGTCGATTATAGGGAAGATCAAAGTCTGCACAAGCATGGTTTTTGTTTTAACGGGTAAAAAGTTCCTCAGACGATACAGAGAACGCAGGGTACCGTGGACCCTTTGACTAACGTAGGAAACCTGACGTTGCCAGCTAAGCGTCGAGTCAATATGCAAACCGAGATCTTTGACATTGGGGGTAATGGGTATGACGGTACCATTGAAGATAAGAGGAGGGAGAGAGCTAAGAGATAACCTACTCATCATACGTGAGCTTCCAATAATTATGGCCTGACACTTCAAGGGGTTTACTGACACCCCAAACCTATCAGACCAGTCTTTGATAGCCTCCAAGTCTTGGTTTACCTCCGCTATAGCGTTCGACACACATTCCACCCGCTCAGCCGCATATACTTGGAGATCATCAGCGTATAGATGATACGAACACCGAAGACAGTGAGTTAAGAAATTAATGAAAATGGAGAATAATAATGGAGAAAGAATACCGCCCTGTGGAACACCGGCATCCAGCTCACGCCAACTCGATGAGCTCTCATCGACGCGAACCGACTGCCGACGTCCCCGAAGATAAGAAGAGAACCATTCCAGTGCCTTGGACGAAACCATAAGGTGAGAGAGAATAGCAAGCAGAATATCGTGGCTGACGGCGTTAAAGGCATTAGAGAAATCAATTAATACCAAAACGGTAACTTTGGTATCCTCCATAGCCTCTCTAATGTCACCAGTCACTTTAAGGAGAGCGGAGGCTGTGCTGTGTCCAGGTCTGAAACCAGACTGTAAGGGACTGATGAGGCTGTTCCGATAAATAAACCCAGAGAACTGCTTATGTACGCAGGCCTCAAGCACTTTAGATAGGAATGGAAGAATAGAAATGGGACGAAAGTGACTGGGTTGGGAAGGATTTGAAATTTTAGGGAGTGGGCGGACATAAGCCATGCGCCACAGGGATGGAAATTGACTGGAATCGAGAGAATAGTTAATGATGTGGGTGATCGGAGGGAGAAGGAAATCAAGGATCCAGACAACCATATTACGGCTGATGCCATCACAACCCACGGCCCTGGATGTTATTGACAAGATGATTTTTTTAATTTCGTCCACAGTCACCGGAGAGAAGTGAAATGGTTCTATGGGGGGACTCGATAGGCCAGCAATGTCTGAGCCAATATTTGGGGATCCAATTGACTTGTAGTTGTGAATTGACGGTTGATATCATCAAGGCCAATTGAATTAGGAAAATCCACATGCCGTGGCCTGCCGATACCAAGAGTGCCAAGGAACTTCCAGATATCAGCAGGTGAAGACGAAGATATGTTCTCGAATAATCTTAATCTTTTTAATCCCCCGCCCGCATTTTTAATCGATGTTGTTTCTCTTAGATCGATTTGTAATTATTATTCGACTGCCTCATCATACTTAATGATTATTACACAGCTAACACGTGACCCAAAAACAAATGAATATCATTATTACTATTATAACCCTTCATAAAAGGCCCATTTTTAGCGACCACGTCTCAATTCCATACGTCATCACTGGCAACACACATTGGTTGAAGAGTTTTGTCTTGAGACACTGAGGCCTATGTCCAGTAGTGGATGTCTTTCGGCTGAAATGATGTTGATGATATTATAACCCTCCTTTGCTTGTCACGACTTTACAAAAAATCGAGTAGATACTTATGCTTTATTACCTCTATCTACACTTAAGTATGTAAACCTTATGGAAGAAATTTTATAATGGCGATAATCGCAGCATTTAATAAGAAGAAAAATAATTTAGTATGCAATCAAAACTCATATTACGAAAACACTTTACTTATTGCATTTTCTCGTAATATGAGTTTGTAATATTAGTTTAGTTTTTGTTTACTTGACTATAGAGTCAAAAGCCTCGTACTCAAGATTACAAAAAAATAAAACAAATTTGGTGCGTTGTTGTGGAACAACGGGGTCCCACAGAAAGGAACGCGACGTTAATTTAATATAACATAAAAAAAAAATTGTTTATGTATGATTAATAAGTTGGACTTCATGATCATGACACAAAAACAAATGACTACTATTATTTTAATTGTTGTACATGACCTTAACCTTAGTGACTGCCAGCAGTAATGACGTCAGCAACGGAAAATGAAGGACAGAACATAAACAATAATTGTGAAATAAACTTGGAATTCATTTTGCTATTGATATAACTTCCGTTTAAGAGATTTAAATCCAATTAATTCATAAGAATTTAATTTACCGAAAAGCTTCCTTGACGACGGAAAAACGATATATTTAATTTAAAAAAGGTTTTAAAGATATAACTGGAAACGTAGCGAAAAATGAAGTGAAGGAAATGTACCAGCTTTCATAGAAATAATTTCTATTTACAAGTTTTATTAAGAAACACTACTACAAATATCTTATTAAAATGTCTAATTTTTCAAAATCCCATACCACAAACCTTATCATCTATACTAATATATAAAGCTGAAGAGTTTGTTTGTTTGTGCGCGCTAATCTCGGAAACTACTGGTCCGATTTGAAAAATTATTTTTGCGTTGGATAGCCCATTAATCCAGGAAGGCTGTAGGCTATATAACATCACGCTGCGACCAATAGGAGCGGAGCATAGCTAAACCACGCGAACGAAGTAGCTGGCGGCCGCTAGTAACATATATAACTCTTGAAATAAAAATAAAGAAGAAATGCTTTTTGCATTTGATTTTTTGTTTGTTGTTATACTTGCACGCCAAAACGACATAATGGATTTGTATAAAATTTTGACACGTTGGTAGACCATAGAAGACACCGGAGACAGAAGACATCGGAGAATACTTTATGGCTACTTTTCATCCAGGATCGCAGATGAAGTCATTGACTAGCTACCTAAAAAGTTAAATGCTGTTCGTTAGTAAGCGCATCTCTAAAGAAAGGTTAAATCGATTTGTTTCGATCGATGTGGGATTTGGTTCTTAATACGTAGTTTGGATAAGATTATAGGAGAAAGAAGTATTGGAAAAATAACCTGGACAAATTGAAAATTTTGGAAAAACGACAGCAATTTTTTATGGGACAATTGTGTAGTTATTGGCAGCAGAACCACAGTCTGTCTACTGTGGCAGAACCGTCTGCAAGACTTCAATGGAACCCAAAAAGTTACATGTCAAACCACACCTGACCATAAATAAGCGATTCGAATTCCCATTGCTCGAATTGATTCGATTGAATGCTATTCGATCATTAATCGAGAGAGAGAGCGTGCCGGCCACAAATAGATGAACTCCCGATCAAGGTGGCTATCCAATGGAATGAAGGCCGAAACTTTGGCAAAGACTATATCAACATGTAGGCTGAACGGATTTGATTCTGGTGCATTTAAATTTAGAATTATTTGATGGAAAGTGAAAGAGCTCTTTGAAGATGTAGACGAAGGATCGCGTGACCCTCTTTGATTAAAAACTCTTTGCTGTTTTATTTTTCTTATCTTCTACGTTAAGTTTGTAAGCACTTGATAGCTAAGCTAGTTAATATTAGCAAAGTTAGTTAAGATTAGTTTATATCACAGAAGCAATTTGCTTGAATAATAACATTCTCTTGTCATTTCAATGACATTTTCACTGTTATTTTCGTAAGTACCTATCTGTAATATAACTTATTGTATAAGTATGTTTCTTATAACGTCATAAATCAATGTCTTTTCTTTTTCTTTCTTTTTACTGTATGGAATAATATTAAGGCATTATACATTGCAACATTATGAACCCATGTTCGCCGGAACAACATGATAAAATGTAAATAAAAAATGTATTTAAGTAAGTAGCACGTGTTATTTAAACAATTGGAAAATTAGACGGAGTTTCCCGACTATGAAGGCCGAAACCATTGGCAACTGTACTTAAAACATATCAGGATTCAGGATATTATTCATGTCAACACCCAATGGTCCAAAATTTATCGATAGTGATCCGTAAAATCGACTTCGTTAACAATTTATTGCTGGCCGTAAATCTTCAGTAGCTGACCTTCTTTAGAAGCCAGATAATATGGAAGTAGTTTCAATTACTTTTAATTTACTGATGTCTTAACGAGGCTATAAGATCTACGTGCATATTTCTTCTATCTTGACATTTTTATGAAAATAATCTCCCTGCTATGGATTAATAATATTATCATCATCTTACATAGACATATCATAAAATCAGTTTTAAACAAACTTAGCAACAAAAGCCATAAACAGAATAAGGGGCAGATAAAACAAAAACCACCTCCAAGTCAAAACCACAGACAAACTAATTTTGACAGAGAGACCGAGAATTGAAAGCGCTGCAAATACCAATGGTCTCAATGTGAAGCGCGTGTTTGTCTATGGCTAAGCACCGTAAAAGCTGTGTTCAAAAGAAATGGCCAGCAATAAACGTTGCGGCTTTCTCCGCAAATACTGGCACTAAACAATAAGCCAGATGTGGTGGCTGTATAGCTGAATTATCTGTGCTTTAGTTTGATTGCTTAGCTTGTGAAATTGAAAGGAGATTGAATGGAAAATAGGTAAGTGATTTCCTTATGCCTAGCTGCAAAGAAAATTCGTAGAAGTAGGTAGTCGGAACGAGAAGCAGGCGAGAGAGTATGTATGAACATGTTTAATACTTATCTATAATATGATATGAAAAAATATTTTGTCATGGAAAAATCTAGATCTTGTTGGTTATACGTACAAACGTAGGCCTTTCCTACCTAAGATGCAAAACTTTCCACTAAGAATTTTATTTATTGGGATCTCCACAAAGAAGAATACACACACAATAAAAAATACAATAATAGAGGAAGGCTCTTTTACGTGTGCTTCTTCACAATTACAGAAGATCACAGGTACACATAACTAGGTGTAAATATGATACAAGTAGTGAAAATCAATAAATTATAAATGGTTAGTGCAAATCATAATATTAGAAACACAAAATAAAATTAATATAATCAAAATTACGAGTGTGTTATATCTTATGATGAGTCATAATCATAAGAAAAGTATTGTAATGTGGATTGTTTAAGTTTAGTTGGTTCCGAGGGTAGATTGGATTGTATAGACTGAAACAACAGCTCGATGAAGGTTACTCTCATGTTACTCTAATATTGTTACTCTCTATAAATACGGAAGCCCGACCCTTGCTGGGGGTTCTTATTCCTTATACATAAGTCTTATGTGCCTTGTTTTATGTATTTTATATTGCTGGTGGTTCTGAATATGTCCATTTAAATGATGTCAAGATTGAACATTTAAATGACAATTGTATGAATTGAATGAAGTATGGCAATGAGTCTCTAGCATGTTTACATCCGCCATCTTTAGAGGTATTCTTGTAAAGGTGGATTCAATAGAATTGACAATTATTCATAAACTGTAGTTTACATAAATTTAAAACCTGCACCTACATACCTGTCAGTCAGCGAGATTCAATGACATTACAATTGACGTGAATAATTAATTCGTTGTTCAACATTTCAATACTAGTCATTTTGCAAATTATTTGAATTTGGAATATCAGAATGCCATTTATCAGTGGTTTTTGCTAAAATATTCTCGTACATTTTGTTTCAGCTTTAATGATATCAGAACACTAATAAATTGAACATTAAAATACGAATAATTAATTTTAGTATTTGATTTGCTCAAAATTTGTTTATGAGTTCGAAAATGGATTGGCATTAGGATTCGTTTCTCGTAGGTGACAAATATGTATTTGTGAGGAATATATTCCGTATTCATGCTTCATTCTTTCCGAGTAATGGGCTACTTATTTGTGTATTTTGGCAACCATACAAACAGAGAATTTTATCTATGAGAGCATAAAGCGTCATTTATTATATTGTGTTTGTAACACCAATAGATATTGCAGATGTATTCTTTTGCTGCAGTTAGATACTGACGAAAAAGTATTTTTTTTCTGTCGAAAACGATATTCGGCCTGATTTTCAGCCGACAACCGAAATGTTTTCTCGTTGATCGATAGTTTTTCTTTAAGTCTTCAAAGACGTAAATTATTACCTACTTATGCATTTTTTCTGCATTTTAACAATTATTGTGGGTTTAGTTAACATAACTGTCGAATATTTCTTGATAAATTCAAATAATTATCTGCCAGCGGTTAATTTTTTGGCCGAAAATGAAAATTGCAAAAAAAAAATGATATTTTGGCCGATGAGTTGCCGAAAACCGAAAACATAATTCGGTCGAACTCTAGCTGCAGCAATTGCAATTATAGAATATAATCCTGCTACCCTCAAAATGCGCTTTAGTTGCACAACACTGCACCGTTGACCTTTTCTTCGCTGCTCAACGGTCCTACATCAAAAGGGTTCACGCATGTGCGGACAATTCCATCGGATGGCTGCGAAGCCAACGAAGTGGACGCTTCACGAAAGCTATTAGCTTTTCTTCTTATACCCCGTAAATAGCAACTGTTTCTGATCCAGTGACTTTTTGGACGAGTTCGTTAGGGTTATTTTTGAACGACTATTAGTAGTGTTGTGAAGAATGGTTTTGAGTTGACACTGTTTTAAATAATCTGTACTTCATTAACAGAGCTTCATAGATCGATAAACTACGAGTAAGAAGAAAGGCTCAGAATGATTGTTTCATCAATTTAACCTTTAAGTACTTAGGTAACATTAGAAAGCAGACAAATTGCAACACAAAAAATAACACACATGAACAGTGCATCTAACAGCTACCTCACGTTCGGAAATGCCTATGTTAATATGGCGGGCAAACAGTCGGCCTGTGTTGGAATGCGACCGATCCAACGTTTAAACTATTTTCGGACGAACACGGAACTGCACTGTTCGATGTTTGAAATCTATGTAAGCGCTGCATAGTTATGTCGGATTTATCACGGTTTTATTGCGTTTGTGGGAATCTAGGCCGGATTGTTTAGCGAAATAATAATCTGTTAACGTCAGTTTTGTTTGACTATTAAAAGGAAGACTTACACGTGCTGTCAAAGGAGCTTTAACATAGGATGTTCTATTTAAAAAACAGACATAACAACGCTCGTTGAAAGTCTATGGTCGTGAAATATTATGTTGTTTATATGAAAACATTTTCGTACATGGAACGTCTTCCATTTAGAAGTATAAAACAAAACAACGTCAACGATGATTCAGCAATAAAGTAAATGGTTCGTGGCCTACTTCTGAACGTAGTAATTGTAAAAAGTAGTAAGTAGGTAACAAAGAAGAATAGTGTTTATGAACCATTTTATTATCTCCAGGAAACTCATGAATGTTAGCATTTATGCCTTTTACGTCAAAGTGTGACAGATGCCCATTGTGTGGTAGTTTAAAAATGAAACGGACAAGTTATTACAATGTGTGCTGTTCTAAACTTGACATAGGTAGATAGGTAACAAAAAAAAATCGAGTTTACATTCGATGGAACCAGTGACCAAACAATTATAGGTAATTAACATTTTTCTATATATGTACAATCAGCTGTAGAAGTCCATTTCCACCTTAAAGACTACTGTCGCCTGCGCTAAACCGGCCACGCACACTACCGCATTATTTTTTTATCGCAGTCTTCGTCTTTCTTTAAAGTAATGCAAAATTTCGTTACTTCATTTGAAGTTGAGTTAGCGGTCGCACTTAACAATGGTGCTATCAAAAGCGAGCGATTGTGGGTTCGATCCTTATTATAGGCAACTCTTTTTTGTTGTTTCATATAATTTAAAATTATGATAATTGATTTGTATTTTAAAGTAAAAATGTTTGCAAATAATATTTAAACAAATAGGAACATTTATTGAATATTTATCCCAAAAAAGGGTTTTATTATATGTTTTAGTTTACTATAGGGGTAATATAATAAAAAATATATAAAAATAAAACAATAAGTATATTATAATGCAATATATTATAAAGTTATATATTATTCGGTATAGATATACTTATACTAACAAATGAAACAAACGTTGAAACGGCAGCATTGTAATATTTTATATAAAAGTAATCCTTGACAAACTTATGATATTGTTATGGTAAAAAATACAAAAAACATTTTTGATTGTTAGATATGAAAATTATAATATTATACGTATATTATGATTAAAGAGGTTATAGCTTAATTATTCATTTTCTTAAAGAAAAGAGGATTGAAGCTTAACCTGAATATTATTGCAATCATAAAATAATCTATACTTAGAACACATAATAGTGCTTATTACATTTATATTTTTTTTGCGTGTATAGCATAGTACTAGTGCTGCCATCCTGCAATGCCTTTTTTCGGAGTTTGAAGGCATGAGATTATAATCTTCAAACGCTTTCTTAGTTCAAAAGTAAACGAACTTATTTCTTATCGAATTCCGAAATTATTGTTTTTATAATTTACCAAAAGTAATTTGTATTGAAATTGCAAAAGGCGACATCTGTTAGCCATTAAACCAACCGAACATATTACTGTCACTTAGCTAAATTACTTTAGAGATGGTTTAGAGTCCGTTATTAAGATATTTATTGGTATATATTTAAAACACTCTGTAGGACACTTCTGCACTGTTTTTGTTATAAATAGTTTTTTTTTGTTTAGCTCGATAACACTCCACCAGCCTCGCCAATTTATTTTTAAACCACAAATGTAACCTATCTTCTTCGCACGATTTAAAAGTTTATTCAACGGTAAATATTGTCGTTTCGTTTCACTTGTCTCGACAGCTACCTTCGTCCTCCCACCTCTTGACCTTGACCTCCAACGGCTTACAGTATTTATCTAAAACAATAACAATTTTATTACGCACTTGCTACAAGCGATTGGTTTGCACCTTACATAAATAATAATAAAAACAACTTACACAAAAGCCGGTTTCATAATTATGATATTTGAGATATATTGCTGCATATGCCTGCATATTGATTAAAAAGTAAAACTAATAACACAAACTGGTAACTATATGTTCACCAACCAACAGCAGCTAAGTAATATTATTTGAGTTATTGTAGCTAATAATAGTTATTGTAGGTAGCGGAATATTTTTTGTGAAGTAGTGATTCAGATTCTTTTAAGTCTACCGTCATCTTTTTATAATGACTCTAATATAGAAAAAATCTTAAAAGAAAGTATCATCTTTAAGTTGCAGATCGATATTTTTAGATATTTTTGTTGTAAGCATTCATAACTCACCAATAAACATTTAAAAAATATTTTTGTAAGTTATTAAGATTCGAACTCGAACCACCTTGAACGCCTATCAAGGCGAAAACCGTTACGCCATTGAAACACTTACTGCAGACGTTGAAATTAATAAGTAGTACCTAACAATCATAAGCGAGCAGCAAGTGTATGAGCGTGTATCAAACTTTATTATAGAAGAAGGTCGTAACTACAACTAGTATTGCTTGGCCATAGTTTTGTGAGATTGCAACTCGACTTTTGGTCTTGACTGTACACTTACTTATTCCTATTTTAAAATTTGATTTATTTTGCGAATTGATTTTATTTCAACTTAAACAAGTATCAACATAATTGGATTGGTACTTGAAACTAAATTAAAACTTGATTTCAGAGTGACTACCACCATTGAAAAGATTATAAACGTTTGAAGTTGTGGCATAAATTGAGCTGTATGGTGTAAATATTAAGGTTATTTTTCCATAAATATATTGGTTTAAATTTTAAACGAATTCACAGTAGCGAACATAATAAAAAGGTCGAGATCCACAATGGATCTCAGTAAAACGTAGAACCAACTTTAATGAAAGCTTCATGTTCTACAATAACTGCTTGTTCGTTAGCTGATATGTTATTAATTTAAACTGTAAGCCCGCCAGGTAACTGCATGTTCATAATTATTAAATGATTGATAGGTATCATTGAGGGCGTATATTGACTACTTTCATTTTGCCATAGGTACATTTATGATAGCAACGCAAATGTTCGGCGGACAAGTCAATTCTAAATTCAATTCTGGCGCCCAGCAGGTCATAGACTTAAAAGTTGAACAGGATCTTTTTTTTTACTAAAATAGTTTGTAAGTATTGTAATTCTATGATAATGTTTTTGGATTACAAAAGTAGGTAGTCTAAAAACTTCCATCAAGTTTGTAGAATTACGGCTGGTAATACTATAAACAATTTGGCGTTTGGCGAGAGTTACGTTTGCTATTTTAAATCTAATTTCGAAATCTTTCTCCCCATTACAATGGAGACAGTAATTGCGAAAATAAATAGATCCTCTCTAACTCGTTATTCCAGGTCACATAATTTCTCCCTTGTTTATTGCGTCATGCATAAGTTCTACTCAATGAGAAGGGGCTCGAAATTCAAGGGGTTGAAGTGAGGAAAGGGTAGGTTCAAGTAGTAATAACCACTTCAAAAGAAGTTGATGTTTTAGACTGATTCAATTCAAAAGTGCCTGTAACTGGTTTATTTGAAATAAATGATTTGATTTGATTTGATGTTTAAATACTGAATTAGATCATAGATATGGGGAAAAAAAGAAGTTTTCGAATCATTACATTTTTTTTTATATCACTGTGGATGGGTCCGGAAAATGACTAAACATTATTACGGTCATTCCACTGAATAATTCAAAAATCAAAATTCCGTTCGCATCACTGCGGAAGGGCGCCATGATTGTTTTTCCAAATGACGTATAGGTATTATAACTGACATCCTTATTCTGGAATGCTCGTAGCATTTTAATTAGAACCGTTCGAGTTACGCACCGTGAAACGTATGACATATATTCTGAAATTTATGTTAGGTTTAAATATTTGATATGCTCTTTATAAGCCCAAACAAATAAAAAAGAAAACTCCCACATGCAGCCAAATCATAAAATAATGATTTAGTGTACCTACAAGTAATTTTAAAGTTGTCACAAACTCGAAGAAATATTATTTGCGGAATTCTTACTAAAACATTCCGCGCGCATTATTTTTACCTAAGAAAACAAAAATCAAGTACTCTTTAGTCAAGTAGGGCAAATACATATATTTTTTTAATTCAACAAACTGGCACGGGCCACTACCGCACACAGCCAGCCTGTCATAGAATATTAAAAAATTCTGCTCGTTACTCGCGGTAAAGCCGACGCAAATGCTTACCGCACCGGCGAGGTGCTTGGGGCTGGAAAATTGGGACCGAAAATGCATTGGAGAGCACTCACCGCCGAATTCAAAATTTCCTATTTGGAAAATTGCCAAACTTTGATGGAGGACCGCTCTCAAACACATAACAGCCTTCGTTAGATTCGTGACTAACCTTTTCATGTCAGGAGTATTTACTGTCCTAATAAAGTAATTTGTGTTTTGTACATAAACGAATATTAGTTTTGCTATTTGCAAACCCTAATATTACATACATAAAAGGATATAGTAGGATATAGTATACATATATCCTAACGAGTCTTAAAAAGTGGCAATTCTTTTTATTTATCTTTTACATAATATGACGTCACGTCTATAACCCTAGACAACGGTGTAACTACATTTACCTAGTTATGTTTAAGTCCTATATAACAGGTGATGAACCTATTGCCATCAACCAGTAACAACTCCAGATTCCAATCATCTACTGAGAAATAACAGTATACAAAACCCAGTAAGACTGCCCAACTCCGAAATCAAGACTAGGGCTTCATGGTGAGCAGTAACGGTTACATCCACTAGATCAACAAGGCTTTTACATCTATGCAAAAGCTATATGAACTCCTTATCTTTATATATATACCACATTCCAACAAAAAGTCATACCATAACGCAACCAACTCCATCGATAAACAAAAGTAAAAACCTGACACAGATTAAAAATACCAGCCTGTCTATTCTATTCTCTATTTTTGCGTTCCATTTCACGATGCACGTTAAACTTTTATCTACACTTTATAGAATACGCTTTAGCTTGGCAAGTGAACATTCCGGGATAGGAAACAAGGTGACCTCAAAACAAACTGATATGAAAGGGGTTATTTGACGTACGCTTGTGACGACATATTGGAATAATTTCTACTGACGGCAAGAGAATGATAACCTTTTTTTTTATGAAATGCCGTGATAGGAAAACGTGTTTTGGGAAATTTAATCTAATACGTGAGTGTGACCCAGATTTACAAGAGGATATAAGAAACAGAAAAATACTGCATTATAACCGACCATCACAGAATTGGACAAGGAATTGTAAGTAGTTGCGTAGTTTGACTAGGTATATCCCACTTTCTGTCTTTCTAAGAACCTTTCTAAAAAAAGCCTATCAAACCCCATCTCATTATTTTATAACTACAGGACCTACCTTTACAGGACTATTAAACCTCAAACGCTTAAACAAAGCGAACATTTTCAAAGAACACCGCTGTCTATCAAATTACACGTTAAAAGGCTCGTCTTTAGTGACACAAATAATACTCCAGAATGTTTACCTGCTCCTGTTAGTAGGGTAAAAGCTTTAATGCCAGTTTTATGACGTCGGATAAATAATCTCCGCGATTTAATACTGGGTGAGCGATGAGTGGTCGTAACTTTTTTTATCGCTCTGGGAAACAGCTGACTCTAGATTTGCACAGATTGTAAATAACGATATGAATCAGCGTCGTTGGCCGACTGCAATCTTTACTATGCTGTGGTTTTAGATTTACCAATGATAAATAACGTGCCTTTTATAAGTCTGAGTAAATGACAGTAAGTCGGAGCAAGACAGACGTCTTGCTTTAAGCTTTGCAGTATCTATTGTTTATAATTAAAGTAGTTGAGCATGAAAGTTAATTTTTTTAGTAAAGTTATTTTTTTAATTTTAAAAATAGAATCTACATTAGTCCTCAACAAAACCTCCTTGCTTACAAAACTTTTTGTCGTTAACAGAAACATTTAACTTCCTTGTTAGCTTCTGACATGTCTTTCGCGAAGGAAGAGTTTATAATAAAATTACAGTCAGCTCCTGCTGGATTAAATGTCTACGCCGCTAAGTAACTGTAACTGGATCCCGCTCCATCCCACAGCCCATGATACGACTATTGTTAATGCAATTTGAAATGGACGGCGACGAATAAATTGAAAAATGGCTGCCGGACGCTTGTGTAAGCCGTTCGGAGGCAGGGAATATGAATAAAAGTGTCGTCAAAGCTTTGTAGTCAGTTTTATAAGTTAATGTATTTTGGATGAAATTTTAAGTAGAGGTTGTAAGTGTTGTAACGGTAGGTTTTTTGGGTATTTGAAGGTTTATCAACTACGTTAGTGCCTTTAGGCTTGCGTAAATGATAAACTGCTTTAGGTATATTAAGACTTGAAACAGGAGATACGCTTAGTACATATTAATCTTTATACAAAATTAAGCTAGGCTTAAAATGCAAGACAGATTTCAACCGCACTGTAAGTACTTAGTACCTACGTACGTATCGTAGCACAGTGCCTAAGTATTAATTAGAGTAGGGACTAATTTGGGGTACTGAATTTAACCAAGGAGAAATAAGCATAGATTATAGATAGATTAACACTAACAGTAGCAGTGGCTTTCATTTTGACAGTTCAACAACATTTATTGAGTTAAGGTCAACCGGAGCAATTGCGTCTAATCGAAATTATTTTAAATATATTTGAAAACCTACCTTTCCTGCCATCTATACGATATAGTTTTTTATTCAAAGTAAACAAAACAAGATGGAGGAGAGGTAGGTTTTCAAATAGATTCAAAATAATTTCGATTAGACGCAATTGCCCAAAAGACGCAATTGCCCCAGTTGATCTTACTTATGTAGTCGAGCAAAAACATTTTGCAAACATCTAAAGCAAGATCTTGTCGCTACAGAGCCATTTAAAATATTAACCTAATTTTTAAGGAAATAGAGCTGATTCTTCGAATTAATCACAAGCTTCTTTATATTTTATGCTTTACGTAAGACGTCACTCATCGGGAACATTCCAAATTCAAATGGGATAGTTGTAGTATTAGCATTCGACGATCGTCTGCGTGGTTACGCTGTTATTCCAAATTTAAACCAAGCTTCCGCCAACGATACTGAATATGGCCGCCACATTCCGCTAGTGAGGTAACCCATGAAAGGCTGGAAACATGAAACAGAATCGCACAAGATAAATAAATATTATGATTGAGATGGTATCTATATAATACATTATGTTACTTATTATACTGTCATTCTAGTCCTCATATGAAACATTGTATGGTTTATTTTATTACTTACTGTATTAAATTATAATAACCTCTTACGTAAATCAGGATAAATCTGCATTAGGCACTAATTCATTGTTTTCCCTATGTAATAAAAAATAAGCAAATACACAAGTTGTAATATTTTTATATATAAAATTATAACGTCATTTTCTCTTATAATAATTGAAGTTACAGTACTTATTTTAATATTTGGACGGTAATCTCTCATGGGATGATCATTCATAACTTTCTCTAAACACACACGTCGTGAGCTGTCGAGAGTAATTTGGCGCGGCCTTCGAAGTTTAAATTGAAGATGGCAGTATGATTACTTAAATAACACGAAGCACGATGGCCACATCACGCATGCATTCTTGAAAGGTTTTCACATAATTACTTACTATAATAATTAATAAATTCTAATAATAAAAATAAACTGAAGGTAATTATGAGGCATCTTGATAAATATAATAATAAATACTTACTGTATGTATAATTTCGATGCTATTTATGTCTAATGCACAATTAATTATGTTCCTTATTATAAATGTAGTTCAATTCAATTTAACATTCCGGCCCAGAAATATTATGCATTGGTTGTTTAGTAGGCATATGACAAGTGTTGATTGCTTTAAAAAAATGTAGGTAAGTCACAATGTCAATTTACGTCTAAAATAAAGAGGAAAAAAGTAAATGGTATTCAAAATAACGACATTCATCACAAATAAGCAAAATAGCTACATTGGTCTTATTACAGATCGTAAAGTAAAACAGGAAATTAACTCAATTGGCGGCAAATTGACAGGTGACGATCTGCTTCCCGCCATTCTTATTAGCTGTCAAACGACATGTCACGAAATAGCGCGTAATCGTCAGCGAGCGGAAAACGTTTACAGCTCTGATAGCAGAAACTATATCATTTAAAACTAGGCTCTTTGGTTCTTGTTTTAGAGTTCGATTTCTTGCATACAGGCTCGCAAATAGTGTATTCCACGTTCAAATTCTGTAGCAAAGACATGACTTGAAGTACGTCAATAGAGGTGGAAGTAACGCGTAAAGTAAGTTCTTATCGATATTTATGGCATAATATTTATTTCTCTGGTTTTGAATTACAATGAAGCACAGGCAATTGAGCTTTCAAAAGACTTCCCACGCTCCTTTGAGTTGATATTTATGGGCCAAACAAGAATATTATTAGGAAATGCCTACGATATCCTTAGAGTTAGTACTTGAGGGGTTAACGTGGGTGTCCCTATTTATTGCAATATTAGAGCTGGCAGATTATAGAAACTCCTTGGAATTATATCAAAAGTGAACTTCGCTTCTGAGAATATTTGGTAACAAATTCGTTTAAAAAGTTTACGTCACTTATAACGCGCTGGCTATATTCTATGGAATTCAAGGATATCAAACAAAAAGACTTACTGGAAATGTTAACAAGAATGCGTTCGAAAATAGAAATGTAAGTAAGTACATAGCTTTGATACGCTGGAATTGTGCGTATATTACCGAGCTTAGTACGCACTCGGCTCGGCTATGTAACTCAATGTCACCGGTGGAATTCTAAGTCATAATTCCTTGAGGAACATCCAGTGATTAAGCTTTTCATAACAAAATGATGAATTGAATATATTCCTAATTTAATTTATTAGATGAAATTCCTGGGCGTTCCATTTCTTACAGTGAATTTAAATTTGAAAGGCCTTTGATTGGTGAAAAGGAATGCAGGAGATGGAATTATTTTAGTACTAGCGGCCGCCAGCGACTTCGTTCGCGTGGTTTAGTTATGCTTCGCTCCTATTGGTCGCAGCGTGATGTTATGTAGCCTAAAGCCTTCCTGGATTAATGGGCTATCCAACGCAAAAAGAATTTTTCAAATCGGACCAGTAGTTCCTGAGAATAGCGCGCACAAACAAACAAACTCTTCAGCTTTGTATATTAGTATAGATTACCTACGACAGAAAAGGACTTGGACCTAACCCTCAGGGTTGTAACAATGACTTTAATTTTCACAATTCAACAACAATCATTGTGTTACTATATATTTTTAAAAACTATTTATGATTGAATACAAAATAGACACGCAGACGAACCCGCAGGAAAAAGCTCCATAAACAACTAACATTCACACTACAAACTAAAATTCTTATCCTACTAACGATGAGCTAGATGTTACAAGATAAGTAGGTCCGGATATCCGGCTCAATGGCCGGATAAGCGCGGCGCCTATATCTGAAACTAGGCCGGACTCGACACCTTTTGTTTCCATTTTAAATTAATACTATCTAATAGAAACCTTAAATAGATTGCCTTTTAATTAACGTACAAAATGAATATTTTCTTTCAGCGTTGTAACATTAGATAAAGCTGATAAAGGTTGAGGGTTATTTTCGGAGTATGCGCAGTGTGTTGGGTTAAAAAGGGGTCAAATTCTAGTGGCAAAAACTGTTCAATATTTTGCGAAACTCATCTTTGATCAAAAGCCGACATAATTTTGATTAAATATTCGACGAAATTTGTACCGCCCCAGAATCAACCTTCTTTATCATGTAATTTTCTGATGTTATAACCTTTTTCGTTGCTAGCCTACACTGTCTCATTTCTGGGCAAAGGCTTCCCTCCACTCGTTACATCATCCGCCTTCCAGTTTTGACAGAACCTATAATGGGCGTACCCACTTCTGGCCTAGGGAGGGGCAAGTCAGGGCTATAGGGGGGCAAGTTAGATTTTTAGGGACACAGGACATTAGGTATTTGTAGTGCGAACGGACGCAAATGATCCTGTATAATTCCCCGTTAATACTTTGATTAGTAATTAGGGGAGTTCATACATGTTCTGCGAGATTTCCAGGGGGGGGGGTTACCCATTGAACCTATCCAATTCATCCCGCCATCAACAGCTCCGACACAAGTATTATTGTAAATTGAGGCAGCTCCTCACTATCTTAGGCCATCGATTCTTTATCTAATTATTATATCCCAACAAATCAAAGATCTTAAAAATCAAATCGGTCCATTATAGTTCTTTAAGTATCGCGGTTTGCCTGCCAGGGCCGGAGGTCAGGCCGGAATGGAGGGCAGGTCTGCAGGCCGGTCGAAAGAGATACCGGGTCAGTAAAAGTCAGTAAAAGTCTGACACGTTCTTCCGTTCCGCTCAGAGAAGGAGGCGTCATTAGATGATTTCCCATCCGCAAAAAAAGGCTTATAAATGGTTTAGGTAACTAACTCGACTGTTTTATTTACATCTGTTTTAGGAATCTTTAACAAATAAGCCCATAGGTTAGGTAATTAATAACACGAACTCTGAATAACGGTTGCTGTGTCAGCTCGTAATTTCCTCAAGTCGTATGACCATAGCCACAATTCAATCATGTCTCATCCATGGCGTCATTATGTAACCATACTGAAAACCTAGATAAAATGAGTCTGAAGTGGGCTTTAATTTCAGCTAATGCTAAGGGATTGATAATATTCACAAATTACTCTAAAAAAAAGTCACCTCTCCCAACTTTACACCTTGAGATTTTTACAGAATCCATTTTTTTTGGAGTTTTTGGCTTGGTTGCTAAGACCTTTGAGCCATTTCTTCGTTGAAATCTTGTTTTCTTTACTAACTAATCTAACTTAATGTAACCTAAACCTATCTCCTTTTGTTTCCCGCGTGAACCGACTAGGAGGAAGGTTTGAGAAAAAGTCATGATGTGGCCACTATGCTACAATATTTCAATTATCATTATGATTTATTCACTGAATGCACATTTTACTACATAAATCACGCGTTTTTATTTAGTAAATGACACTATAAATAATCGTGGCACTCATCTTAGCTTTCTTACAGAATCCACCGGCAGGGCTAATGTTGCCATAAACACCAAAAAGGATTGCCTTCGTAGAAAACCATAGACAATATCAGTAGACTCGTTTTAAAAATGGAATGACTAATGGTTTGTTTAGTGTTTGTCGGTCTGGATGGTGCGGTCAGTGAGTCATGCGCAATAACTCCCGATTGTAACATCATCCCAACATGTGGCTATTCAAAGATCTTTTAATGTATGGCTATATACGTATTATATCACTAGTTTTTGCATGCGATTTTGTTCGCTTAAAACATTTATTCTCCCGATTGACCTCATTCCATCACGTCACCTACCTGCGTTACTTTTTCGCTTTTACGTATTTCGTTTTCGCTCAGCGTTTTTGCTGACTTTTTTTTATCATAGCGGGTCATAGCATGGCATTAAATAGTCTATAGCTTTCTTCAATAATTAGGCTATCTGGTGCAAAATATTTGTTTGAAAATCGAATCTAACTGATAATACCTGGTATTATCAGTTAGATTCGATTTTCAAACAAATATTTTGGAGGGTAATTGCATAACACACTATCAGTAGCAACGGGCTTCATTTTGACAGTACAACAACATTCATTGCGTTATTAACGTTGTTGAGCAGACACATTTTTCGAAGATATGGAGCAATGGATTAGCAATATGCTTCAAAGTGATTCCATTTAATAGTAATAGTGTGTTATTCATTCCGGTGCCACGCGTTGAAACAAACCAAATCTTTAGCATATTATTTCATATATATTATGACTAACGTATTATGTCAATTACGTGATGCGCACAAGGAGTTATTAGTTAGACTTATGTTAAAGATAATTTTGCTTGCGTCTTCGCTGTTTGAATGTGAAAAACAAGCAAACATTGTTAATTTAGCCTTTTTAGGAAGGTATTTACACTTTGTGGTTTACCTATTTCCTTAAAATTCGATATCTATATGACATATATGTAGGTAATATGAAATAATTGGTTAACAAATTAGCATTCCCCGAGAGGTATTACGTAAGTAAATAGAAAAAAGAAACACTCCATTAATTTAAAAAAGAAAAATCACGACCTGAATAGGTACGCTTTATAATACAATTTGTCTATACAAATAATAGAATGATTCGTTACCCTCCAAACGACTGAAAGTTATGACTTCAAAGTTCCGTTCAAAATCTGACCAATAAATTCATAGATATATCGAGAGGACATAGTAATTTCCCCTCGATATTTTGAATATAAATCTTACATGTGTGCGCGTCAGTGCAGAGCGCAGGATACAGTGGATTTAATATAACCGCTACCGTCCGGGCAGGTAGTCGGATATCCGCAGAACACTCGGACATATCCGCGCTAGTAGCCCATCTCTATTTAGAACGAATATTCGTTCATAGAACGAAATGAAAGAAAGAGATAAAAAAGAAAGGTGGCCAGTATTCTTTGAGATTACGTTAGTAAGATTTATTTTGTCACAGATGTTGAAAGATATTGCTTCTTTTTCTTTTACGAAATGTGATGTATGTACAATTAAATGTAGCACACCAATCAATGGTAGCAACTCAATACAGTCTTGCCCTTTGAGCTGTGTGTACTTACTGATAATTCGGTGGTTTTACTATAGGCCCCAAAGCCCTTATAAGTGACTAGCGGCCGCCTGCGACTTCGTTCGCGTGTAGTTAGGTAGTATGCTCCGCTCCTATTGGTCGCAGCGTAATGTTATATAACCTAAAGCCTTCCTGTGTTAATGGGCTATCAAACGCAAAAATAATTTTTCAAATCAGACCAGTCGTTTCTGAGATTAGCGCGTTCAAACAAACAAACTTTTCAGCTTTATATACAACTAGCTTTCCGCCCGCGGCTTCGCCCGCGTGGAGTTCGGTTATATCGCGCTTTATAGATTTCCCTCGGGAACATCATATTTTTCCGGGATAAAAGGTAGCCTATGTTCTTTCTCAGGGTCTAAAGATTGTTTGTGCCAAATTTCATCAAAATCGGTTAAGAGGTTTAAGCGGGAAAGCGTAACAGACAGACAGACAGAGTTACTTTCGCATTTATAATATTACTAGCTTTCCGCCCGCGACTTCGCCCGCGTGGAGTTCGGTTATATCGCGCTTTTTAGATTTCCCTCGGGAACATCAAATTTTTCCGGGATAAAAGGTAGCCTATGTTCTTTCTCAGGGTCTAAAGATTCTGTGCTTTCCGCCCGCGTAGAGTTCGGTTATATCGCGCTTTTTAGGTTTCCCTCGGGAACATCAAATTTTTCCGGGATAAAATGTAGCCTATGTTCTTTCTCGGGGTCTTAAGATTGTCTGTGCCAAATTTCATCAAAATCGGTTGAGAGGTTTAAGCGGGAAAGCGTAACAGACAGACAGACAGACAGACAGACAGACAGACAGACAGACCGACAGACAGACAGACAGAGTTACTTTCGCATTTATAATATTAGTATGGATATGTAAAGAAAACCCTGTCCGATCCGTGAAGGTATTGTTAGGTATCGATAACTGATTCTACTAATGGATACAAAGCCGGGCTAAACTTAAAAAAAAATCCCCCTAAAAAAATAAATATTATTACGCAAAAAGAGGTAACTTAATACATGTGCAGTAAGCAACCCTTCCGCAGATGGCGGGGGGCAGGGCACGCGGCACCTGTGACGTAGTCGCGTCGCTATTCGCTCATAATAATACCGGTGGTGTCACTTTTTTAAAAATTACCAAATTTCGGGGAAATTGGGATTAATTCCCGGGAAAAAAAAAATATTTCAAAATTCATTAGTAGGTATTGTTACCATGATGATTATGTAAAATAATATATTATATTTGGTCAAGTGTTTACCTAACCTTTGTTATCCTTATGGGTCGGACAGGGTTTTCTTTACATATTGTATTAGTAGTATAGATTATAGTGAACACCACATTGCGAGTATATATATACAAATCATTTGTTTTTATGCACTCCTTCAACGGGAGTATTCGTCTGTAACGTAACTTTCATTCACGAACTACGTGTTACTTCTACCTTTTATCATTATCTGTCTAACCTTTTTTCCAACTGTTGTGGTCAGCTTGCAGTACTGACTGGATGCAGCTGAATAGGTCCGTCTCTACAGGCAGGACTGTTTTTACACAGTAAGAGAGTGTTCAGTGATAGGCCTGTTTTAAACCTATCGCTGGTGTTGAGCAATATGCTATGGTGGAAAAACTATTATGGAAAAACTTAGTACAGCCGAGTCTGTATCTCGTGGCCCATGCAATATGGTGGCAGGTTAGCCCATTTGCAGTAGTACTTTACATAGAGCAACTACCTTCTTATTGTGTCTATGTATAGAAATATCCTGCTATAGCAGCCATATCAGCAGTTGGACTGATAAAGCGGACCCCAGACTCCAAAGCTAAAAAGGCTTCCGATGCGACTGGGATTAACGCTGGGATGATGATGATGATGATAAAAATATCCTGCTAGTTTGAATTATCTCTGTACATTATCCTGTACTAGAAGACCTGCGCAAAGCCTTACTCGTTACTAATCCATCGTTCCCTAAGCTCTAAGTATGTGTCTGCTCAACAACGTAAACAACGCAATGAATTGTATGTCAAAATGAAACCCATTGCTACTGATAGTGTGTTACGTAATTGGTCTGCACATTTTGAACGATTTTGACTACGGGATTTGGCCTTCAAATAGAGCAGTGTTTTTCAACGTGTAGGTCGCGACCCCCTAGGGGGTCGCCATATTTTTTTAAATCATAGAAGGTTCCTAATGGAATCAAACACTTAAAAGTTTCTGTGGTTGATTGTGGGTATTCTGTTTAACCTACAGATACTCAAGTGACAGACAGAAGTTCAAAGTTAAAAGCAGAAGGAAAGGGGGTCGCGAAATATTTTTTGACACTAAGAGGGTCGTGCCATGAAAAAGGTTGAAAAACATTGATATAGAGCGACCACCCACTTCACTCAATATTCCCAGTGAGATGTTTACATAATAGAACGCCAGGTTTCAATCAATCTTTGATCGCGTCTGGAATGTTCCAGAAAAAAAAAACTAGGTCGAATCAATACGCTTGGAAAGCTAGAATACCTCGTTTTAAAAAAGCGAGATATTTCATTGAGAAAACATCAGTATTTCATAGAACCCGTTCTAGATTTTATTTATGGGAACAAAGTTTAGTCATATAGGCGTTGTTGTTGAATAATCCTACTAATATTAATAAATGCGAATGTTTCTGAAATTCTGAGTATGGACGGACATTTGTTACTCGGTAGTAGGCCATAACATCGGCTGCCGGCAGAAGTTACCACCCACCAGACAAAGTCTTGCCGCCAAGCGATTCGTCGTGTTCCGGCATGATGTCTGGTGAAGCCATACGGAAGACGGATCTGAGCAGTTGTGTTGCGATCTGTGCCGGGTACAATGCACCAAATGTTGTTGTGTCGCGAGTTTGGTCGTGGAGGGTCTCTAGAATCTTAATCTCTCTGCCGCAGCATCGTTGGTCGTGTTGTTGGGTTTAACATTGCATCACCTCGCTCAACGGCTGTCTTGCTTCCTATTCACTCAGTTTTTTAAGTGAATAGGCTTAATAAACTAACGCGCTTTACATGACTGCTTACTATCAGGCGGAATTGGAGTCAAACTCTAGTTTATAATTTTTTTTTTTACCTATTATAAACCAGCGCTTGACCGCAATCCTGCCTGATGATGGTAAGCAGTGACGCAATCGTTGATGGTAAAGCGCACTAGTTTATTAAGAGCCTATTCACTCTAGCCTTGAAGACACTCAAATAGTAATTAGTCTATTATTAATAAAAAAAAACTCTTTCATTTAAAAACTACTGCACGGATTCGCATTAAATTTGGCACATATATAGGTTATCACCAGGAATAATACACAGTGTGGCTACGTACTATGAGTTTTCATTACGAGTCTCGATCTTACGTATCGACCGCGTTTGGCGCTCTCATTGGTTGAGAGTTCTCACAACCTTAAAGCGGGCCAATCGACGAGTCAAACGCAGTCGAAATCGATGATCGAGACTTCATAATGAAAACTCATGGTAGCCCTGCAGGATACTTGTATCTAGATATTCGTGCGAGATCGAATATTACGCGGATGAAAACGTTCAACTAGTCATGTCTATGAACACGCTACCTTAAATGTAATTGTAACAGGTGTTTGCCGACTCATGAAACTATTGAGGTTTATGACTTTATTACTACCGAACTTAATCGATAACAATTTAGTGAAGTGCATGTGCAAGAGTCTTGGTAGCCTAGTGGTAAAACACCAGCTTCTCAAGTATGGGTGTGTGGGTTTCATTCCAGGTCAGGCAAGTACCAATGTAACTTTTCTAAGTTATATATATTATGTACTTTCTAAGTATATCTTGTACACCAATGACTGATTACAGTGTGAAGGAAAACATCTTGAGGAAACCTGGACTTTAAGTCTGAAATCGCCAACCCGCATTGAGCAAGCGTGGTGAATACGCTCAATCCTTCTGTGTATGAGAGGAGGCCTATGCCCAGCAGTGGGACGATAAAAAACGGTTGATGATGATGACGCAGTGCATACGAAAGGAGCCCGCCTGAGTTGTTTACTGAAGAGTGGAGATTAAAATGGGTCTTCTGTTAGGCTACAAAACACGGATAAGTAAAAGGTGCGTCATATCCACGCAAAGTAAACGTTTTTTCTTGTTTTTCGTTCCTATATTATGTATGTACATGTTCTCACAGGATCTTGACAAATGCTTGTTTCCACAGGAGGGGATTTTATACATAAGTAGTTAAATTTCATTTTTAATTTGATTTAATCAGTGGATTAATTGTGCGAAACACACTGACAGTAGCAATGGCTTTTATTTTGACAGTTGAACACTCTGTTGATAAAGACACAAATATTTCGAACATATTATGAAGCAATATCATTCAAAATTATTCAGAATGTGATTCTATAGTAATGTATTTTTACTACCAATTGAATAATTTTGAAGATTCCTAATCCATTGCTCCATATGTTCAACAAAGGTGTCTTCTCTAAAACGTAAAGAACGCAATGAATGTTGTTGAACTGTCAAAATGAAACCCATTGCTACTGATAGTGTGTGTAATTACCTTGATAGTGCAGATTCTCTTAGATACTAGTTTGAATTTCGAAGCATTTTCATTAATATCTATATCGAAATAGATGCATATAAATAATTCAATACTTTTTGAAAAACCGTCATTAGTCACCGTCATCAAACAGATGTAGGTAATATTTTATAAACCAAGCAGTAACAGAGTGAAGCAAAAATAACGAATATAATTTTGACCCCCCACAGAGTTCAACTATTCCACTAACAAAGTTGCCCCTCAAATTGTGGTCTCTTTAATTAGCCCCCCAGCTGGTTGTACTCATAATATCACGCGCGATACAGCGGTATGCAGTTAATCCGCCTGTATGACTAACATTCATACATACATAATCGCAGCAGTGTTCGGAGCTATTCGGAATGACGACACTACTGACCTCTGCCGGGTGTTTTTGTTTGTCGTTTCTTTTGCAAAATGGCGTCTGTTTTTTTGGGCACACAACGTGTGCATTGCTGTCAAACATGTGGTATTTTATCAGTGCTACTATTAATTAAGCTCACTCATAACTTTATTATGCGTTTGCCATTTCTTTCTTATAGACAATCGTTTTGACAATTCAAAATCAACAAAATTCAATAGTTATATAATTAAATTAGACTGAGAATTAGTATTTTTGGAAACGTCAAAATTACAAAAGATAGTCACACAAAGCGCCCGCCCTTCAACACAGATCTAAAAGATGCAGACGTCGTCCTCGACACAGGAGTCAGTGTGAGATTACATAAATTAAATAATGTAATTTAAGTATACAAGTTATAATTCAGAACGGCTGGTAGAATCTTTGATTTGTTTTTTTCGTCTTAGTAGCCGAATAGCTATTAAAAGGTGGAAAAGATTCAGGAGACGAAAAAAGAAGATAATTAATTTTCTCATAATTTTGTATTGATATGAAACGGGTACTTAAATAAATTACGGACAAATCACACTTACATTTTATGTTAACTCAAAATTGTCATCAGGTTGTATTTTAACTCCGTTACAAAGACAATAAGAGAAATTGCTATACTTACTTATTGCAAACTCAACTTCTCTTCTAACAAAACCCACAGAAGTCCTACACCATATAATTTTAACAACACCTAATCATCAATCCAATCGCTAATCTAAAATCAAGTTACTCAACAACAGCGCCACGTAACCTATTGTTTGTGCAGCATCAGCACCCATAATTATTGCAACACAGCGTCTATCTGCTAAAAATCTCACGGTACTCGTGCATACAAACAAGGTCGCTAAATAAAACGCTGGTGACCCGACCGGTTAAAATATATCTTGTTCTGTTTGACCTAGCTGATATAACAAGCTTGGTTATAAATCAGACTCATGCATCCAAAGTTGACAACCTATTCAGAATTAATAATAAAAAGACCATTGATATTTTTGGTACAGAAATTCTCAACACTTTCACTGTTCGTGACGCAGATACAATAGCTAAACACTCACGGTTTCTTTTGTTAGATTATAATGGAATACTACCTATTAATTCGTTCAGCATGTCCCACTGCCGGGCAAAGCTTTGCCTTTTTCCTTCCTGTCATGACAGAATATCGGATGTTCAAACCGCCTTTGCCATGGCGCTGTGCTGTGGGTCTTATAGCACAGCATCAGGGCTTGTGTTTGCTTTATGAGCAAGTGTCAGAAACAGATAGATTCATAAACCATTTTTGGTCTTTCCTTGCTTATCCACCTCGATCTATGTGTGGTTCAAACGAAAAGGTTTAAGAATTTTTGGATGAACCCTGTCGGAATAATTAGGGCGAAACTAGGGAAGAATTTAATTTAGAAAGTCTTATAGTTAAATATGTTATAACAGATTGAAGAAAGAATATTCTTTTTAAAAAACTTTAATTAACTCTCGGTGGTAGGCTATAACATCGGCTGCCGGCAGAAGTTACCACCCACCAGACACTTACAACGCTTGACGCCTTGCCGTCAAGCGTTTCGTCGTGTTCCGGGATGATGTCTGGTGAAGCCGCACGGAGGACGGGTCTGAGCAGTTGTGTTGCGATGTGTGCCGGGTACGATGCGTCAAATGTTGTTGTGTCGGGAGTTTGTTCGTGGAGGGTCTCCACATAAATCTCCCTCTGGCGCAGCATCGTTGGTCGTGTTGTTGGGTTTAACGTTGCACCACCTCGCTTAACTGCCATCTTCCTTCCTATTCGCTAAGTTTTTTTTAAGTGATTGGGCTTGATAGACTAGCGCGCTTTACCATCAAAGATTGCATCACTGCTTACCATCAGGCGGGATTGCAGTCAAGCGCTAGTTTACAATTATTAAAAAAATAATAATTCAAGAGTGTTGGTAAATGTTTAGACCAGAGATTTGTTTTATTTCTATGCATGTATAGGTAGGTAGACATATTTTTAAAACTAGAATAGGTAGGTCGAAGTTTGACTACTCTGAGAAGAAAAGCCGTATCTAATATAGAGGTCAGTGCAGTCTTCTTTAAAGTCCAGCACCCGATTGCGTAACGCACTATCATTTTGAAGCGCATTGCTAATCCATTTCTCTGTATATTCTAAAAACGTGTCTACTCAACAACGTAAATAACGTATTGAATGTGCTTAAACTGTCCAAATGAAACCCGTTGATACTGATAATGTTTTACGTAATTACCCTACAGATATAATCTTGGTCAGATCACATAAAGACCATGTACTTATATTTTATGTCTGAAAAGGACTGTTGAGAGAAGAACCACCCAGATTGAGTATAGCTGACCAGTCATTGCACACATTTGCTGTAATAATGCAGCTCAAAATAAAACATAAAGCTTCACAATAAAACAAGCGTTACGAACCACGTGTGGCCCAAAATATTGAGAGAGGGTTAAGAATTTTTGTATTGTTGTCCCTTTCTTTATTCCGAGAGGAGGAGGGAGAGGGCCCGTCTTGGAATAAAGAAAGGGACTCTGAAGAATTTAATTTAGGAAGTCTTTTATTAGAATAGAGAGAGATTATTCCAATTGAAGAGGTGAATTTCACAAATGCTAAGGGTAATGTTCAGATAGATATTCCTATAGTTTCTGAAGACGTTGTTGATTTCTACATTGAAGCTTTAACTAGGTATGTAGAAACTAGAACCTCGCATCAAAGGACGGCGACAGCTAAGCTTTGAATATGCAACGCTGAATACAATTTCAGATTACAAAGAGATTTCTTGAATATTTAATACAGACTTTCACAGTACTGTAATATTATTTTGAGATGCAGAATTCTCAACTTTCCGAAGCATATTTTCTGAAACATGATATCATAAGGCTTTTTTTTATAATTATAAACTAATGCTTGACCGCAATCCCGCCTGATGACAAGCCTATTTCTTATATGCATCACTGCTTACCATCAGGCGAGATTGTGCTCAAGCACTCGTTTATAATGTTAAAAAAGGTATTATCTAAAATTTACTAGGTAAAAAATTGTAACTTGTAATATGCCTGAAATGCATGCAGTATCTTCGCCTTCTTTTTTCAAGGTGAGATTCAAGTTCAACCCCAACTCTTGATCAATGGCCTCTGTGGAATGGATACCCCAATTTTGCCAATAACACGTGTAACAAATTCTAGAAATTCTTTGAAAAATTTATTTCACAATAATGGATCCGCCATTATTGTGAAATAAATTTTCGTCTATCGAAATAAATCGTCAATGACAATTGAAAAAAACGGCCCCGTGAGCCGTCTATGAGGGAGGTTTGAAGCAAAGTCATGATGTGGCCACTATACTGCGTTATTTCAATGTTCTTTATGAATACTGAATGCACTTTTTACTACATAAATCACGCGATTTTATTTAGTAAACGTCACTATAAATAATTTTAAAAATGCGCTTGACACTCATCTTAGCTTTCCCCAAAATCGCATGCAGTATCGTTTATAGAGAAAAATTTTGACAGCAATATAGTGCATTATATGGCGAATAGAAACCATAATTTTGTCCGGCTCAGGTTGAAACATTTTGAAAGCTGAAGCATTTTCTTGAAACAATCGAGTCGTCTTTTATCTATTTCAATGTAATAAATATTGGTCTCTATGCTTCCTAAAAGGTCCAGTGTCGACTGAAAGTAATGCAATTAGAACGTTATAGAAAAATGGCGATTGTTAAATATATATTGAAAAATAATATTGATATTTTTTGCCTTGTATCACGCACCAATTTATAAGACTACAATAGAATGCAATACAAGTACCGAAATGTGACTTGAGTGAAGAAATCGCGAAATTTGGTGCTGTAATCAAATTTTTGTACTGAAAGAGGAATGGTAGGACCATTAGAATCGTGGTGAGGAAACCAGCGTTCATACACTAGTACCAATTTGATGATGTGTGTGACATCTACCAACAAAATCTGAGCAGGGATGTTTGATTACGACCCTCTTGCAGAGAGAAAGCCCGTGTCCCAAGGGTGGGAAAATTTACGGCCGATTATTTAGATCCTTAACGTAGATATGTGTTTCAATTAGAAAGATCCATCAATTAGAAAGTCTAATGAGTTGAGTCTTGCTGATTGATTGATGGAACGAATACCTAATCCTATTTGTCTTTTGCTCCGTTTGTGGAAAATAAATCAGAAGGGAATCCGTTGTTATAGGATATTGTGTTGATTTTTCCTGATTTTTGTTATCATTGTTATGAAATAGTAGTTAGACTGGTAAATCGGACCCCAAACTCTAAAGCTGAAAAAGCTTTGGATGCGACTGGGATTAACGCTGAGATGATGATGAATATGATGATGTTATCAAATACAGCTTGAAGTCTTGTACCTACTGCATTCGCAAAACAACAAACCTTTTAAATTCGAGGTCTATTGCCAGCGAATTCTTCATAAATAAATATTGACAGTACCATTTATCTAGCAGAGTACGAGGTCAGATTTGGTCAAGTCGGACGAGGCCAATAGAAATTCGTTTGTAGTTCTCATGAATGGCCAGGAATGTCAATTGCCCTTGGACACTATGGTGTTCGGTGAGAAACAATAGCCCAGTTTAGTTTTTGGGCGTGTGACTTACTTTGAACTAATTGGGGTACACGATTTAGGTTATTGTGCAACTTGTTTTGTTTCGATGTTGTGGTTACTTATTGAATCATGCGCAGCTGCTTCGATTTGTGTGTGGTTTTTTAGGAATGTAGAAACAGTATCTATAGTAGAAATATTACGTGATTTGCCTTTGTTTTGTTAATATTTATCATCATTATTTCATTTATCATCAGCAACGTTACCGAACATGGAGTAAAGGACCCATTTGGTCAATATTCGTACTTTCTGATCTATCTGTTTTTTTTTACTATAAATCTAACTGCTGCATTCAACACCAATTGTGTCATCGGCGTTAAATTTGCGTTCTTAGACACACCTAACTGCGTCTAATATCGAGAACGCCTCTTGAATTAATAACATAAACAAGAACCGACATTATACACAACTCTGGTCCCTCGAGACGTTTGTATAACCTTAAGGAAATATAGTGTTATAATGCAGAAGAATTATTCACGACGGTATACAGTGACATCATGTACAATACGATTAGTGTGTCATGGGCAGAAATTACCAAGTGTTCCGACTAGGACCTGTTACTGAATAGATAACAGTGTCCAATGCAACGGTGCATTCGTACGCCCTCATTTTCCAACTATACGACGCGGTGTCACTTCTTTTACGGAATATGTTACACTCCCGACGCGATTATGTCATGCGTGTTGTTATTATGTGGCACCAAATTACCGTTGATTGCCGTGAGAAGCATATAGAATAGTTTTGTTAAGTGTAATGCTGCTTGTACTATTGTGTTCGATGCGGTAGTGATGACACAATTCACAGAATAGGAAGATGTAAAGAAAATATCTGGCCGTGTCTAAGATAACAATAGGACTTCTGTTTCTTATATTACTTTAGGAGTGGCACAAGTCGCCTGTGTAGGTGTAATTCAATGCTTAGCGATATACGAGACCTTTCCTATGCAAGTCTTATGAGCTGCACTGCACCTATCAGCTGTGTCAAACTATTTTTAGTTGGAATAAATGGTTTTTGGTGGTTATATAACAAGACGAGAGGAGATTGTCTTGTTACGATCTAATTTCAGAAGTCGCCGTCATCCGCTCCCATTGTTAAAGTTTCTTATGTTATCTTATCTGAAGCTGTTGAGCTCGGTAGATTTTAAAGTCTACTTTGCGTCATTATCTCGACGAAAGGGATGATGGATTGCGGAAGGAAACACGTAGACGAGTAGTTATTGATGGACGAAAATCGATTAGTGAGCGTGTTGTAGCGGATATTCATCGTCAGCGCATGTCACAGTTTGATACATTTACATAGAAGTACGCCCACTGTTTTTATTGCGACAGATATGGAGTGCGAACTAAATGCCTAGTGACACTACAGATGTACACTTTCACCTCCGCCCTGCTCGAATGTATCGCGTGTGATCCGACCCGCATAGTGGCGTAATATCCCTCTGGGGATAGCGGCCGCCGGTAATTTATTACGCAGTTAACGGACTTGATGCATTGTGCTTATTAAATAGGATAGACGAGTACCGGGTAGGGCGCTCTTTTTGTGAGAGCCGTTGAATGCTCAGACGAGGACTGTTTCTAAGTTCGCCTCCAACATGAAGCATTACACTAGCTGAGCTTTCGTTAACATAACGTTCCGTATCTAACATTTAGATAATGCATGGAGTGCAACATATAGATGACATACGGCACATCGCCGGGCGGGGACGGCGTCGCCGGCCGGTCGTCGCCCGGCATCGATCGCGCTGTTTGTAAACATTGCAGCTCGAGCCGTTGCGTTGCGAAAGATATTCAGAGGGTGTCAGGTGTGAGGTTAATGGGACTCACCTGTACGATCTGCACGTTGTCCTTGTCGAGCAGGAACTCCATGGACTTGTGCGGGCGAGGTGCGCGCTGGTCAGGCGGCGCTAACGCTAGCAGCGAACGCGCGTGCAGCACGGTGCGCTGTGTGTCCACGTCGGTCTCCAGCACGCCGGCCGGCGGAGCGGGCGGCGCGCGCGGCCGGGGCGGCTTGTGCGCCACGCCGCCCGCCACCGGAGGGCCCGCCGCCCGCGACACACCCTCCTCCTTCAGCGGGATTCGCACATACTGCGGCCCACCGGCCGGCCCGCGCGGTCCCAGCCCCGCATCTGCCGCCGTCGCCGTACCGTTCGTAGAGGGTCGTACGTTCGCGCCTGCGCCCCTTGTTTTTTTCTCCTTGCGCCCCGAGAATCGGAAGTTCGCGAATCGCGAGAGGAAGCCGGCGATACGGCTGCGCGGCGCACGCGCGCCCGCTTCCGTCATGGCGGCAGCGCGCTCTGCGGCCGGCGCGCGCGCCTCCTCGCGTCCCCCCTCCACTACCACCACTTCGGCGTCGTCCGCGTCGTCGCTCGCTGTCGTTTCGCTCTCCGTGGTGCTCGCACTTGTCTCTCGCCAACTCACTTCTGCAACTACCGGCGAGAATGTTACTCCTTTGGAGCCCGCGGACACAGAGCGCACGGGCGGCGCCGCCCCAGGCGGAGGGGGCGCTACCAGTTGTAGGGATGCGCGAAGTTCCTCTGGCGTCTCCCTGTGCGGGGTAGCTCGAGCACGCAATTCTGGTGTTGATCTTACTCTAGCGTCACACGATGATCTCAGCGGTGTGGATGTGAACACTGGTTCTCTGAGAGGGTCCGGAGATGGAGTCCGCGGCGGGGTGGGTGAGGGGGAGGGGCCGTCTATACGTCGACGCAACTCGTCTAGCACGTCGTCCCATGCGCCCCAAGAGTCGTGTAGACGTCTAGCTGTCATTACTGACAGTTCGCGATCGTAATTTTCACTTTCAGCGAGTGCACGCCGCGCTGTCTCGTCCAGCCGACGCGCCGTCGCTTCCATCTCTCTTGCGAAGGCTCGCTCTGACTCAGTGGTGGAATCGCTACCGGCACTAGGTTCCCGTACCGGGGACTCGGTGGGTTGCCGGACGACCACCTCGACTGGTGGCGGTGGTGGTGGCACATGTCGAGGGGTCCTGGGAGGCGGCGGCGGGGGTGGCAGGCGCGGGCGCCGCGGGGCCCCCCGGTAGTCAAGCGCGGTGAGGTCGGCCACGCTGACGGTGAGGTTGTCAGACACTTCGAAGGTCTGCCGGAAACGCGCGCGGTGCGCTGCGTGACGGCGCGGCTCGGCGCAAACGTCGAGTTCGGCGGGGAGCGAGAGGGCGCGCGCGGCGCGGGGCTGGCGGCGCGCGGCACTGGGTGAGCTGAGCGCGCGCAGGCAGGGGGCACTGCCGGCCGCCTCACGGCGCGCTATTTCGGGCGGGCGGCACGCAGCGGGCGGGGGCCGGCGTGAGCGCTCGCTGTAGCCACTGTCTTCGCTGAGGTTCTCGGCAGATAGGTGAGTGCGTGGCGCTGGCACACGTGTGGGCGGTGGGGAAGGCGGGGGAGACTCCAGGGAATCGGGCGAGAGGCTCGGCGATGCGGGCGCAGCGCAGGACCGCTCGAGCGACTCGAACTGAGCGAGGCTGGAAGAGCGCGAGAGCGAACCCGAGCTGGCCGGCGAGGTGGCTCGCTCCCGGCGCCTGCGCTTGGCCGGGCAAGCCCACTCGCGCTCCGACTCGCTGTCGCACTCCGATCCTGAAGGAAATCAACTCCGTAAAGCACTGAACACGTTACACTGAAACTCCCGAAAAACGGCACGTCGCCACGTCGAGACGCCGACAATGACAATGACACCGAATAGAAATGAGTATTCTTTCTACTGTTTGGAACTAATCCAAGAGATATGTAGGATAACATTCAATGTACTTGCCAAAGCCGGTCTAGACACAATGAAGGACTAGTTCTAATATTTATGTTGTGTGATGTAATTAATCTGACTCTGTTGCTGTATGTGAAGTTACCCTTATGTTCTTGTTCTTTATAACGCCATCTCTACGATAATAATTGAACTTATACTTCACTCTGGCTGTTCTTAAAAGTACTACTATTGCCCAACAGATGGCGCTAAATAAAATGTTTACTACTGAACACTAGGTATATTGGTTTTTTAAGTTGACTTTAAAATATAAATGAATTCACAATTACCTTGAGTTCCACGCACATGGATGACGGAATCGGCATCTGAATCTGAGAGCCATGTTGCAGCAGAAGAACGTTCGGAGCGCAAATCATCGCTCGTTTCCTCGACTATCGTTTCGAGGTATAAAGCGTGAGTGCTGCCATTTTCACCTGTGGGAAGAAATTAATAGATTTAGAATAGTGAAAAGAGAATACATAACATATACACGGAATACAATAACATTAATATTGTAACTTTGTTACGTTATTAACTTTTTCTATCTGATACTAGATGGCGCTGTTAGAATAGCGCTGTCCCGCAATAATTTTTAAGCCCTGTATTTTGTTCTACTCAATTACCATGTTGCTAGATATTGTGTTTGTGTGCACATTACATAATCACACAGTAAAATAATAATGAATCCGACATTATAACGTTAGGAAGTTATTTTTGATTCACAGGTAGGTGTGTAAAGCATTCTATTTTTGTGAAGTTTTTCGAGTGAAGCCGCTGTTCTCTATTCTGCCAATGATGTGAAAAGTGGATTGGGGAAGCAAGATTGCACTTAAAAATAATAATAATGATAAACAAATACAACAAATTACTATGCTACGTTAGACCTATAGGTATATAAAGCATATTCACGCTCCAATTCGATTCTCTTCTAGTAAAATAGTGATACCGTTGTGCAAACATACCTTATCAGGATTCACAATAGGTATTTGATATGCTTAGTTTTAAATACAGTCTTTTTGAATAAGCATTCAGTTTTTCTGTACATAAGTATATTATGTACAGAAAAACTGAATGCTTATTCAAAAACACTGCAACAATTGTATTACACAATTGTTTTTATTCTATTTTATAATAACTGTGCCTATCGGTTTCACTTGCATAAGTACCAGATTATCCGGATAAAAACTATCCTACATCTAAATCCTGTTATAAATCGCCTGTGTGCCAAATTTCACCCAAATCCGTTTTGTGGTTTTTGCTTGACAGAGTACATAAACATACGGATACAAACTTTCACATTTACAATATTAGATGGATTTGGTCATCGACATATTACTTAAAATTATAATAAGGGGCATGCTTCAGAGATGAGAATTGTGTCACTCCGAAAGAAAGAGAGGAAACGAAGTTTCCTCTATCTTTATCTCTCTCAAAATCATCAATCATCTATGAGGAAAGAGATAGTGCTAGACCGAAAGCATAGGCCATCTCTCTCACTCTTTTCAAACCAAAAAAAATACTGCAGATTATACGCGTACGGCATGTCCATTAGTATATGTCTATGGATTTGAGACGCATCATCATCAACCTTTTTATCGTCCCACTGCTGGGAAACAGGTCTCCTCTCGTACAGAGAAGGATTGATACCTATGCATAATCGTAATTTATAATTGTTGGTAGTTAAAGACAGTAATTTAGTGAAATAATTTAGTAAATACCAAATTACTTTAGGCTTATAATTATTATTGTCGTAACAAGACACTAACAATAATCACGCTCTACGAAAATCTGCACGCACGGCCCCCGCTTAGAAACCACGAGCCCCTCAAGTCAACATTAGGTACACCTACACGGTGATATTAATTTCTCGCATAAAATTATAATTGTAAGAAGTACTTGAACTACAATAGAACTTTCTCTCGTTGCCTCATTTGATGACGTAACCATTTTGACACAAAATGTTAGTCATATCATAAAGTCACATAATGGTAATGCATATTTATCTACTGGTTATAGTGGCAATGCTATTATAATGAAGATTAGGTTGATAAATAATAATTAGAATGGGAAGGTAAGGATAAGAGTGGGAATGTTTTGAAGGATTACAGAAACGAACAAAATACGAGCGCAATCAATTGATGAAGATTCGAAAATCCGAAATTCATTTAGACCTAATACTACTTACTACACTACAGTTTTAGTTTTTTTTTAACATAAGTATATTTTAACATAAGTAATATTAATATGTATTAACATAAATATATTTTAGCATATGGCAGCGACGCGGTAGAGTTTTTTGAAGCCCTACTATTCTTTTGCATTATTTTTCATAATAATAATATGTTTGTACCTATACATTATTATTTTCAATCTGTTAGAATAGAATAGAATACTCTTTATTATGTACACCATATAGATTAAAAAAACATAAATATATAGATTTTACAAAGGGTGACACAATGGGCGGTCTTATCGCTAAGAGCGATCTTTTACAGACAACCTTTGGATGGAATAGTAAGGGGAATGAGAGAGAAATGATGTAGGTTGTCTACAGTGTACTATTTACATAGTTTATATAATAAATATGCACGTTAAGTGTATCATACTAGTCTAAAAAATATATACATCTAATTAATAAAAATCATACAAGAGCAAATAAAAAACAAAATAAAAATAATGACATGTTTAAAGAGAGAGGAAATGCTTTTTTACCATGGTTTTAAAGGTGGACAGCGTTTGAACTCGCCTTAGACCTGATAGAACTTTTTTAGTCAATGAAATTACTATGTGTTTAGTACAGAATCAATATTATTGAACGCTATCATAATCAGAATTTTCCCACAGCTGGGACACTGGTATCCTCTCTGTTAGAGATATTAAGCTATAATCTACTTCGCGAGCCCAGTGTGGGTTGACTGATGTCACATTACATCATATTTCGATTGTTGGTTTTGTTCTGGGACTATATCGGTTTCCTTAATGTTTATCATTCACCGTTTCGAGAACAGTGGTAATGAAATAATTAACACAAAGTAAAGTGCCTTCTCGATTGGGTTACAACTTAGAACTTTAATTAATTTGATTTATCGGTGAATTAAGGATAAACAAAATTATTCAATTATTAACATGAAAAGTGAAGCCTTTGTCTTTTTGTCATTCTTTAACAAGACAAAGGATTTGCTATATCCAGTTTATTTTTTGTTTGAGATTAGACCGCGTTTTTTATGTAACATGTGCTTGTTGCTAATATGACTCGTAAGTCGCTAGATTGATTATCGTTTGATTATGTTAATTTTATTTTATGTTTCTAATTTTATAATTGATTTGTATAATGTTTACACCTAGTTATACATATGTGCATGCTGTGGTCTCCTGTAATTGAAGGAGCACACGTAAAAGAACCTTCCTCATCATCATCATTATCATCATCAACCTTTTTATCGTGCCACTGCTGGGCACAGGTCTCCTCTCGTATAGAGAAGGATTGAGCGTAATCACCACGCTTGTTTAATGTGGATTGGCGATTTCAGACTTTGCAGTAGCTTTTAAGTACAGGTTTCCTCGAGATGTTTTCCTTCACCTTATAATCAGTCATTGGTATCCAAGATATACTTAGAAAGTACATATAAATTAGAAAAGTTACATTGATACTTGCCTGACCTGAAAAAGAACCTGCACACTCATACTTGAGAGGCTGGTGTTTTAACCACTAGGCCACCACGACGATCGTTCCTATTTTATTGTATTTTTGTTTTGTATAGGTATGTGATTGTGTATCCTTTGTTGGAGATCCCAAAAAGTTGCGCCAGCACTACTCGGAGTACTAAATAACGTGTACGATAAAAATAACTTTTAACTGGTTTATGTAATTAACACTAGTAAGTTAACTTTTTTCATTAAACATCAGCACAGTTTAGCGATGAGCAAAGCGAACAAAAGCTACTGCAAAGTGATTTTAGCTTTTTTTAAAAAAAGGTTTCTTAAAATCAGATAACGTAAAAAGCAATCGACGAAACAGAGACAATAGTCTAGATTCTAGATCGAGTCTAGCGAATCAGTTATGGTGTAAAAATAACTGTAGCGGTTTACAATGTTCTTTAATTGAACTGTTAGTTATTTAGCGGTAAACGTTGACGTTTTGTTTCAAGCCGTCATGGCGTTTACCGCTGGTTTTTTTTTAAATAAATTATAAAGTAGTGCTTGACCGCAATCCCGCCTGATGGTAAGCAGTGATGCAATCGTTGATGGTAAAACGCGCTAGTTTATTAAAAGCCTATTTACTCTTGTCTTGAAGACACTTAAATTGTAGTCCGACGGAAACACCGCCGCTGGCAAATTCTTCCAGTCCCTCAATGTGACGCGGTATGAAAGACGAGGCGAAAGCCCGCGAAACGCTTCGTCCGGATCATCAACAATGTAAGGGTGGAAATTCGCCATACGACGGGTCGTCCGATGATGGAACGGAGATAGGGGAATTAAATTATGCAATTTCCTCGCACTCTCTCCAAAATGCATCCTATAGAACACCGAGAGGCTGGCTACTCTTCGCCTGTGTGTGTGTGGCGTAGTTTCAAGTCATGACATTCTAAAAGTGAGTTATTAAATTGTTAGTAACAATTTGGTAGAGTTAATACTGGCCGGGAAGAATCAAAAAGCATTCCCGTTCGTCAACACTGTGTATGATTGATGTTTTTTTTGGCCGATCATCAACAGTGAGGACGACAGAGAATGTTTGACCGGATTATTTATTCTGAAAGTATATTATTTTTGTTCATAACATTGCTATTCTGGTTTGATTTAAAATTTTGAATCATAAAGATCTGATCTGTTTTTGTCATTGCATTAAGGATAAATAAAATTACTCTAATCTTATCACAAAAAGTAAAGCCTTTGTCTAGTTTAACAATAACATTTTTTGTTTGATACTCGATTGCGTTTTTCATGGGTTTGTTAGAAATATGACATACTAGCTGTGCCCCGTGGTATTACTCGAGTAAGTTTCGAACTCCACGGGATCTGAACTCACAAGACCCTTTAATTGATTTGGTTTGTCATTGAATTAAGGTTAAATAAAAGTACTCAAATATTAACATAAAGAAAAGCCTTTGTCTTTATGTCACCTTGTTGACCTTCGTTCGATTTCTTATCAATAAACATATTATCATATTTTAACCAAAATAAATGTCTATCACTTATAAAGGTCAAGATTTTGAATTGAGTGTATTTTAACTTACATTACATAAAAGTTATGTAATTAATACATAATTAGTTGCTCAGTTCATAAACATGTCAACTGATAAATTATATCAGAATATAAATATTTACGCCTAGGTTCATTTTCTAAGACGTTCTTTAGATATACTTGAGTACAACGCATTTTGAAAAATATACATAATATGTACAGTCAACCCCACTTGAACTACGAAAACGGGAGGTTTTTCGTAGCAGCGTAGTAGTGTAGCGATATAGTGGCGTAGCTGCGTAGTGGCGCATCCGCATAGTCGCGTAGTGTCGTAGCCGCGTACTGGCGTAGCAGCGAAGTGAAATTTTGTTAATTATTTTCAATATCAAAATTCTTTCTACCTTTAAGTACTTTACGTGACATTATTTTTATGCGCAGGAAAAAATGAGCTCATGTCAGGTTGGGGTCATTGGCCCAGGTACGCTCAGCTGACGGTGGGCACTCGGCCACGGAACTGCGCATGAGTGAGCACTAGTTGTCGTTATTAGCTCAAATAAGCACCGTTTACCGTAAACTTCTCTATAAACGGTGTGTTTTATGTAATCAAGTTTAGGTTAGCTTAATCATAAACTGGCTTCGCCACGCCGTTTTGCTCGCATAAGTCTCGATTCCTTAAGAATATCAGTATAAAAATGTAACTTCGTCCTAATCCAGATCATGGTTTATCCCAGTGATAAATTTCATCATAATCCGTTGAGCCGTTTTAGAGTTAAAAGCATAACAATTAATCAAAAATTCTTTACAGGTACGGCTCGACGTTTCACCCGCATAATTGTCGACCCCGGAGGACTATCAGGATAAAAAGTATCCCATGTGTTATTCTCATGTATAATGCTATATTATTGTAAAGTTTTAACAAATTCCGTTCAGGAACTTTTGCGTGAAACGTGGGACGGACGCGAGAGAACGCGCTAATCGGCGTCACGGAGACACGGTGGTGCTCTACCCAAGCCGGGCAGACCTCCACTGTATGCTCCACCGTGTCCTCAGCGCGATCCCCATAGTGGTGACTCCCTGGCGTTTCCTCCCACCTTATCCGGAACAGGAACCTCGGGAGGTTCCGCTGAGGATCACTGTTACGATCCTTACGTAGGTAGTCCGTTTGCTCCATTACCATTCATCCATACTAATATTATAAATGCGAAAGTAACTCTGTCTGTCTGTCTGTCTGTCTGTCTGTTACGCTTTCCCGCCTAAACCTCTCAACCGATTTTGATGAAATTTGGCACAGATAATCTTTAGACCCTGAGAAAGAACATAGGCTACCTTTTATCCCGGAAAAATTTGATATTCCCGAGGGAAATCTAAAAAGCGCGATATAACCGAACTCCACGCGGGCGAAGCCGCGGGCGGAAAGCTAGTACTACATAAAAAAAAAAACTAAATATTTTCTTACATTGAAATTCCAACATGCTTTTTCTCTGAACTTAGTGAAAAATGCGTTTTACTTTTTGTTATTTACATAAATAAATAAACTCGTTTGTCAAAAACAAAAGATCTTGAATTCTTGAATAAAAATGGCGCATTTGTTTAAGGTCGTTTACTTGTGACGCAGCGAACGTCGTTTGACTTGATAAATACTTGTTATAAAGTAAACAAAAGAGGCAAAGACATTTAAGCTAAAAAAAAAAAACGAATCTTTCTAAATAACTCGCCCATCGAGTTTTTGGCGGGAAAGTCACCCTCATTTTTCATTGGACTTTTTAAATTATTTATAGTGTTGTTTACTAAATAAAAGTGCGTGATTTATGTAGTAAAAAGTGCATTCAGTTAATCAGTGTTTTTCAACCTTTTTCATGGCACGACCCTCTTAGTGTCAAAAAATATCACTTTGGGTATCTTTTGGTTAAACAGAAAAACAGAATACCCACAATCAACCACAGAAAATTTAAAGTGTTTAATTCCATTTGGAACTTTCTACAATTTTAAAGAATAGCGACCCCCTCAATTAGACTTGGCGACCCCCTAGCGGGTCGCGACCCGCACTTTAAGAAACACTGCAGTAAATAATCCATAAAGAACATTGAGATATCGTAGCATAGTGGCCTCATCATGATATACGGATAGGCAATTCAATAGAGTAGGTATGTTACCAAGAATCTTTACAACTAACAATGACAAAAGGTTTGAGATTTCTAACTATTATTCACGACGCGCTTTACCATCAACATCACTGATCACCGACGATCACGAATGCAGCACTGCTTACCATCAGGCGGGATTGCAGTCAAGCACTAGTTTATAAATTATAACAAAGAAAAACCTACTACAATTATAGATAAACAAGTAAACATAACCTAAAAGGAGATAAATAAGCTTCGAGTATATTGGCACACGCACAGGTAGAGCAATACTGGCTGGAGTACCACAAAAAATATGTTTCAACCCAAGTAAAGATTTCCAAGAGGTTTAAAAGAGTACACGTGTAAAGGAAAAAGGTAATTGTAACTTTAACCCATACATAATTCACAACACTACCTGGGAAGTTAGTACACAACAGAATCTGAGGTCACAACACTAGTGTGGGTCAAACGTGTACTGGCGTACGGGCCCACCTGACGGACACTTCAACACATGTTCTAACGGTCGGCCCTCGGGTAGGGTCACCATCCGTCTGTCTGAACGTGTCCGGCTTTTTGGCCGTCGTTTTTTATTTGACTTTTTAAACATTTTTTTTTTAATTTCTATTGTTTTCGGCTCACTTTACGTTTGTTTTGTAACGCTTATTGTAGACGACAGCTGATCAAGCTACCATAATCTGTCAGATTTTTTTATTAGATTTTCAACTTTAGCTTTAAAGCATTAAGCTCAATTTTGATTGGGAATATTTGACAGTTTCGAGTAGCTTGACGTGCTGTCGTCCGTACTGAAAGTGAAAACTTTGTTAGTATCTTTGTGAGTCGAAAAAACGAACATTCTTCATTTCTCGGTGGTAGGCAACAACATCAGCCGCCGGCACAATTTACCACCCACCAGACAAAGTGTTGCCGCCAAGCGATTCGCCGTGCCGTACGGTGGACGGGTCTGAGCAGTTGTGTTGCGATGTGTGCCGGGTACGATGTGTCTAATGTTGTTGTGTCGGGAGTTTGGTCGTGGAGGGTGTCCAGATCATCCTCTTGCGCAGCATCGTTGGTCGTGTTGTTGGGTTAAACATTGCATCACCTCGCTCAACTGCCGTCTTCCTTCCTATTCACTCAGTTTTTTTGAGTGAATAGGCTTAATAAGCTAGTGCGCGTTACCATCAACGATTGCATCACTACTTACCATCAGGCGGGATTGCAGTCAAGCACAGTTTTTAATAGTTTATAACTATTAAAAAAAAAAACATTCTTATCATTATCTTGTAATTAAAATTTTTTAAGGTTTACTTCATACACATTGTTGTGGACTGTATTAATTTTCGTGGGTTGTGGTGCTCTTCAATGAAACACCTTCGTACTCTTCGATCTTTATTAAAACCTTCTCAATATCTCCATAGGTGGCTTGCTCACTGGTTATCCTTCTTGTTTAGGAGACTATTCCGATCACTGATCACTTTTGACTACGATTTTTTTTTTTTTTTTTTTTGATATGGCATCTCGTAGGTAGGCTACTTTAGAGACCGTTACTACTTAATCGAACTTTCCTGTGAATGCCTTAAAATTAAAGCCTCCAGCCAGGGCATAAAACTACTTAAAACTAAGCGACTACGCACTAAGGGCACCCCCTGTGGGGTACGGACCTCGGCTTAGGGCGTCGCTGGAGAGGACAGCAAGGGACGGCTGGATCGAAAGTTATACTTGTTGGTTTGATGACCACGGCGTTTCCTAGTACTAGCTCTGAGAAGAAACGCCGAAACAAACTCAGAGGTCATTGTTGGGACATTATTATAATTACTGGCTCAGCTGCGGCGCGGGCTGGCCTTCATCGGACAAGGGACGGGGAGGGGACTACTACGTGGAGCGCGTCGCGATGGACCTCGGCGGCGAGGTCGGTAGGTCGGTCTGTGTTTATGTAGTGTGCTGGTGGCCCTATTGGCCTCTTGGAGGAGGGTAATGGGGTCATCGGGGTCTGAGAGAGCATGCCGAGGGCGGCGAAGGCGGGAGATGGTCGATTTTTGTGAGCAACCCACCTTCTTAAGTACATTTTTACCTGGGTACAAGTTGTGCTAGGGGCGCGACATGGAGCTTTTTGATCAGCCAATCCTGATTCGGCTTTGATCACGCGATGTTTTTATCCCTTTCTAGTCCTTGTCGCACCTCTTTACAGCCAATCACAATACGTTTTATTAACCAATTAAATCAAAGTTTACATTTTAATACTTATTCTACTTATTCAATCTACTTATTGGTATTTTACATGTTTTTATTTAATCAACGCGATGTCGTCCGTAACAGTTCTCCCCCCGGCGTAGCTCGCGAAGCCTCTTCTTCTTTCACGAGGACGACGAGCTTACTCGCTGGTCGCCGGAAGAGTCCCGTCTTGGTTCGCACCTCCACTACGCGGGTGCTGCCATCTGCTGCAGGGTACGTGCGCTCTACAATCCCCATTGGCCATGTGTTCCGGGGTAGCGTGCCGTCCACTATTAAAACCACGTCGCCGGCCTGCAGTGCCCGCGCGCTGTTCTTCGGTTCGCCCCGTGGCGCCAAGGTCGGCAAGTATTCCCGCAGCCAACGCCGCCAGAAATGATCGGCGAGCGCTTGGCTTGCTCTCCAGGTCCTTCTATCGTCCTGGCTGCAGGGCCCCGTTGTGGGCATACCGTCCGAGGACCCCAACAAGAAATGATTTGGAGTCAGGGCCTCTGGGTCTCGAGGGTCCACACTCACGTGCGTCAGGGGTCGTGCGTTCACGGCGAACTCTGCCTCTGTGAGGAGCGTGCTTAGTACTTCTTCTGCAGGCGCCTTCTCCTTCAATGTTGCTGCCAGTGCCGTTTTGACGGAACGCACCATTCTCTCCCACGCACCGCCCTGATTGGGTGCGCCTGGGGGTATGAAGTTCCACTTCATACGATGTCGTAGGCCTTCGTCGCCTAATGCAGGCAACCATTCGACGTAAGCGGCTCGAAGCTCCTGATCGGCTCCCCGGAAGTTGGTCGCGTTGTCGGAGTACATCACGGCCGGCCAACCCCTACGTGCTGCCATTCTTCTCATTGCCATTATGGCGGAGTCCGTCGACAGGGATGAGACTAGTTCCAGGTGTATGGCGCGTGACGTGAGGCAGGTAAATAGGGCCCCCCATCTCTTCTCGCGCCGACGCCCTATCTTGACTGTCATCGGCCCGAAGTAATCCACCCCGCAGTTTGTGAACGGGCGATGGAACGGGTCCAGGCGGGCGCGCGGTAGGTCTCCTGTAGCGGGTACTTGCGGCGTCCCTTTCCTCCTCTTGCAGTACGCGCAGCTTCGTTCAATAGCACGTACCGTGGGCCGCAGGTGTATTACCCAATACCGCTGCCGTAGGTCATTGGTGACGCGCTCACGGTTTGCATGGCCCGCGGCGCAGTGCTCTCTTAGCACTAAGAGCTTGGTAATCCTGTGTCGACCGTCCAGTATAATCGGTCGCTTTATTTCACCGGGTGCTGTCGCTGCTTCAATGCGACCTCGCACTCTCAAGAGTCCGTCCTCCAATACGGGGTCCAACCCGTATAGACGGCTCGTCTTCGAGAGGGGACGAGAGGACTGTATCTTCTTCATGTCTTCTCCGAAACTTTCCTGCTGCGCTCGTCGCAGGAGCTCCCTCTCGGCTCGTATCACATGTCGGTGCTCGACTCTTACTGCTGCGCGACGGCACATATCAATGAAGGCCAGCACTCTTGCCGCCGCTCGCACCAGTGTCTCGTACTTGGAGAAGCGGGTAGGGTCGGGTAGCCAGCTTTCTCCCTCTTTCTTCGTTATGTGGAGGACTTCAAGTTCCTCGTCTTCACAAGGCGTAGTTGTCCCAGGCCATTGCTCCTGCGGCAGGTACAGGAAGCTAGGCCCCTGGAACCACCGATTATTTTCGTCGATCGGTGTATCGGTCAGTCGGGTGGCGTCGTCCGCGACGTTGTGCCCTGTTGGCAGCCAGCGCCACTCTTCTTTCGAGGTGAGCTCGGCGATCTCCCCCAGTCGATGCGCGACGAACGGTGTGTATCGCCGGGTGTCGTGTTTCACCCACTGTACAACGGTAGAGGAGTCCGTCCAGTATGTTGTCTTGCTGACCTCTAGCCGGTGTTCCTTCTTTATCGTGTCAGCGAGCCTGGCTCCTAGAACCGCCGCTTGCAGTTCCAGTCTTGGGATGGTCTGCGCCTTCCGTGGTGCCACCTTAGCCTTGGCGGCGCTCAGCACCACGTTCACGGTGCCGTCATGGTTCATCACCCTCCAGTAAGCCACTGTCGCGTAGGCTTGCTCGCTGGCGTCGCATAGCACGTGTAGCTCCACGTCCTCGTGTCTCTTCACTGTGTAGCTTCTGGGTAGTCGGAGCTGTGCGACGTCGGTGAGTTGGGCGAGCCACGCAGCGAAGTGCTCGTTCTCTTGCTCTGGTATCGGCTCGTCCCACGATAACTGCAGTCGCCACAAACTCTGCAGTATAATCTTGGCCCTTATTGTGTAATGGCTCAACAGCCCTAAGGGATCATATATGGACATAACTGCGCTGAGTGCTTCTCTTTTCGTCGGAGCACGTCTTCTATCTCGTACTGGAACGGGTACTCGGCTCATTGTGGTGTTAAAGCCGAGCTCGTCTCGTTCTGCGTCCCAGTACAGCCCCAATATTTTGTTCGCGGGCATCTCACCCCCCAGTTGTGTGGGTGTCGTGGCGCGCAGCTCTTGCGGTATGTCGCGTAGCACCGTCTCGTTGTTGGTGCTCCATCCACGCAGCGTGAATCCAGCGACTGCGTGCACCTGTCTTATTTGTTCAATGGCTTGCAGGGCTTCTTCCTGGTCATCATAACTGACCACCAAGTCGTCCATGTAGTGACTGTTCTTGATTGCATCCAGCGCCAGCGGGTATTCTTGTCCGTGCATGTCTGCGTTGTGGTTCCGTACATGATGCGCCATATACGGGGAGCTGGCGGCACCAAAGATCATGCTGGTCATCTTGTAGTGCCGTGGAGGTCCCGTCCGATCGCTGCCTCTCCACAGGAACTGTTGTGCCGGCTGGTCCTCTGGTCGGATTTTAATGCGCAGGAACATTTCTTGAATGTCTGCTGTTACCGCTATGGCTTTCTCCCGGAAGCGGAATATAATCCCGGGTAGCGATAACAGCAGATCTGGCCCTTCTAGGAGTCCGTCATTTAGACTCACGCCATAGCTCTTTGCAGCCGCGTCGAATACCAGCCTCTGCTTGCCGGGCTTGTTTGGGTTCTGCACGGCAAAGTGAGGCAGGTACCAGCAGACAGCGCTCTTACTCTCGGTGCCGTCACATGGCACCGCGTATCCCTTATGGAATAAGTTGTCCATTTGTGCACTGTACTGCTCGGCAAAGTCTGAATTTGCGTCCATTTTCATTTCAAGTTTCTTCAGTCGGCGAAGCGCTGCCCCGTAGCTTGGCGGCATATTTATATCGTCGCGTCGCCATGGTAGTCCGACTTCGTAGCCCCCGTCGATCTTCTTTGTGGTGCCTTCCACGATTGCTACCGCGCGCTGGTTGGCTTCACTTACGCGCGGTTCTCGCGCTACGCCTAGCGCTTCGATCTTAAAGTGGGCTTCTACTTGGTCATGAAGTCTCTGACAGTCGTGTTGCTGCTTGTCAGTTTCGTACACGTGTAGTACGTTGTCTTCACTCACGATGACGCTCCGTGGTGCGGTTCCGTGGATCACCCAGCCGAGCCGCGTTAGGGATGCGGCCGGTTGGTCGGGAGCGCCGACTCGGAGTCTTCTAGATACGATGCATTCCCAGTGATCTGTGCCCACTAGGATGCCAGGTCGTGTCGGTTCGTAACACACCTCTTCGGTCGGTAGGTCACGTAAGTGCTCGTACTCCAGCAGGGCCTCTGGTATAGACTGCTGGTGAAGCTTCAGGTCCTTCACGGTTCTGGCCCTGAGCTTGTGTGGTGCGCTGGTCCGGCCGACACCACTCACTTTCACAGTGACGAGCTTGCTATCCTGCACCTGCGATGACATGTTTACACCACAGATGTGTAGTGGCTGCGTCGCTCCCTCCGCTCCGATCTTCGCGGCCAGGTCCGCGTCAATGAGGGTAATGGTGGCCCCTTCATCCAGGAGCGCGTGCGTTCTCACCTCCCCCCGTGGACCGGTGACGACGACAGGACACATCTTCAAAAGCACTGTTCTCGGGCCGGCGGCTGGTCGGGTAGCCACCGACATGACTGCTTCTTCTGTCGGTTCTTCTGTAACATGCTGCTCAGTCGCGTGTTTTATGTCAGGCGATTCTCTGGGTTCCCTGTGCAGTGTAGCATGGTGTGGTCGGCGGCACTGATTAACTCCGCACGACCTTGCCTTGCACGTGGCGCGCCTGTGCTTCTTCTGTGCGCACTTGAAGCACAGCTTGTGCTGCTTCACCATCTCCCAGCGCTGATCGATGGTCATCGCTCTGAACTGCGGGCACTTGGTTAGCACGTGACACTGTTTACAGCTGGGACACTGGTCTTCGTCGGCGTCTTCCGTAGCATACACTGCGTTACGCTTTCTATTCAGGGTCACGGCCGGTCTTATTTCCTTCTTCACGGCCGTGGCACTTGTCGGTGGGGCGTATGTGTACCGTAACGCCCTATCCGCTTCACGCATTAGAAAGCGAGATAACATCACTAACTCAGGTTCCGGTGAACCTTCGTTATCACTCGCGAAGTCACACCACCGCGATCGTAGGTGGGGACTCAATTTGTCCAACACTTCACGGGTCAGCAAGGGATTATATAAGTACCCCTTGCGATCGATTGTCTTTAACACACACACTGTGTTCTGGATCTTAATCGCAAAACTGTTCAAGTCACTAGCACTAGCGCTGGGTTTCGGCATCTTCTTCAAATCTTCTAGCGTCTTATCTATTATAACTTCTGGTCGCCCGAAGCATTGTTCCAGAGTCTTCATTATGACGTCTGGGTCGGTGGCCGTATGTAGTAAGGCCACTACGACGTCTCGTGCTTCGTTCCTGAGGCAACTTCTAAGCCGCTGGAGGTTCTCTGCCGGTGACACGTTGTACATGCTGGTCGTGTCGTAGTACGATGCCTTGAAGGGTAACCACTCGCTGACTGCGCCGGAGAAAACGGGTAGATCCGTGTGTCGTAGTCTTGGTCTCGCCATCTTTTCCAGCGTCGCAGCCAATTGTTCGATGCTGTTTCTGGCTTTCGTTGGCGTCGGTGACCGACCACGTGGCATCTGTTTTCTATCTTCTCTCGCATCTGTGCCTCTACCTTCCTCCCCCCGTAGGTCGTTGGGGTTGTTGCGCAACCACTGATCCACTTTCTGGTGTGGGTGTCCTTCCGCATCTTCGTGGACGCTCTCCTGTTCGTCCTGGATTATTGACGTCTCGGCGGCTAATCTTTTCCTTACTAGATCCGCCTCTATTTCTAATTCTTTTCTTCTAATTGCTGCTAGCCTTTCAGCTGCTTCTAGCTCCGCTAGCTTAATCCGCGTCGTCGCACTCGTCGTTGATCTCACTGACCGCGGCGGTGATACCATCTGTCTGCGTTCTGACGATGGCCCTGCGGTCACGACGTCCGCTGTGGTAGCGCGTCCCTCCACTTGAGGTGACGCTGGAGGATCCAATGACAGTCTCCTTGCCCGTTCTTGCTCGATGATTTCCAACTCCCGGCGCCGTCCCGCCGTCTCTGCTGCGTCGATCTGGCTACGTGTCACGACCATGGCTGAGCCTCTTGTGGCACCTCGACGTATCAGGCGACCCGGTTTCGTAGGATTCAACGACGTAATCCGGCTTCTGAAGGACCAGACGATGTTATCCGGCTCTCGAAGGACCAGACGATGTTGTGGACTGTATTAATTTTCGTGGGTTGTGGTGCTCTTCAATGAAACACCTTCGTACTCTTCGATCTTTATTAAAACCTTCTCAATATCTCCATAGGTGGCTTGCTCACTGGTTATCCTTCTTGTTTAGGAGACTATTCCGATCACTGATCACTTTTGACTACGATTTTTGTGAGCAACCCACCTTCTTAAGTACATTTTTACCTGGGTACAAGTTGTGCTAGGGGCGCGACATGGAGCTTTTTGATCAGCCAATCCTGATTCGGCTTTGATCACGCGATGTTTTTATCCCTTTCTAGTCCTTGTCGCACCTCTTTACAGCCAATCACAATACGTTTTATTAACCAATTAAATCAAAGTTTACATTTTAATACTTATTCTACTTATTCAATCTACTTATTGGTATTTTACATGTTTTTATTTAATCAACGCGATGTCGTCCGTAACACACATGCTTGTAATCGGCACAAGTAATGTGCCGAATAAAAAAAATCTCACATTTCTTTCATTTGTTCGAACGTTTCGACAAAAGTTGACTTAGGTATTAAAAAAAACTAAGAAAGAGAAGAAAATATTTCTGACTAGCTTTCCGCCCGCGGCTTCGCCCGCGTGGAGTTCGGTTATATCGCGCTTTTTAGATTTCCCCCGGGAACATCAAATTTTTCCGGGATAAAAGGTAGCCTATGTTCTTTCTCAGGGTCCAAAGATTGTCTGTGCCAAATTTCATCAAAATCGGTTGAGAGGTTTAAGCGGGAAAGCGTAACAGACAGACAGACAGACAGACAGAGTTACTTTCGCATTTATAATATTAGTATGGATAATAGAAATTTCAAAAGCCTGCCCGATATTAGTAACAAGGAGAGCTTTTTTTTGCATTTTTTCTCTTCTTTTTTGAAGTCTAATGTGGTCAGGACTTTTCACATTACAAAATGGTAACCCTAATCCGGGTCCAATGCTGGCCACGTTGCGTGTGGAATCCGTAATACCGTACCGAATGAGCCCATCACTTGATAGACATAATCGGTCAGTAAGTGGGCATTGGGTAAATCTGTGTTCTGTTTTATATTCAGCCAATCACACGTATTCAATACACGCTTTAAGTGTAGTGAAGTGTGGTGATATGACTGGTTTGGAGCAAGAGTGGGCTGTTTGTTGGCAAGCGGAATTTTTGTACTAATAGTAGCTTACTCGAGGGTGCGGTTATTGTAACCAAAAGGCCGTGGTTTAGTCCAATATACATTTATTTTATTTTTAAAATTTTATCCATTTTATTTCACAACCAAAAACCCAATTCAGACTTACTACGAATATTTTAAAAGAAAAATTAGTCAAGTCGTTCTAGACCTTCAGGGTAATTGCGTAACAAACTATCAGTAGCAATGGGTTTCATTTTGACAGTTCAAAAACATTCATTGAATGGTATACGTTTTTGAGCTAACAAATTTTTAGAACTTATGAAGCAATGGATTAACAATATACTTCGAAATGATTCTAATCGATAGTAATTGTGTGCTACGCAATTGGGTTGTATCCATTGATATAATATTAAACACACCACGGGGTCCACGAAGACCGATGCCTCCTGGGTCAGGGTTGCGGGTTGGTTAAACAAGAAACCGTGGCCCTGGCCGTCGCACAGGCAAATGAAGAAACACGGGTGCATTTTAGTCAGTAAAAGTCTGACACGCCCTTCCGCTCTGCCCAGAGCGGGAGAAGTCATTTGATGATTTCCCATCCAAACAAAAAAAAAAAAAAAAAAAAAAAAAAAAAAAAAAAAAAAAAAAAGGTAGATACGTCACTAGCGCACTGAAAATGAAGCGTACAAAAGGAGGTAAGTCCAGCAAGTCGCTTTAGTTTTCGTCGATTCTATTTGAGCGCATACGACAAACACTAGCCATCTTTTTTTTCTCTATGCTTTAGATTGCGCCCCATCTCACTCACACTGTGCCAACGTGTGAAATGTACGCAGAATTAAAAAAATGCATGTGTGTGCTGCTGCTCCGATCGGCACATTTATTTTGGTTAATTTGTTAGAGCATATCATATCTGTTTAATATTATATCAATGGTTGTATCCTAAAAATAATTTAATGTCTATCAGATAGATTTATAAAAAATTTTGAATAAGTTTTTTTTATTTTTTCTTTCATTCAAATATTTAGGAAAATATATTGATTTGAAACGCATGACGTCATGCCGTGGTACAAACTATACCACGGCGTGACGTAATTAGCCCCCACTTCGTAATTTTAATACGCTATATCTCAGTACTTTTTGGTAATTTCGACAAAATAAAAAATTCGGGGCTTAATTTTTTTTATTATCTATTTGACGGATCAATTTTTTTTTGATTTTCATACTTTGGATACATCCCTCGATGCAAACGAATGCTCAATGGAAACGTATACGTTGATAAGTGCATCACTTGAGCATGGTTAGAACATCATGTCATTTTTATTTATGTAAGTACTGCTAGCTGTGCCCCGTGCTTTCACCCGCCTAAGTTTCGATCCTATTGAAATATTGAGATAAAAATATCCGATATCTTATTCTTTGCTATAAAACTATTTGTGTGCCAAATTTCATCCAAATCCATTCAGTAGTTTTTGTGTGAAAGAGTAAGAAACATCCGTCCATAGATACAGTCATACATTGGTTCATACATTCGGTTTTGTAGCGCGTCATCGATGTTTGCCGATGCTAGAACCGAGGATTTCCACGGTATTATAAGAAGACGGAGTGCGTCGCTTCTGCGCCGTACCCGTGGCGGTTCGAATGGGCTCCTGAGGGTGTTGTCCGAACGGTGGGACTCGCCTTTTTTAAGGAGGTGGCTGCAGTTGCATGCTAGCCCCTGCGATTATCATTTAATGTAATTTTATTAATGTGGTTTTAGTTTTTTAATTATTATCTATTGTTATTTAAATTTTGATTTGTGATTATTTTTGTTTTCTGATTTTTATTTTTACTTCTGATTTTGTGATTATTCATTATTTTGTTATATTTTTGCCATTTGATGATTATAATTTTTTTTGATTGTTATTAATTTCAATTTATCTCATTTTATGTAATTTATGGACCTGTGTCTGAGAATAAATGATTATTATTATTATTTATTATACATAGACGTCCTTTCAACTTTCGCATTTAAAATATTTGTAGGATAGGGTAGTAGACTTTTATGCAAATTGAAAACAGTGTCATAAAGTATAACTACATCTAATCGGCTCCTTAACAATTTAATGGATAATATATTCGGCTTCATCACGGCTTCTGCAAACTGAAGTGTTTGTGGGCTGGTCATGTTTGTCGACGGATCCATGGCGTAGTAAAGTGCACTCATCCTCCATAGAAAAGGGAGGATCCTCCGACCAGACGGGTGTTATGTCTGGCGGGCACTTGCCCAATGCTTGAAATTGGCGAGTTGTATGTACCTATGCTAATTGCACGGTAAACTTTGATTGCGAGATGTAGAATTCGTGTGACGTCACTATGGCGCGTTGTTCCATGTGGCGTTTGTAGGTACCGCTACATAGACAAGTCCTGGAGGAGAGACCGCGTGTCAGTAAGCGCAGTGTGGGACGCCCCTGAGCTAGATGGATGGGCGATGGATGAGGAACTCTGAGAACCGTAGCCTGTGAGAGGCGCAGGGGTGAACTCCGATAGTCTGAGTTGGTTGATTGACCTAGTGGTGTCCCGTCCCGGATTTCGGAAACTGTTTTTTTTTTACAAATAAAATAAAATAAATAAATATTACGCACAGATCACACAGATTGAGCTAGCCCCAAAGTAAGTTCGAAACTTGTGTTATGAGGATATTAACTCAACGATACTATATTAATAATAGATACGTAATAAATCAACATCCAAGACCCAGGCCAATCAGGAAAAGATCGTTTTCCATCATGACCTGGCCGGGGAACGAACCCTGGGCCTCCACGTCGCAGGCAGGCGTGTTGATCGCTGCGCCCCGGAGGATGTCAATCAGTGAACAGATTACAAGCAATAATATCTACGAATTAAATACTAAATTACCATTAGTAACCTTAGTTTATTGCGCGTTGTACTAACTAAACGATAGTGGAACGGATAAGGCCCAATAAATACAAACTAGACCGCCAATATCATAATAACCGGTTTTCGATTATGTACGGTTTTTTGTTGGTTATTCCGATTCGTTTAGAGTTGGATTGGTTGCAGTTCATCGACATCGATGACAGTCATGTATGATGCCGTACTGTCGTCCACAGGCATAGGGCAGGAAAGTAACAGTACCGCAGTTCCGCGTTTGAGTTCATTTGCACTGAGTTCAGCTGCCCAAAAAAAAAAAAAACAAAAAGGTATTATCGCACATCAAGCTTTTTTTTTAAGTAATTATAAACTAGTTCTTGACTGCAATCCCGCCTGATGGCAAGCAGTGATGCAATCGTTGATGGTAAAGCGCACTAGTTTATTAAGCCTATTCACTTAAAAACTTAGGAATAGGAAGGATGACGGCAGTTGAGCGAGGTGATGCAATGTTAATTAAACCCAAGACCAACCCAACCAAACGATGCTCAATCTCCCTTTAGGAGATTGATATAGAGACTCTCCACGACCAAACTCCCGCCACAACAATATTTGGCGCATCGTACCGCCACACATCGCAACACAACTGCTCAGACCCGTCCTCCGTACGGCTTCACCAGACATCATGCCGGAACACGACGAATCGCTTGGCGGCAAGAGTTTGTCTGGTGGGTGGTAACTTCTGCCGGCAGCCGATGTTATGGCCTACCACAATCTAAATAAGCTACTACAATCTGACAAATACCTTCATTAGATTTTCAACTTTATCGCTAAAGAATTAAGGCTCATGATTGTTTGGGAATATTTGACAGTTTCGGGTAGCTTGACCTACTGTTGTCCATTCTTTCGTTCAATTAGGTTTAAATTTTATCACCAACACACACACACAAAATAGTTTACATAGGTGCCTTCGTATATGTAGTGTTTACCTTTAGTTCACTATCTGAACCAATGAAGCTTTATCATTTTGATGTGACAAGTTGTATTAAGCAGTAGTCTGTATCAATAAATCACTCCTAATATCTATGGCAATCATAGACTGTCATAGATAATCACAGCATGTTCATTAGGTCAAAACAAATCCATACTAATATTATAAATGCGAAAGTAACTCTGTATGTCTGTCTGTCTGTCTGCCTGTCTGTCTGTCTGTCTGTCAGTTACGCTTTCCCACTTAAACCTCTCAACCGATTTTGATGAAATTTGGCACAGACAATCTTTAGACCCAGATAAAGAACATAGGCTACCTTTTATCCCGGAAAAATTTGATGTTCCCGAGGGAAATCTAAAAAGCGCGATATAACCGAACTCCACGCGGGCGAAGCCGCGGGCGGAAAGCTAGTAAGATTATAAAGATTAGTAGTTTACGTAAATAAATACATACTTAGATTATTTTTATCAGGGAGCTATCGAGCGGGCTATGTTGGGCGTCTCTCTGAAGGACCGCATCAGAAATGAGGTGATCCGACAGAGGACCAGAGTCACCGACATAGCTGAGAGGATTAGCAAGCTGAAGTGGCAATGGGCTGGTCACATGTGCCGCAGGACCGACAATCGTTGGGGTAAACGAGTCCTCGAGTGGAGACCGCGTCTCGGCAAACGTAGCGTGGGACGCCCTTGGGCGAGATGGAGCGACGACATCAAAAAGGTGGCTGGTAGTGGCTGGCGGAGAGCTGCTCGGGATCGAGCTTGTTGGCGTGCCATGAAGGAGGCCTATGTCCAGCAGTGGACGAGTAAGGGCTGATGATGATGATGAGATTATTTTTATTATATTTGGTTTGGATTGCTTCGGAAAAATAGCTATTAGCGCCGATTATCTTATTCAAAAACTAAACCAAATTTAAGTTAATTGTATCTTTTTCTTTCTAATTTACTAGCGGCCGCCAGCGACTTCAGAATCAGAATCAGAATTATTTATTTGTGAAACATAGGTGAAGAACATATATACATTAATCATACATGTCAAGGTCTTAAATAGATAAGTGTTGCACTATGTTTTGCCATTGTTGAAATACGCGCGCGCGCGCGTATTGTTGCTTCGTTCGCGTGATTTAGTTATGCTCCACTCCTATTGGTCGCAGCGTGATGTTATAAAGCCTTCCTGGATTAATGGACTATCCAACGCAAAATGATTTTTTCAAATCGGACCAGTAGTTCCTGAGATTAGAAGAAAAGGGTCTAACTGCAATGCTTCGATGTCGCCTTTGGGTTGTGGAGGTCAGACGGCAGTCGCTTCACGGAAAATGTCGAAGTTTAGCCATATCAGCAGTTGGACTGGTAAAGCGGACCCCAGACTCCAAAGCTGAAAAGGCTTCGGATGCGACTGGGATGATGATGATAGATTAAGAAAAGGATAGAAGATAACATTTTAGTTTAATCTTGTCACATATAACTTTCCCACTGCTGGGATACGGAGAGAAAGTGGGCCGTTATCCACCACATGGGCCTAGGGCGGGTTGGTAGATGTTACAACATGTCTTAAAATTTTTGGTTCTTCAAAAATCTTTTTGTCTCGACATAGTTTCCTCACAATATTTTCCATAACCGTTTCAATGGAATGCATAGGAAAGTTCGAATCATCAAAATCATCATCAACCTTTCATCATCCCACTGTTGGGCACAGGTCTGCTCTCATACAGAGAAGGATTGAGCACAATCACCATGCTTGCTCAATGCGGGTTGGCAATTTCAGACTTATAAAGTCCAGGTTCCCTCAAGATGTTTTCCTTCACCTTCAGTCACTGGTGTCCAAGATATACTTAGAAAGCACAAAGTTCGAATATTTTAACTTGATTCCAAAGATGCACCTTCTCTTTGCCTCCACAATGTGCACTGAAACAGGTTCCGTTCTGCTTCGGTGATTAGTTCACGACTCAAACAGGATGCATGTAGATCATTGATCACCCTGTATGAGTTACATGTTATTCACACATGCACAGGCGTCATGGCTGATGATTTCGGAAGGTATGTGGTCAAAAGGGTACAACTACGTTATTATTTGATGTTGAAATGCTCTTTCAAGGCATTAATATATTAGGTTTACGTTTATTTCCCTATATGTAGATACCCTACTAAATATCAAATCAAATCAAATCATTTACTTCAAATAAACCAGTTACAGGCACTTTTGAATTGTCAGAAGGTGGTCGGTCAGTCAATAAGATGAAGCTAGTCGCCCATTCCAAAGAGTAGGTACCTATGGAGAAGAACGGGCAAGAAACTCCATGGACACTCTTTTAAATTTTTAAGCTATTGTTACAAATATTTGATTACATCATTCATGTTGAAATCAACCGCGTGAGAACGATGCAGAAATATCTCTTAGAGACATTGGGTTTTAACTCATTGGAGGTTAGGAGAGTCCCTGGTCAGCTTACGGTAGGTTGTCAGACGTTGCGGTGACATATAGGCCGCCCAGAGCTCCATTGTCTTTTCTGCCGACTATTTGGGCCCGACAGACACATCGGTCACCGATGGCAACATCTGTTTGCGCAACTCCCAGCGAAAACTGAAGTCAGAGCCGAATTCCTGGTCTGTTGTTCGTTAAAGGTGCTGAGTGACCTTCTGACGTCCACATTCCTGAATTTACAACATTCTTTGCGTTCTTAACGTTGTTGAGCTGGTTTTATTTTTTTAATATAAGAAGTAAACGAGAAGTTTAACATAGAAAAAACAATCCTTCAAAATTATTCAGATTATGATTAAATAAATAAATAAATCCTGGTGGCCTAGAGGTTAAAACACCAGCCTCTCAAGTATGAGTGCGCGGGTCCGATTCCAGGTCAGGAAAGTACCAATGTAACTTTTCTAAAGTTATATCACTATATGTACTTTCTAAGTATGTCTGTGCCCAGCAGATAATGATGATTATGATGAAATAAATAAATGACTTATTTTCTGTAAGTAAGTCTGTACGGATGACAGCAGGTCAAGCTACCCGAAACTGTCAAATGTTCCCAATCAACCATGAGCCTTAATGCTTTAGTTATAAAGTAGAAAACCTAATAAATAAATTTTGAAACATTATAGTAGCTCGATGTGCTGTCGTCTGTACAGACACTTACAAGTAATTTTTTTTTATGAAATGTGTGTTACGTAATTTCATAACATCCATACATAAATAATAATTTTCTTTCTGCCGGGACACAGGCCTCCTCTTGATACATAATTAGTGTGTATAATCCACTTAAATGACCTTTGAAGACAAAGTTTTCTAAACTGCACTTACGTACCCACTAATTATACTGTAATTAGAAAAGCCAATACCACACCCACAGCGTCAATAATTGCACAAATGGCGTCATCATCAGGGTTATTAAGAATGTGAGCCAAATTCGCGGTGTTTGGTCAGGCGGATTAGCTCATTAAGGACCCTTCCATGTGTGACGGATTACATTAACGTAATAAATACTATATACCACACTTTTTAACTTTTAAAATGGTGGTTACCGATATAGCCAATTAATTCTTTAAAAATGTTAGCATTAAAAGTTCTTCTTCTTTTTTCAAGGTGAGATTCAACCTCAACTTTCGATCAAAGGCCTCTGTGGAACAGATACCACAATTTTGCCAATAACACGCGTAATAAATTATAGAAATTCTTTGAAAAAATATTTCACAATAATGGCGGATATCGCCAATGACAGTGTTAAAACTTTAGCGCGATACGAAATGGGATCAAACTAGACCAAAACTTTAACTGGATTAGATACGAACAAGAGTTGAACTTCCACTGTTTGATTTTAGCGCGATTTCCCCAACGATCATCATCATCTCAGCGTTAATCCCAGTCGCATCCGCAGCTTTTTTCAGCTTTGGAGTCTGGGGTCCGCTTTACCAGTCTAACTGCTGATTTTGGCTAAACTTCGATATTTTCCGTGAAGCGACTGCCGCCTGACCTCCACAACCCGAAGAGGATATCTAAGCATTGCAGTTAGATCAACTGTTAGACTTTTGAGGGCTCCAACAACCCGCAACGACTGCCACTAGATGTTCGTTTGGCAACCGGGACCAACGGCTTAACGTGCTTTCCGAGGCACGACCAGACCAGAGCAAATATTCAGATTCATGCATACAAATATTTGCGCTGTGCGGGGATCGAACCTGCGCCTCCATGAGCAACGGCCGCGTTCGCTACCGCTATAAAGTAGCAAAGCCAACGAATGAACTTATCAGAACGAAATGAAAGGATTGCATTTATAAATTGTTTGTACAAAGCACATTTTACAAGCTCGTTTAAAAGGTATTTCATACTCGTTAATACTGACGAAAAATGGATTACGATGCCAAATAATTTCACAGTCAAACGAATGCACTAAGTGGTCGTGATGTGAAAATAGGTAATTTAACGCCACCTTACTGAAATAGAAACACTTTGCTTTATTATACAACGATATTTTTTCTTTATACGAAACCTAAATGCTTATAGTTTGATCAGAATAAGCAACTGAAACGATTCCAGTCATTTTTACACCATGTTATATTTTTCCCAAATAAATTTTAAAATGTGGCATTGTGGTCACCGTTCGCACAACACAGTTCACAGCGGAACATATTGTCCTAGGGTTCCCGCCGCGCCGCGTCGCTGCAGGCGCGAGCGGGTGAGCGGCGCGTAACCATATTTTTGTAGGGACCTTAACAAGCCCAACTTTGTGATTTTTCATGATAGATTTTTGAAATTTTGTTTATAAATTCTTTACATAAAAATACTGGACACGTGTTTGGGTTTCGCATATGTATATAAAAAAAATAGCTTTCCGTGCGCGGCTTTGCCCGCGAGGAATTCGATGAATATGAGTACCTACCATTTTTTTTAAACTGGAAAGTTGATGCAATTTTGTTTGAGGATTACGAAACTTTGCAAAATCGATCATTATGCGATAACTGATCGACCATTTTGACACGACTGTAATAGCAGACTAATGCTCCTGGTTATTTGCAAGAGAAACCAAGGACAGGCATCCACTAGTAAACAACAGTTTATCAACGACCTCTAGATATCCCACTCCTTTTGTACAATGCCCCACATAATTGTATAACAGACATTATTGTGTTGATGAACAATGTACATTGCAGTACATAATTGCCAACGCATACGATTCCAACTTCATTGAATATTGTTTATACCAGTCGACCTACAAGAGAAAATAAAGATTAGAAGAGCTAAGTTACAAGCCTGCACCCTAATTACCTAATACTATCAATTGGAATAATTTTGAAACCAATTGCTAATCCATTGCTCCATATATTCGTAAACTTGTCTGTTCAACAACGTAAATAACGCAATGAATGTTGTTGAAATGTCAAAATGAAACCCTTTGCTACTGATAGTGTGTTATGCAATTACCCTGCTGCTTACCTATAGGTACAGATGACAGCACATCAAAATACTACAATCTAAAAAAAATGGAAACAGCTTACGAAATTCCACTCAACCTCTAGATACATACGCTTTGGTAGCGCACTCATGTTTACTGTCTGGCACTGCGACATGTACATGCCCAGAATTAGAACGTTGTCGAACCATCAAATATCTAGGTGTGACTCTTGATGATGGTCTGGGCTTTGCGCCTCTTATAGAACTACTGACCAAAAGAATCAGAAAGCTGATTTTTCTCTTTAGTAGTCTTCGCCACATCGCAGAACCTCATATTATTAGGTGTACATATTTTGCTCTCTGTCAGTCTCTCTTAACGTACTGTATATGCACTTGGGGTGGTGCACACAAAACGGTACTTTTGAAGCTTGAACCAGCTCAGAGAGCCGTTCTGAAAATTAGTACCTTTCGGTCCATCCTCTTCCCAACTGAAGAGCTATATAGGAGCTGTAAAGTCCTTACAGTCAGACAATTATTTGTACTGCACGTACTACTATATCAGCATCAAAGAACCTCTTATGAAATAATCACCACAAGACGCATAGACAAGGTTTGCCAACCCTTCCGCTGCAAGTACTCTTTTACAAGAAGATTTCCCTGTTTCCAAGGCCCTCACCTATACAATAGTCTTAACAAAATTCTGAACTCTTTCTCACTCCCTATAATGTCTTTTAAAAAGAAAATTAATACTTGGCTGCAAACGCTTAATTACAACAAAACTGAAAGCTTATTGTTGACTCAATACAGCTCCCGTTAAACTTCATTCTATCATCATCACTCAAACATCGACACGAACATACCCTAGTTTGCTGTCTAATCTTTTAAATTACATAATTATTTATTTTGTGTTTTCATGTTTGCATTTTTTTTTTTGTCAATTTTCTTTCATCCCATAATCTTTGTCATCTGTTATTATACGTTTGTATTAGTTGTGACACGACCGTGTAGTCAGGAGGCCTGGAGACCTGTAACACAGGTTGTCCTAGTACAGGCTCCAGTTTCCACTACATCGTTATATCTTGTATACTTAATTTTGTGTCAAAATTATGTTTTTTTTTTTTTTAATAGTTATAAACTAGTGCTTGACTGCAATCCCGCCTGATGGTAAGCAGTGATGCAATCGTTGATGGTAAAGCACACTAGCTTATTAAGCCTATTCACTCAAAAAAACTGAGTGAATAGGAAGGAAGACGGCAGTTGAGCGAGGTGATGCAATGTTTAACCCAACAACACGACCAACGATGCTGCGGCAGAGGATGATCTGGAGACCCTCCACGACCAAACTTCCGACACAACAACATTAGGCACATCGTACTTGGTACACATCGCAACACAACTGCTCAGACCCGTCCTCCGTACGGCTTCACCAGACATCATGCCGGAACACGACGAATCGCTTGGCGGCAAGACTTTGTCTGGTGGGTGGTAACTTATGCCGGCGGCTGATGTTGTTGCCTACCACCGAGAAAAAAACGAGAAACGAACGAACGAACGAACGATGTGGTGGAAAATAAACGTTTAAACGTTTAATCTGTTAGATTTCTTTATTAGTTTTTCAACTTTATCTCTAAAGCTTTAGGCTCAATGTTGATTGGAAATATGTGAGAGTTTCTGGTAGCGTGACTTGCTGTCGTCCGTACTATTGATAAATTCATAATTTGCGTAAGTAAATGTGCCAATCATATTCAACTTTTAATTGTCAAAGCAAATGCAATGCAAAGTTAAATGATAGCGTGATACCTATTTATAGAGTATGTATCTCTGTATGTATTTTAATGTATTGTATGTATAATATTTGCTTCAACGACAGTCTCATTTAATGTCCAGTAAAAGCTCTGTCCATTCTAAGGTTGCCTGGAAGAGATTGCATTAGCGATAAAGCCGCTCATTTTATATTTTGTAGTGATGAATGTTTTTTTAAGTCATATGTTTTTGGTGTATAATAAAAAATATACAACGTATATTTTTCTTTACATATATAAAGAATAATTGTACTGTACTGAATTGTATTGTACTGAATTGTATTGTACTGAACTGTATTCAGGTTTCATAAAACCTGAATACAGTTTGTTCAAAATAAGCAAAGTCTGAATCGATTCCAATAATTTTTACACCGTGTTATATTTTTCCCAAATACATTTAGAAATTGTTGCAGTGTGGTTACCGAACGTTAACACAGCTGCCGCCCCGCGTTGCGCCGCTGCAGTTGCGGGCGGGCGAGCGGTGCGTTGACCATATTTTTGTTGGGACAACCAGGTAAGATAACAAGCCCATAACTTTGTGGCATTTCATGATATTTTTTTTAAATTTTGGACATAGATCCTTTACTTAAAAATATTGCACACGTGTTTCGGGTTTCGCATAAACAAAAAATCATCAGCATCCCAGCGTTATTCCCAGTCGCATCCGAAGCCTTTTCATCTTTGGAGTCTGGGGTCCGCTTTACCAGTCCAACTGCTGATATGGCTAAACTTCGACATTTTCTGTGGAGCGACTGCCGTCTGACCTCCACAACCCGAAGGCGACATCGAAGCATTGCAGTTAGACCAATTGTTGGACTTTTGAGGGCTCCAACAACCCGTAACAACTGCCACAAGATGTCCGTATGACAACCGGGACCAACGGCTTAACGTGCTTTTCGAGGCACGACCAGACCAGTGCAAATATTCATATTTATGCATACAAATACTTGCACTGTGCGGGGATCGAACCCGCGCCACCTTGCGCAGCGGCCACGTCCGCTACCGCTACGTCACGGAAGCTGTCAAGCATAAACAAAAAATAACGTTGTTTAATTAAATAACGTTGTGAGCCTTATTTACTGACGACATAATTGTAGATAATTTTTAGTTCGTTTTATTTTTAGGCCTGACAATCTGAACATTGACGACCGGCTAGCCACCCTAACGTCTGCACTGTGAATAACTAAAACATAGTGAGTAGCTGAGTAACAGTAATGTACTCTGACTGATGTATTGTTTTTTGTTCAACACTGTGACTACAAAACAAAGGGCTCGGTGATGCCAACTAGGTACTGAATCAATTAAACCTGTACCAACACACGTTTAGCACAGTAACCATATATTTCAATATGAAGATAATATGATTGATATTTGGATAAAGTAAGTGGCCTAAAAATAATAAAACTTTAGTTAACTTGACTGACAATGAATCATGAGTTTGGGGATTCTTGTCGGACAGTTCTCTGTAAAGAAAGGGCGAAATAAACACAGAGGTCACAGTCTATTTTAAAGGTCAGACTTGATCTTCGTCAGATCATAATATGAAGACCATGTAGAATCCAACTCTGTGATGGTCTTTTGAGGAAAAACCACATAGATTAAGAGGACCTTACAGTCAGTTCGAACGTCAAAAATGTTTAGCTAAACAGTCGCTAATTACTACGTAACTTTAAGTAAGGTTTGGATAAATGAGTATATTGTTCAACAATGATTCTACGCGGAAGGCGTAATGCTATTTATTACAATACACTAATAAATGCCCGGTAGAACGTTAATCGTTAACCGTGGATATAGATCAAGCGGTCGGATATCCGCGTATTACGTGCTGATTGCCGCATCGCTCATGTTAGCCGGTGAAAATATTATAAAATCTAATTTAAATAACAGGACGAATATTGACTATATTCAACTCGCCTGAGCACATTTTACACATGAACATATAAATATAAAAATAAGAATATAAGTGATCGATGCTAAGACATTTGCCCTGAACTGGGACAGCAATAGATTGGTATTATATTTGACAAAGTTATATTCATAACAGCAGGGTAGACGCGTGGCTAGAGAGGCGCCACGGCGCCCTCTCTCCTTCCGCCTGACGCAGGTCTTCACCGGACACGGTTGTTTCGGGAGGTTCCTGTTCCGGATAAGGCGGGAGGAAACGCCAGGGTGTCACCATTGTGTGGATCGCTCTGAGGACACGGTGGAGCATACGGTGGAGGTCTGCCCAGCTTGGGTAGAGCACCACCGTGTACTCGTGGCGGCGATCTCTCGCGTCTGACCCTGGTCCAAGAAATGGTCCGGAGCGTGAGTGCATGGCAGGCCGTCACCTCCTTCTGCAAAGCAATGATGCGGGCAAAGGAGGAGGCGGAGCATGTGAGGGAGCGGGAATCCCAGCGCTCTAACGCCACTAGCCGCCGCAGGTGATGCCCTGGTCGGGAGACGAACTCCCAGCCACCGTAGGCGCGGGCCTGCGGTCGGTGAGCAGTGGGCAGCTCGCCGCCCGGTAAGGACCAGGCCCGAGTCGACGGATCGTTGTGTTTCACTCGCGCCTCAAAGAGATGTCAGCACATCGTGACAGGGTCCACGAAGACCGCTGCCTCCTAGGTCAGGGTTGCGGGTTGGTTAAACAAGAAATGGTGGCCCTGGCCGTCGCATAGGCAAGTGAAGAAACACGGGTGGGTTTTAGTCAGTATAAGTCTGACACGCCCTTCCGCTCCGCCCAGAGCGGTAGAAGTCATTTAATGATTTCCCATCCCAACACAAAAGGTAAATTGCGTAACAAACTATCAGTAACCATGTTTTCATTTTGACAGCTCAACAACATTCATTGCGTTATTTACGTTGTTAAACAGACACATTTTCCGAACATGTGGAACACTGGATTAGCAGTATGCTTCAAAATGATTCCAATCGATAGTAATAGTATGTTACCCAATTAGGGTGCTGGTTAATATAATTTTGATAACAAATTATCAAGTACTACATCCACCCACCCATTTATACCAATGGGTGGATTGGTGTAGTAATAATCAAACATACATATGTATCACAAAGGGCGATGGAAAGAGCTATGCTCAGAGTTTCTCTGCGTGATCGAATCAGAAATGAGGAGATCCTCAAAAGAACAAAAGTCACCGACATAGCTCTTCAAGTCGCTCAAATCAAGTGGCAGTGGGCAGGGTATATTGCTCGTAACACCGATGGCCGATGGGGCAGTAAGGTTCTGGAGTGGCGGCCACGTACCAAAAGACGCAGCGTAGGAAGGCCCCCAACAAGGTGGACCGGTGACCTGGTAAAGATGCGGGCAACACAAGACCGGTCATCGTGGAAAGCCTTGAGGGAGGCCTTTGTTCAGCAGTGGACCTCTATAGGCTGAAGAAGATGTTTTACAAATATACGTATGTTAAATATTATTATCAAACATCAAGTATAGTAATTGTGTAGCGCGCTAATAGTAAATTTGGCTTCTATTTGACAGTTCAACGACATTCATTACATTGTTGAGAGGTAATTTTTTTATAACTGACAAAGCAATGGTAAAGTTCATAATGTTTCTGATTGTGATTGATATTTTGTTACAGATATTCCAGAATCTCTGTTTGGAGGTATTGAAGTCAAGGTCCGCCTTAGTCTCTACCTACAAAGAGTGTTGACCTCTTCAATAAATGGCAGCAAATCACCCGCGATTGGAGCAATTGTCTTTTGGTGAATAATAAAATAATCCAAATTGGTGTGTCGTCGGTACAAGATGAAGAAATAAATATAGTTTAGTTTTGTTTTTGTGAACAACTTCACAAACAAAGCACACATTACAAATAAAAAAAGACATGAAATGCAATATACCTACTCAAAAGCCTTGTAGTCAAACCTGTAATTTAAAAAATTAATGAACATTCTGTTTATTTCCGTTTTGGCATTAGTCGTTATATTGTTATACTCTTTGATTAGTCGTCACTTTGGTACTCAGCGCCTTTCTAACCATTATAATCTTTCACACAGGCTAACAGTTCATCCATCATTTCTTGGGTCATCTGTGTCCGTCCTTTCACTAATGCACATTGATGGTAATTGTGTGGAGAGTTTGTGAATGAAGAAGAATGACCTGCCGTGATACAGTATTCACTAGTACGGAGGTCAGTGTGAATTTAAGCTGAAAGAATCGCATTATGTAGGTTTAATTAAGTTCAAACAACCGCATGACGTACGCGGGTATTGTTTCGATTCCCTTGTTCATAAACCCAAACTTAATTTAAATTCAATCAAATCAAATCAAATCATTTATTTCAAATAAACCAGTTACAGGCACTTTTGAATTGTCAGAAGGTCGGTCAGTCAATAAGATGAAGCTAGTCGCCCATTCCAAAGAGTAGGTACCTATGGAGAAGAACGGGCAAGAAACTCCATGGACACTCTTTTAAATTTTTAAGCTATTGTTACAAATATTTGATTACATCATTCATGTTGAAATCAACCGCGTGAGAACGATGCAGAAATAAATTGTACGCTGAGAGCGTCCATTATGAAAACACACAAAAATCAATTCAGAAATTAAAATACGCCGTGGCAGCTAAGAGATGACCAGTCCCCTCCGACGGCGTCCGTTCACGAACATGACGTATGGATCAGCATCATTCAGCTCAACCATATCGAAGGGAACCCAATGACCCAAAACACACGCCACCATCAGCGAGACATTTGAGTGAGCATGACATACTCTCAACAGCCAGAGCACAATTAAGTCAATAAAAAAGACTAACCCAACAAATAAATGCCTTACAGCACATTCGTACATTGTGCTCACACGTTTGCCATGCAATTATACAATACTAAGAAATTGAATCTACACAATGCTAAGATAGTTTTGTTCAAGGTTCAGCAGCTCCAACAGTGTTCCCGAATCTGTGGAAAGTTTAACTCCTGTGCAGCTGCAGCTGTACAAGTGCCGAACACCTCAGTCAGCGATACAATTCCGTAACGTACAATATGCTTGGCTACATAGTGTGTAATACAGGCTTTGAATAAATAACATAAACAATTACATATTAAAACTACAAGAGGAAAAATCAAAGAACAATCATTGTATAGAAATCGGACGCAGCTCAAGCCCAAGCCTTTTTGTCCTCAATATAATCCTTCACACTATAAAATGCTTTCTGACACAACTTACGTTTAATGAAGGATTTGAATTTATTCAGGCTCAGATCTTGAACCACCTCTGGAAGTCCATTGTAAAAATGTATACATTGGCATCTGAAAGAGCCACCTATTTTCTTGAGCCTTGTTGTAGGTACAATAAATTTGTGCCTGTTCCTAGTATTTATATCATGGACATCACTGTATTTTTTAAACAATTTTATATTTTTATGAGCATACAAAAGATTTTCATAAATATATTGAGACGGCACGGTCAGTACATTAATCTCTTTAAATTTTTCTCTGAGAGAGTGTCTCGGACTTAATTTATAAATTGCACGAACAGCTCGTTTCTGCAAAACAAATATTGTTTGAATATCGGCGGCATTTCCCCACAACAGAATGCCGTACGACATTACGCTGTGGAAGTAGCCAAAGTACACTAAACGGGCCGTCTCAACATCAGTCAAATTACGAATTGTTCTAACTGCGTATGCAGCAGAACTTAGTTTTTTTGACAATTTTTCTATATGTGAACCCCATTGAAGCTTAGCATCCAGAGTTATACCCAAGAACACTGTGCTGTCGTCAGATTTCAATTCTTCGCCCTTTATCAACACTTTAGTTTCCACCTGCCTCACGTGAGGTAAACTTAATGCATTTGGTTTTTTTCTCGTTTAAGAGTAAATTATTAACATTAAACCAATGGACTACTTTGGAGATCGCGCTATTTACATCATCAGTAACCTGCTGCTGACGTTTCAGTTTAAATAAAAGTGAAGTGTCATCTGCAAACAACACTATATCGTGGTTAAATGGATCTTTTTCATTTTAATTCATTAAAAAGATGACAGAAAATAAATATTACTTTGGTCCTGTCAAATTAGTAGGTACAATTATAATGGAATTTATAAGGAATCTACGTAAAAATATTTTTTTTCACTTATATTACCTGAGTTTTAATGAACATTTAGGCATGGATGCGAACTTTTTAATTTAATTATTGAATTTTAAAAATGGATGAAAAAAATGATGATGTAGGGACGACAGCAGATCAATCTATCCGAAACTGTACCTTTAGATAAATAAAATATCTACAAGAAAGCAGAATTTAATGTCATTGTAAATACCCAATAAAAATCACTTACTTATTATGCACACAATGACTAAGTGCACATTAATTAATTACTCCGAAATTTATGGTCACCCTACATACAAACAAAATAACTTGTATATGATTACCGCAAAACCTTACTTAAAGAATGATAATGATATTCCGTATCCAGAGTATGACTCACTATTGCAGACATTAATGGCATCCTTTTTCATCATCTTTTTTCTAATC